>JAOWBC010001714.1:19128803-19150594 GCA_028566105.1 Hypoplectrus providencianus
AGAGAGAGAGAGAGAGAGAGAGAGAGAGAGAGAGAGAGAGAGAGAGAGAGAGAGAGAGAGAGAGAGAGAGAGAGCTTGGCATACTGCAATTTTTGTTTTGGCGAAGGCATCCCCGTTCAATATTTTATCATAAATGGAAGAAAGATTGGTTGAAAGAAAAAAAAAAACAACAACATCCAAACTATAGCCAAAGAAATGGAAAGGAACACCACTGGGCATAGACTCAAATGTTATATTTATGTAACAGAGGCCACGAGGGGGAAAATTAAGGAGTACAGCATCATTTTAGTTTCAGTTGTAAAAAGTTAGGGGCCTTAAGAAGAATTGATAAAAGGAAGAAGGGTCCAAACACGGGTTCAACATATCCCACAATGCAACCTAATCTAATCTTTATCTGTCAATTTGGCATGTACCTGAATTTTAATAGTTTGAGAAGCATTCGGGTCATGATCGACCAGCAACCGTATAGGCCCTGATAAGTGAAGCCAATGCACAGCTGTCTTAAACCTGCATTTTTTCTAATAGTCTGCAAGGGGCGACTCCACTGGTTTTTCAATCACTGGTTTCATGTCTTCTCTTGTACTGCAGTATTAAAACTTTGTAAACAAATTAGAGTCAAATAGGTGATGCGATAGGTGATAGGTGAAGGATGCTTTAGGACAAGGCTACCTAGTAAATGACTGGTTGGACATGCATTGTCCTCAGATTCTCATTCATATTCACCCTCTTGTCCAAATATGCTCACTCCTGGCTCCAATAAAACTAAATGGCAGCAGGCCACAAACCAATGGGTGGCATCACTTTGACTAATGACAAATATGGCCATGACAAATAAACCCAACGTCATGTGTAAAACTGGTGGAGTATCCCTTTAAAGACATGCACACTGAGTGACCAATACCTGGCCACTGAGACTGCTGGACCCAGACGAATCTGGCAACTCAGAGTAAACAGACTGTGTCAATACATGCCAACAATAAGAGACAGAGCAACCCTTCCTGCAGTCTGTGCAAGATAAGGACGCAAGACGAAACTCAAATACCAATAATTAAACACACTCTCAGACCAAAACATATATTTACTTTGGGGGATTTTTTTCTTCAAAGCATATCAAAGCCTGGGTGAAAAACAACACCTGAAACTGTGCTGAGCTCCTTCAAAGTGCCTCCTACAAATGGTTTTTATTCGGTCTCTTTCTTTTATGGCTGTTATCATTACCACTGTCTTATTAACTGAGCTTGTAATAGCCAATATACAATAATCGCTACTGATACTGATAATAATTTTTTTTTTATCATCAAGTAATCTGATGATATTCTCAATTCATTGTTTGGTCTGTAAAATGCCTCAATGATATCTATAAAGTCAAAATAGTCATAACTCAGAGCCCAAGTTTTTTTGTGTGTGAAAGCAGCAGTCCAAAGCTCAAAAATCAATACTGTGCACAGTTTTAGGCTTTGCTTAATAATTTGACATAAAAACTTATTTTTTAATCGTTTACCATGTTGAATCCTAATGTTGTGCAGTATATTGTAGGCCTGTGTTTTAGTGTGAATGCCATGACTTGCCTTTTTTGCTTCGATTACAACATTAGTAATGGGAAAGGGCTACCCAACCCTGCACATCTGTCACAAGTGCTAAAAGTGAAGGTGTTTTAACAACTGCTCTCCAAAACAAAGTCATCTTCAGCCACCACAAAAGAGATTTAATGATATGTGCCATGTTTTGACTGGGCCATGAATAAACAATGACATTTAGTCCCCAGCTGGATGCTGGCGTGAAAAATGGATTTGGCTGTGCGACAAAGCTGAATCAAGCTTTGTTAATATATCAAAATATTTATTACATGTCATGAAAGATGCAGCACCCATTTTAAATGCATAAGCATGAAAAAAAAAGATTCCCTGACATTAAAAGTCCTGCCACATCTGCCACATTACCCAGAAGCACTACTTATCTCAAAAACAGCTATAACCAATGCAGAGATGTGTGCTTTTCCCAAAGGTGCATGGATTTAGACACATAACTATTTAATTTACTCACACACTGAATTTTCGACCTAAGTAAATGATCTGAATATAACCTACATCCTCCACTACTGCTGTGGAGTTCAGAAGTCAGGATATATCAAAGAGAAAAAAGAGACATTTGGTTTTTTAATCCAAATATGAGGTTGAAGTTTAAGTATTCAACAACTGTCCTTGCACACATTCCACTCATTTGAAGCTGGCACTTGGTATGGATCCCCACTGCTTTTTGTTTACAGCCCAATAGCAAACATCAACTCTTTGTGATTTTCTTTCTTCTTCTTTTTTTTTTTTTTTAATGAAATCACTGGGGTCAGTATTTGTTCTGGGAATGCAGAGGTACAACAACCTATAGAGTCTTTACAGTTAAAAATTTAGCTACACATGGTGAGTCATCCAGTTTTGTTTTGTTTTTTTTGACTCAGTGTCTCAGTTTAAGAACAGTCAAATCAATCAAAAGAATCAATAAATAAATTTCTAATTAATTATTTTTAATATTAGCTTGCATTTACTCTTGAGGACTTAAGTGTATTTTTAGCTTGGCACAGAGCTGTGCATCTATACCACAGGGTATATCCCATACAGTGAAATAAATGCTATGTTATTTTATTACGCTTTAGTTTATAAGAAGTTATTGAGTTTTGAAGGATGATTATCGTTTCAGCTGTTTTTGAAGCAATAATGACTCAATTCAGATAATGTGCTGCCTTATTAAATATATTTTGTGAATATTATTATTTCTGAGTTTTGAATTTACAAAACAGACAAGACAGTAAGATATTGTGACAGACACTTCACAGTTTTCTGATGTAATTTATTAGTTATCAAGATAATGTTCCGCAGATGAGTAATCTCGTGGTTGCAAGATTGCTTTAAAAAAAAAAAAAATAAAAAAATAAAAAATAATAATAATAATAATAATAATAATGTATATATTTGGGGGCTTTGGCTATATAATTGCATATTAAGTGAAATGGTCACTCACGAAGAATTGAAATAGTATCTACTGTCTGGACAAGTTGTCTGCTGTCCTTGGTGCTGATGGCTTTGGGCTTGCGGGTCTGGGTGTCCCCCTCCGGGCCTGCAGGGGGCAGCAGCGCGCGTTAATGCCATATTTTGTAACCACAAAGAACTGAGCATGTGAGCAGTAGGAGCAAGAGTAAAAAACATGGCGATGCCTGTTAACGCAGCCCGTCTCTGTCGCCTGGCAGGTTGGACCGTCCCCTCCCTGTCGGTCACACACTGTCGGGCTGTCAGCCTGCCAATGAGGACACGCCTCATATCTACCTCAACGGGGAACCGTGAGTGAATATTTTGTAAAAGTTTTAATAGGGCAGCTATTAGCTTCAGAGCTGCAGCTCAGAGGTCAGTATCCCTGCAGGAGCGGCTGCTGACAGCTAATGACTGATGTTTGTTATTGTTCTGGACTGTTCCAGTCACTTTTTTCCTGCACGGAAAACAGACTCAGTGAATAAGCTGTATCCACAGAGGATACAACCGTTAGTACATATATGAGGCAAAACAAAAAGCAAATTAAAATTGAGGAAGTCGAGGAAACGTTAAGTAGATTAGATTAGAGTGGATTTTAGAGTGGTAGAGTGGATTCACTGCTCGGATAGTCTTAAACTAGATTTTTGTTGGTTTTGTAGTCCGATTATGTATTCACTAAATCTTAAAAAATGAAGATGGCCAAGTCGCTTTAAGTTGGAAATTAGAGAGAAACAGTTGCCTTTTTTGCACGGATAAACCCGAAAATGTTTTCCCACTTTACACAGTTTAACACAGGCAGTTAGAACATACCTGTTTTCAAGTTTGTATTGGCTGTTAATTTGGGTAGCTAACGATCTTTGCCCACTTTTGTGCTTGTGTACTCAGGTTTGGTATTCCTTTAGAAAGACTGTTTCACAACCATGTTTTGCCTCTGGAACCCATTCAATACCACCAATAATTAACGTTAACACAAATGAGCGGAGAGGGAAAACCATAGACTGTGAAAATTTAAAAAACCTTATATTAGCAGGCAGCCGTTTTTTCCCTGGAGAACCACTCCACGTTAGCCAACGTTAAATCTGATTAAAGTTTAATTCCTGTAAAACAGATACTTTGAAATTATGCGGCTGAAGATAACCTGCAATTATAACGGTTACTTCAGTAATGATCTCTTTAAACGAAGACCAAACAAACCGTTTCTTGCACGATAAGATATTCCGTTATCTACGTCAGTTGTCGAAAATAGCCAATCACATTGAAGCAGCAATTTGCACTATTACGCATGCGTAGTGTTGACTCCCACATTAGAAGTACTTGAGGTACTTGATCATCCATGGGTTATCCTACATAGCAGCCCAAATAACGTTTTAACTTTAAATTCTACAATAATGACAAATAACAGCAGCAGCCGGTTATTATTTTCTTTTATGCAAAATTGTAGTGCCCTTTGTCTCAAAGTGAACATAATTGGCTGTAAAACTGTATGATGATTATGTTTACTTTGAGTCTTTTTTTCTCTCTGAAAAACTAACATGCCTAATTTACCAGTTTATTAAGAAAAAGACATACAGTGAAATTCCTAACATGGTTTACCAACTTATTCCCAGTCTGTATTTGCAGGAATAATGTCTTAAATCATTAATGTTACCAAATTGACATGATAATTACCAATTACCACATGTTTGAAGGTACATGATAGAAAACAATTATACATTTTCAAATTAAAATGTTTCAGGAATGGCCAAATCATGTCACCCAGAAGATTTATTTAACTAGCCTTATCTGGCTTTTTGCCATGTGACCATGGATGAAAAAAAAATATTTAAAAAAAAATCCAAAGAATGGTGATATAATATTAGGGTAACTGTAAAGAAAACAAGCAAGATAAACTTTACACTAGATTGACTATGATCATGAACTTTTGACTGACATGCACATCTGTTTTTTGCCTCTCTGTCAGAAGTATATCGAGCTTGTAGTTTGCTTTTTTAATAGATCTTGATAACTTGAGTCTTGATAGATCATTGTCAGAGCGCTCTTGTTTATTGTTCCCTCTCGATTTAGATTCATAGATGGTTTTCACGGCAGGAAATACACAGGTGTAAGTAATAACATTAATGATGACTCTTCCAATGCAGCAATTAAAGTCATTAGTCACACCTGTGTCTGACAAGTCTGCTGTATAAAATGGTTTATTAAACTCTTGTGTCTGTGATTTGAGAACCAGTGGTTTTCATGATTTAATAAGGGACCTGATCTGCTCTTCGTACATGGATAATATTCAAATCAGTTTTATAGACACAGACAAGCATAGAGCAAAATTTAATAATGGAGACATCAAAGTCTTCCTTAATCAAATATCAAACTGAAAGTCACTATAAAAACTATTATTATCTTCTTATTCTCTGTAGATCTTCAGTTCAGGCTTGATGAACGGACAGCTCACAGCAGTCTGGACCTTTTCAAGAAAGACACTGGCGTCATCTACCGCATGTTGGGTCTGGACCCCAGCCACGTGCAAAACAATCCAGAGCGTTTCCGAGACTGGGCCGTCGTGTTTGGCGATGAGAAGATCAACAGTGGACGACACTACTGGGAAGTGACGGTCAAAAAGTCTCAACAGTTTCGCCTGGGTGTGGCCGAGGCCCTGATGTCCAGAGAGGACTGTGTGGGCACCAGCAGCTCCTCCTGGGTGTTTGGCTATGCTAAGCGCAAGTGGTTTGCCATGACAGGTAATAAGGTGGTTCCTGTGACACTGGTGGGCAAGCCAGACCGCATAGGCATCCTGGTTGACTACGAAGCGGGCCTTCTGGCGCTGGTGGACATAGAGAAACCTGCAGTCATTCACAGCATCAGGGCTCAGTTCAAGTCTCCCCTCTGCCCCGCGTTTGGACTTTGGGACGGGGAGCTGCTCACACACTCTGGTCTTGAGGAGCCTGAAGCCCTGAAATAAAGCAGGATGAGCTGTGATGGGGATGATTGTGACAGCCGCAACATTTTTCATAAAGGTGCAGGAAATACAGCAATATCTATGTATTTAGAGCTTAATTACAGGTGGTGGTTATTTTTTGTGGTCCAGGTGATTCATTAAAATGACTCTCAACGATGCAAGTCCGTATTTGGTGTAAGCTATCCAGCCTCAGGCAATCATATCACACAACTGTTTTTGTGTGTACCTCATGTATTACCTCTCAGACCAACCAATTTAAAAGATGTGTGGTTGTTTCTGAGAGAAACATCAACAGCCAAGTTGTTTTTTAAGCTGTATTCTGGTATTACCAAACAAAGGTGCATACATGAAATCAACACATAGCCTTTTTTCAGTCTCATGTTCATATTATGTATTGTTTAATAAAATAACGTTACTGAAACTGCTTTTCTCTTTTATTTACAGCAGAGTGCTACATATTTACAGTGACAGATTAGTCATTTTAAGGAATCATTTCACTGAGTTACATGAAATAAAACACTGAATAAAATGCATTCACTTGAGATGATTAAAATCTAGAATGTTAAATCTTTAATCTTCAAAGTTGTTTCGTCTGAGTTTCCAAGTATATGGCATACTAATAACCAAAAGCTTGAATTTCCTTCAGTGAAAAGGTATTCCTTCTGTGTGTCTAGTTTGCAACAGTCATTTGCATAAATTGAATTATGTGTTTTGCATTAAAGCAACCCATATGTGAACTGTTCCCAGAACCTGAGATATGCAGATGTTTCAGTGATACACAAGTGACCAATAAAAAGACACAAACAATAACAACATAAACTCAAGGCACCAGCAGCGAATAAACTAGCCTATGAGTCTCAATGAACTGGCACAAACTACACTGAAAAAGTCCTTCCAGTATGAAAGGCACAAGTGCTGAACCTCCTCACCTCCTGTTGAGTTTCTATGATTATCAAAGCAGCTTTGGTAATATTTATACAGTTATTACACAGGGTGCCTAAAAAACCCTGATTAAATTACATGCTGATGAAGCAAAATATATTTCAATAAATAGGCACAAAATATTCGCTATTTACATCACAGTGACATTTTCAATCAGAAGCTGAGCACATAAACAGTTCATTAATAAGCCAAATCTTGGCTTAAATTAATATCATATTTCTCCACACAAACAACAGATTTCCTGATTATATAGTGCTTTTGTTGATACTTTACAAGAACAATTTCTCCTGTCTGCAGGAATACATTAAAAAGGACAAAATCCTGCACAGCCTTTCAACAGTCAAGACTTAAATCAACTATTTGCATTTTAAACAAAAACTAATTCATTCATCCATCAGGTCTCTCAATCATCATGTGTCCTTATAGCCCTCACATAATATAATAGATTCATTTCCATTATAAACCTTGTTGTTTAAACGATGCTCTTTAACGTATCCAGCGTGGTCTTCTGCTCCTCCGTTTCGCATGGAGCTTCGCTGTCAGCCACCTCACGCTGATATTGTTGCAGGACTGAAACAACAACATCATGGCCAAACTGCATGGCATCATCTAGAGGTGTGTTCCCCCATCTGATAAATGAAAATGTAATATGGAATTGCAAGGATTGTTACTGTTAGTTATATGGAGATGATGTACATGTAATGTTATATCAGATGATTCCATTCATATTTTAAATCCCTACCTGTCTCTCAGATGCGGGTTCACTTTACATACTTCAGTCAGAAAGACAACAGCTTCCACGTGACCTGAGAGACAAAGGTGTGCGACATCAGCTCCATATTTCTTTTATTCATATTTGAAAAATCAAATGAAGAGATTATAAATGTACTAACAAAGACTTGTTACCTTCTGCAGAAGCAACGTGCAGAGCCGTGCGAGAGTCGTAGTCCGTCTGCTCCATGTTCACTGCTGAAAGGGCGAACCTGGAGGGATCACAAAGGAACAGAGGAGGAGAGGGGGCAGATGTGGAAAGGTTGACGTGAGTGATGGCAAACTGTTAGAAACTGCTGATTAAGCCTAGAATTACACAATTAAAAAAAACAGTTGATATGAAAATGGACAGGAAATTTGACATCGTTTTGCTTTCTTGTCTAAACTTCCCACCCTCACATCTATGGTCACTATGAAGCTACAGCAGTGAATACGGGTTAGCTTATCATTAAGACTGGAAAAATTAAATGGCATACTAGGCTCTTTGTAAGGGTAACAACATGTGCCTACCAACACATGTCAAGCTCAATATTTCCTGTGATGAAGCTTGTTTGTTTCATCAAATGTAAAGTGTGAAGCTGTGATTTGATTGGAGTTTGTGCTGGACCAACCCCTCCTTAAAACTACAAATCTAACAGATCTAGTCTCTGTTCTCCCTACATAAACAGAGTCTTGGTCATCCACATGAATGGAGGAAGTACTTTTGTCATGAAACTGGTAAATATTCATCTGGTGCTGGAGCTTTGTGATGAAAAAAGAAATGTTTCTGTTTTTTCTTACCTCCTCAGAGCAGAGAGGTCACCACTGTAGGCTGCAAACATCAGGTTTACCACTGACTTGTTCTAAAAGGAAAATATTACTTTATGCTAGTGAATTTTTTCTTTCACTTTTTGTATAAAAATACATTATTATCTCTTAAAGTCAAAACCAGAGAATCTGTTTCTTACAAGCCTGACTGACAACTGCACTGAACTTACTTGATCTTCATCCGATTTTCTCCTGGGGTCGTGTTTCTTGGTGAAGTGTCTCAGGTTGTCATAATTGTGGAAGTTGAAGTAAGACACCAGATCCTAATGAATCAAAAGTTAATGAAAATGCTTGAAGTGTGCAGACAAATTACATGAGGACAAACCAATAAGACAGTGACGACATCCACATACCTGACAGAAGTGAATACCACGAACACTGTTTCCCAGACGGTCTAAAGGAGGAGACCAACACATCATCCCCATGACATTGGGGACAACCAGCAAAACAGCACCCGAAACACCAGATTTAGCAGGCAAGCCCACCTGAACAAGAGGTGAAGAGAAAAAGTCTTAGGAAACTAAAAAACAGTGCTTCAAACTGATCCTTGAACTCCTGGCTGACTCACATGGAAGGCAAACTGTCCGGAGAAATCGTACATGCCGCAGGAATGCATGAGGCTCATGGTGTTGCGAACAGCTTCGGCGCTCAGCACACGCTCACCTGTTATTGGGCAAATACCCCCGTTTGCCAGTGTGGCAGCCATGACACTTCCTGACTCACAGGTCACTTCGATGGAGCACAACTGGAAAAATAGACCAAAGAATAATTGGATGTTTTGTGAAATGCACTTGATACCAGTGATACAAATGACTACAGACAGCAGCCTGGTTAGCTTAGCTTAGCATAAAGACTGGATGTAATGAAATACAGTTGCAATGCTAGATTTTTTCCCATACTTGTATGCACGAGTATGTCAGTTAAAAAAAAACAGCTGAAAACTTTTTAAAACAAAAAGTTCTGTCAGCAGCAGCAGCATCCTATTTATCATACAGAGAAGTTGTCTTCATTAAGCTCTTGAAGAAAAACAGAAAAGACCTGTTTCTGATATCTTTTTCTTGAAAGTTTTATCGTTTATTGCATTATTAAAGAGTCTGACCTGAAAGTAGAAGTCAAGGGCCGCAATCATATCTGCAGTGTCAGGGAAGCACTGCAAAGGTGAAAAGGAGTCAGGATGTTTAATTTTTTATGAAAATCTGAGCACTGACCAAGCACTTGAGGTGTAACAAAACCTAAAATACCTACCTTTTTCTCCTTGAGGTAATAACCAATTGCATAATTCCTGTCGCCGGTCTCCCTCTCAGACTGGAAACTGCAAGAAGATAAGAGGCTTTCAGAAAGATGCATTTCACATACAAAAAAGGGGAACATGGATGCACTTCCTTAAACTCACGTCGCATTGCTGAAGCCAACATACTCTGTCCCAGCCAAGCTTTTTAAGAACTCCATCATCTGAAATAACATCATATTTATGGTTCAACAGGAAGTCCAAACAAATATGTGGAGATAATGTCAAAACAAAAAGCAGTTACTCACATAGTCAAACCTCTCTGCCTTGTTTGATTGAGGCTGCAACAGAGACAGGAAAAGATTATTTTCAGGCCAGTTCAAAGTATGCCAGCAGTCCCTATAGATGGCACTGTTTCAGTACTTGACATCAAAGTCATGGTTTTGAGTCCAGTCCTGGGTGGGTGGTGAGGAGTGCATGGTGTCTTAGTGCCTGTCAGTCCATGTGGCAACATGCACACTGTGTTCTGTTGGCTGTTTATGGCTGTGCTTGAATTTCATGGACCTGTGAGGGATTATTATCACATTGTAGAGTACCCAAATAGGGACGGTAGGCACATTCATATTTAATGACTCTACCTATAAAGGTTAAGTATGACATCAAATATTACTGTGCGTTAAAGGAATGACCTCCAGCTAAACCTTATGGCTAATAAAAATAATTGAGTTCATTTCTTTCTGGGTGGTTTCTCTCTGGTGCTCTGGCAACTATTTTTTTTAAACAAAACATATAGTTTTTGACATTTAAAGTTTTGCAGGTGCAGCTGTTTCTATTGGGACATGAATATTGCAAATAGTACCAGCTTTTATCAGCCCTCTCTTTCTCTGTCCTGTGTGACAAACTGTGTGTACACTATGTATATAAAATATATGGAAATCAAGACTAACAAACATACATGCACACACACAGACACACACACAGGCGAGGGTGGCTAACACACCTTCTGCTTTAGGGGCTGTAATTGGCCAGAAGCACACACACGCCCCTGCTGCCAGCCCCACACACACAACCCCTCCCACTGCTGAACCTGACCCATAAAAAGGCTATCTCTTCAGTCAGCTGTGGAAATGTCAAGAAAACTCCACAGAGGAAAAATACACAACCGTATAAGGCTAAACTCCACCTCCACTCCAAGTTATGCAATAAGGTCAAAGTGTGATAGCGGGTCAGTCAGCAGGTAATGACCATAGTCCAGCTGTGTGCACCAGTTGATCAGCGAATACATGAATGATTAGACAGTGCAACAGTTTTCAGTGGCTTCAGCTTTAGGATTCTGTGGCTTCTCTCAGTTTGAACTGATGCAATGGTTTATGCCTTTAAAATCATCATAGATATCTCACTTTTAGAACAAGAAAGCTTACAGTTAACAGATACCGAATGTCATATTTTATTATATATTTAATATTTGATGTTTCTATTGAGGATTTCAAATAAAGATTTTAATTTTATAGGATAACATCAACCAAAACAAATAAAAAACCCCTCAAACAAAATCCTCAATTTGAAACAGTGATTCATGAGATTAAAGTCTTTTCCTTTGTATATAAATTCCTTTTATGAATATAACTCATCAGTCTTTCTTTGCGTGCAGCCAATAGGAGAAGAGACAGTTTTTGATTGCAGTGAAAATGTCTGTCAATACAAGATGAAAAAAGCTCATTACACATTACAGATTTGGTGATAACATTTTTGCTGAACGTCCTGCATTTACTGAACTAATATACATGTCTGACCATCCTGTTTCTGTTTTTTACCTTTATGATGCTCATTTAAACTGTCCTTGAGACCAGTTACCAGCTGCAGCAAAATGCAAGACTGCAGTAAGGTCTGACATTAAAAACAGGGAGCCTATTTTTGGGCAGATTCTTCCTGACGTTCTCCTCTCTGTTTATGTCATGTTCCTTCTTTACAACAATTAAGTATGTAGTGTATGTTTTTTATGTTTAGTTAAAAATTCATACCTCTGCATTCACTATCATATCATTGTATTCATTGCCGGCAGGCTTTATAATTTTACCTTAATTAAAGAGCTGATGACGATAGCTCCTGCGTTCACCATCGGGTTGTGTGGTTTGTCTGCACAAGAAACGAGAGCATGTTATCACTTATTTGCCCCTGACCACAAGAGCAATAAGGTGATGAGATAAGAGGTGATATTTCATCAGCAGAACTGAACAGTAACATCATCCAATACAGTGAACACACCATGCACAACTCAGTTTATTTCAGAAGGGAATATACAGTAAGGCTACAAAGGCGAGGTGAAATAATGTTGCACAATTTCCTTTAAATTCCACCTGGACAACTTTTGATCATGTATAATGAGGTTTTTTATTTGCTCTCAACAACCAGTCTTTTTATTGCTCCAGAGTTTCCAACATTTCTCAATGGCACACCAGGGGAAAGGATGGGCTTTTGTGTAGTATTGCTTTTTACGAAAATTAGGATTTTTCATATGTACACTGTACACTTTTCACTTACCTTCATCATTTAGTGACAGTTTGTTGAACTTGAATCCACTGGGCTCTTTGCCCACAAAGTGGTGAACTTGCTCGCCGCCCAGCTCGTGCACGGCGATGGCATACTCCAGAGGCTTCACACATGACTGCAGACAAAAGGGAACCTTGGTGTCACCCACAGAGTGTCTGCGTGGCATGAGGATGTGATGGAGAAGCATGGAAACAAAAGAATGCAGTGTTAGTGAGGGAGCATTACAGTGGAGGATGGAAACGTACATTAAAGTGAAGACGTTTCTGTACCTCTGTCCATCGATTGTGCACACTGAGACACCCCAGAGATCAGGGCTGAACTTAGCCAGCTGAGGAATGTAATCAGCCACCTGCATGACAATATGTGTGAGTGTTACTGTGATGAATGAGCGGACGATGAATCATTACTCGTGTTAGTTTATCACTTACTTGTCCTCCTTCCTGCTCCTGTGCACTATCATACATCTTATCGATTTGCTGGATAAACTCTTCAAAGTTTGGGATGATGAACTTTTTTTTGAAAGCCTTGGTCAGCAGCATGATGTTGTTGCCCACACACCTACAAAAGGGCGAATTATTAAATGGACATCATGGGGAGAATTTCATATACAGATCCTGAAGTTACAAAAAAATCATGCTCATCCCTAGTGTATCTGAATCACACTGATAATTTTAGATTTGTTTATTCAGGTTTTGAGATGTCAGCCTCTAAAATTTTGCCACGTGTACATACAGGAAATAATTAAGTTTAATTTAATTTTAAGGTGCACACAAAGTTGAAATGTGCGGTTAAACATTGTCTTTCAGTGTTTGTTTCTTATTTGAATAATAAGGTTTCAATTAAAGTTAACTTTTTATAGAAACATAGTTCACACAGCATCTGCTGACAAAGTGTCTTGTGGATTATCGCCAGAAACAGGGATGCTGTTTGAGGAAAACCTGCTGCTGTAGAATTGAATGAAAATCTCAAATTAAATTCTTTTCAGCTTCATTGTGTCAGTGTGGAGGCATAATTCTCTCATGTCTCTCTTTGCTGCAGTTTTGTTGAACCAAGAGTAGATAAACAACCACAGTTCATGTTGAAGCATAAATATTTATTGTATAAATGGTAATTACTTCTGCTTTTAAACACTGCTTCATTGCTTTTGACTCATTTTATCTTGGTGTTTCTCTATTTTATACCTCACTTTATTTATTCCTTTTATTTTATTGTCTACTCATTAGCATGCTTTTTATTCTGTATTGAAATTATTTAACAATCCAACAGTGTTGTTTTTATGTGAGCTGTTTTATTGCAGCTATTGTTTTACATGTCCACATTATCGCAAATGAAAGTTTCTCCTCAAAGGACTTTGAGATCAAATTTGTTTAAATAAACCGACGATTAAATAATCCTTTGGTTAATGTTCATTTAAATAAATGAATTGAGAAATAATTGATGGCTTGACCTTACTGTCAGTGTTGAGAGTACAATAAAAACAGAATGAACACAGAAATGAAATTCATTTAAGAGCAAGAGTGGATAGTTGTGATGTTTTTAAATGACCTGCTGCTACCACTGTTTTAATGTGTTGTATACGTGTGTGCAGAACAAGAACTTAAAGCACTGTCCCTACTTTCTGTTTTGCACACTTTAGTCAAGCATTGGCCAATGAGTTGAACAGTCAAATAATGACTACAGGAATAATTAAATATAAATGTGCAGTTAGCGTGCTTGCTAACAAACAAAATTTAACCTCTGGAATAAAGCAGAAACAGTTATGTTCACTAGTTAATCGATGTATGGCTGTATTGCATTTCTTATTATAAGCTACAACATTCGGCAAAACTTGCTTCTGGAACAACTAATTCAACTTCAATCAATATAATCTATCTGCTCTATTCCTTGGTGGGTTTTCATTGTTTTTTTTCCCCCATCACATTGGATTCAAAGTGATTTGCCTCAATAAATATCCAGCGAAAAGCATAAACAAACACACCTGTCTACCCCAACAGATCCTAGTACTTATTATATATAGTCACTGCAACAATTGGTCAGCATGCTGTACACTGCAGTGCTGTATGATCACCAGGAAAAGTATGTGCATTCTGTCACAGCTGGTCTGAACTAAAATATCTGGCCTGCAGCCCTCACTAATCCAAGGCGATGCTAGCGTGAGGTTTTGGGACACCGGGAGAACAGAGTGGAGAGAGCTTGCATTATTCATATGGGTCATATCCCTAAAAAAAAAAAAAGAAGAAGAAGATAGCTCCTTTTATTTTTAGTTGCATATTTATAGTGAGCTCTTGAGTGTTCTTCAGGATAACCTTACAAATCAGGCAAAACCAGCTAGGAAAGTCAGATACGGCCAATTAAATTTGCCGAAGACTACCAGACTGTGTAACCCTCGGCTGTTCCAGGCCAGAGGATGAGATGGAGTAAATTACTCTTACAAATGATACTGTTTGGACAGCAGTCTGCATGGAGCTTACAGATCTGTTGAGTCTACTAATGTAATTGCCACAGTCTGGAGCTCAACCAGGATGATGCCCTTTCATTAGCAACCCCCCTGAGACCCCTCTGTTTCACTGCACCGTCTACTGCTTTGGCTGCCATGTGTGCATTTTGAATTTGGTTAGCAGCAGCTGTCAGCCGTAAAACGCCTGTCTCTGTCAGTCTCTTGGACTTAAATAGCGCTGACCACAAATTGCTCCTCCTGTTACTCCTTTACTTAACCACAACAAATATGAAGGCTGTTCATAAGTACAGTTTTCAGCAATGATTTGAATATTAACACCAGATAAAACTGGTCATGCGGCAGAGATAGAAGCCAAAGTCTTTACTTTTTATCTATTTTCACATGAAGCTAAAAGTATCATGTGCATCAGTATGTCTCCATAAATAAATAAAGCTTTTCTCACCTTCTGAAGAGCTTCTTGTCCATCATGACTGGTCCGATGGAGTCACGTGAGGATTGTCGCATCTGACGGACACAGTCACGCAGCCGAGGGTCAGATGTCAACAAACCAGTTTTCCTCAAAGCCTGGAGAGGAGGGAGTGATTTTGAGCAAATTAACACACACAAGAGAGAGAAAGAGGTGGGACATAGATGACAGACCTTATAAAACCCACTGCAGTGTTTATGCATGTCAATTAGCAGGATATCAAACACAAGTACATGGATACAGTGAGGGGACTTTACAGGCTCAGGGTGGCCTCATGGGATTTAGGAGGAAATACAGGCATGGCCCGGATCATTGGAATACCTCTCATAAGTCATGCGTTAAGCTGACAGTCACCGTATGAACCATGTGTATCTATTTTGGGGATACCATGTGCACGACCCCACTGACTAGGCCAAATTGTCTCTGGAGTCATCTCATCTGATAACTGATTCAGTACGCAAACGGACCAACAAGAACTTGGCTGCAGGCTTTTATAGACTGTCTGTGAGTGTTTCTTAGCTTCAGGGCAGGAAACCTTAAAGTAGGGGCTGCCCTCAGTTTGTTTTTTCCCCAACCTATGTTAGAGTTTTATCCTGACAATCATGATATGAATTCAATGCATCTGGATAACTGTAAAATGTAAATATTTGCTGCTTTTCTTTTTCTTCTATATTGCTAAACTGAATATCTTTTTACGTAGCGGTAAACCTCGGCTTTTGAAGGCATTTACTAACTTCCAATATCTTAAGGACAGACAATTACATATATACTTAAAACAGTAAACGATCATCAGTTACATTTTCAATTTTAGAAAAAAAAACAAAAAAAAACAACAAACATTTTTGCTTGCAGCCAGTCACGCCAAGTATTCTGTGATGTAATTCAACATGTGATTGGACCTCTACTGCAGCGGCTACAACCCATATAGCCTGTGGTGTGGTGGAGTCGAATGCCGTGTATTTAAGTTGGTAGTTCAGGTTGTAATGTATTTGTGTAAAAATCATTTGGATGGGGAGGAATGGTGACTGCTTAGTTTGGAAATGTGAGAATGAGGGACAAAACAATGCAACTATGTCCAAAGCAACCAGCTGTTTCCCCTCTCTGTGTCATTTTCTTTATACTAGTACAGTGATTTCCATCCTAGGTTGTACAAACCTAACGTCCTCTGTACCTATGGCCCTTAGCCTTATTCTGATTTTACATGCATTCTTTGATTTATGAAACTGATTTCTTCTTGTTTCACAAAGCACTTTGTCACATTTGAAAGTAAAGTGCTGTGAAAATAATGTTTACTATTATTGTAAGGATGCATGTTTTTGTATCAACATGCACTGATTCTGACTTACACCTTCACTGTCTCTGTCCTCACCCAGTCACCTCTACAAACACATCCAGTCAACCGTGGCGTGACAACAAGCCACTTGTGTTGACACACGTCTCTTCTCCTAAATGTGCCTTTTAAAAATGACTGAGTTGCCACAGACGACAAGGTCACCAGATGTCCCTGTCAGGCTTTTTTTTTTTAATGTGACTTTCTTAAAGGTCATACCCATTTATACAGACTATCCACATAAAGTTAAATGAGGGTATGGTGATTTGCATTAGCTTCTTTATAATCAAATACTACAGCACACCAAACTGATAAAATCCTCTAATTTCACCTTTTGAGATATTAACAAATAACGATTTTGAAATGAATAACTGTAGGACAGGTTCACAGGGGCTTATATTGACATAGTACTATCATTTAACCCTAAATGTAATTCATCTTCAATGTGAAAACTTTGTTGTTCTCTTATGGTGATGACCTCAGTTCCACACCAGCTATATTTAGTCCCATTACATAAGAACGCCTCTAAACACCTATTAAACTTGACCCTTCCTTCAGCTGGGGAACAAAATAGTCCCTGTGTATTCCTTGTGAAGGCTTCTATATCACACTCCAAAGCTAAAGTCATAGGTGCTTTTCAGAAATATAATCCTGCTGCAGGGCAGAGTGTGTTTGTGTTTATGGTCACATGTCTCATGGAAAGTCCATGGCGTGACAGAAAGTATGAGTGAGTTGTTGACTCACAGAGATGAACTGGGACAGGGGGATAGTCTCTTTGCCTTCAGTGATGGTGTAGAAAAGCAGGTCCTCCATACTGGACATCAACCTACTTCTGCTAAAACAAAAGAAAACAAAACAAAACAAAACAAACACACTCATTATGTATGTTGTGATCTTTGAATTTGGCCTGGCTCCAGCGTCTCAAGGCAAAACCCTGCGCATTGTGACAACTTGACCAATTCTGGCAGACTTCCAAGTGTTGAACAGGATCTTCACATAAAGTGTGTGTTTGCTGGAGGTTGTGACCACCAAATCAGTGCTTCTCTACTTGTTTCATGTCAAAGAAGATCTGAAGAGTCATTCCTATGACTCCTACTCGCACTGGGCTTATGTTGTGTATCAAATAGTGAAATAGACTATTCTGGCGAACCCCCTGGAAACCCCTGGACAAGAAACACTGCTCTATAACGTCACTTTATGCATATAAAAGAATTCCTTCATACAATGTATGTGTACTTTGTAAGGCTGCCAAACTTCTAATATATAAATATCCAATTGTGATATTTTGACTGATATTACAATTGCATTTTGTCATTATTTTGAAACGAATTATCCTTTATTCATTGTTTTTAACATTTTCTTTAAAAAAAAATGTAACAGGGATCAAGGTGAGATTCTTTTGTGCAAGAATTGGTACCAGACAAAGGATTTTTGCAGAATGCAGTCTGTTGACTCAAACATCCTGCAGTACCACAATTGTGACTTCAACAAATAAAAATCTTATCTTATCTTATCCAGTATGTTTTCTCAGGCCTCTTTACTTTGTGGGTCTTGTCTACCTAAAACAAACATGTACTTTGAAATAAAACCTCTTTTACCTCCTTTATAAATAAACTTGACTCTTTGATTGTCATTACAATAACACAAATTCCACTTGTTTGTTATCTGACCTGGAGTAGATTATATTCTGCACTGCACCTTTCTAGAAATCAGCAAAGTTACTGATAGAAGAATAGTTTACCTTCCCAAAAATTTAAGTAAAATGTACAGGTTGTTGGTGTGTTTGGTTTGTACTGGCGCAGTCATTGCTTCATGTGTTGCTGTTAGCCTTAGGTAACCAACGGCAATCCAGGAAAACTATTACACCAGCCAATGAGTTACGTTTCTGAAATTTAATATTGATATTATATAATAAATATAAGACATGAATAGACATAACATATGATGTGATTATTAGTGAACTTAAGGGTGCTGGTAAGAATTAGTAGTTTGTTTCCCTTTTTAACATGGACAAAACCATTTAACCGTACAGAAAATATTAGCTCCAAAATCACAAGATGATATCTACAACCAAACAGGTGTTAAATACACAGGGCAGCTCACTCTGAAATGTTTTGTGGGAATAAGGTTGAAAGATAATTAGTGATGTTTGAACTAATTAATGGTGATGTATTCCATTAGAGACAGCCTGATTTGACCTACTTGCTGTGTCCTTGGTCCACTTCTGGGTGTTTCTCGTCATGAAAGGCTCTGTGAGTGTGGGGTGATGCAGCAGCCCAGCAGGGGAGAGGAACAGGTTGCTGTGTCCTGGACAAAACCATGTTGTCAGCTCCAACTCTGGCAGAGATGCCTGCATTTTTAAATAGCTGCAGGATTCCCGGGTTTGCTGTCCTTAGACTTTTCAGGCAGTGCATTGTGATAAGTAGGGCTTAATCTTTAATAATTCAGGAGAGTTTATTTCTTTCCCCCTTCCGAGCTGATCTGGAGAGATGTCTGTGACCAATGCCCCTTGGTCCCCTGAGCTTTAATAGCAGCTGCTGTCTTACAGAGGAGTTACAGGCTGTTGCTCAGGGGGCGGGGCTGTCACACAGACAGTGGGGTCAGTACAGCAACTAAAACCAAACCATGAGTTTGATTTACGTATGACTTTCACAGTGCAGCTTTCAGATTTTTGGGCATTGTTGCAGCATGTAATGTTCCAAATTTAAAGGAAAAGCAGGTGTCACCCTGCATAAGCTACAGTTGTGATAATTGTGGTCCAAATTTGAATGTAGAATGAGTTTAAATTGGGTTACAGGGTTGGAGGAGGAGGAGGAGCTCAAATATCAAACAAACCAACTTTATTGTTCAAACATTGCAGCATTTAACATAAACTGGCCTTGGACATGTGGATGTAGGCCATACCAACAAACAAGTTTATTTAATCCTTTGCACATAAATGATTCACCATTAGATTAGATTATATTAGAGTGTGGACTTCTGTCAAGTGCCACATTATACTAACATACAGTTGATTTTCCCTTTATTTAATTAAGAATGTATTTTTACTTCCTGACACTTTTGTGCTGTGAACTGTGCAGTTTTGCAGAGCTTTTGCCATTGCATAATACCACAAATACTACTACTACTAGAAATACAACTTATATATTATGCTGCTGTTTTTGTTTATGTATTTCATTGCAGATATAATGAAGTTGTAATAGTAAAAATAACTAATGATTAGGAAAAAAATGCTTGTAATAATAAAAATCATATAATAGCAACAACAACAACAATAATAATAACAGAAGTAACAATAATAATAATAATAATAATCAATATATGTGCTACAATATGATATTCAGTTAAAGAGTAAGTTATCTGTACCACAATGGGAGCCATTAAAACATATTCTATGATATAGTGCATCAGCTTTATGCATTATTTAGATTCAATCTATTTTTTGACATTTAATCTTATCATAGACTGGTGCAAATGTGAGTTGACTAGTTTAGAAGATGAAGTAAATAGGCAATAAGTCAGGTCATTTCTGCAGCTGTCAGATGGCGACACCCTATGGTGACTTTCCCACACTGCCACATTAAGACCTTTTCTTGTCCTCTAGGTGGCGTACTGACTCCAGGCCCTCACGCTCAGGTCAGTCTCTGTTCTCTGTCTCTGTTGTTTTGTTGAGAGGACACATCACAGCTGTGTGTCCGAGATCCTTCCTCTCCATAGAGCTTTTTTTTGGCAGGTTTCCTGGTGCTTCAAACACAGTTTTGCTGTATAATGTGTGATCTCCAGAGATCGAGCCCTGGCTTCCTGTCTTTGATGTGAGCTGCTGTGTGAGATGCTTCTCTGTAATACAGAGGCTGACTGTGATGGAGCGTATCAGAGCACACTCATCATTAGGCAAATTGAATCTTTGGCTATTGATCATACTTTTTGACATATTTTTACCCTTTCGGGGTGGTTCTTGAAGGAAATTTAAAATCAATCAGGAGCTCAAGGATGCAGGTGATAGCACTCCACGCCCATGTTGAGTTTCAGAGCACACATGCTAAACATTCTGCCTTTGAAATACTTGCAGGCTGCACATTATTAACTCCCAGTCAGACTTTAGAGGGTGATATGATATTATTTTCACCAACTTAACAAGGCCTCATTAGGGTTCTGGTCTCCTCTGTATTTCTAGGTGTTCAACTTCTCCAAAGGGGTGCATGCTAACCCATGGCCTCTCTGCTCTACCTCTGCCGGTTGTAGCTTCTCTGTTTTCAGACGAAAATGTTTTCCATTCCTGGGCCAATGAATGCCACCTTTGTCCCTTCATCCTCCATCTTGTGTGAGAAAGCCCCCCTCGCTGCACTCACCAAGCCTGCACAAACTTAACCTCTTCCCCCCTCCACCTCACACAGGAAAAGAAACATACCGGGTCTGGTGCTTTGATTCAGGCTCAGTAATCTGGAGGTCTGGATAAAGCCCTGGCTTACAGACCACTTTGGACAGCCAGTTTGGGGGAGTTTAGGAAGGACAAGGTGTAGTAGCTGTTGAAATGTTTTTAGAAAAGCATTTAATTGAATCAGGTAAAAATGGGGATCATAAAAAAATTGTAGGATGATTAAGAACATCTAAAAAGAGACATCCAAAGATACAGACTGTCCCTGGTTATTCACAGTTGATTTAGAGCTGTTATGCTAGAAAATGCAAGGTTACATATATGGTAAGAGATATTTATTATTTCTAAATCACTTTAAGCACTGGGTCACATTACTTATCCACATTAATGACATTTACACAGGATGGATGCTTATTTTTCTAAATCATCCACAGCCCCCCTGGGCCTTACAAACACTACTCGGGCTACCACACACCACTCAGTGTTTTATTACCGCAGAGAAACACCTTAATTTAATCCATTTCGAGCACCAGTTAAGCCTTAAACCTGCTCCACTGTCCCACGTAAGACTGCTTACAATGAACATTTTGATACAGAGGAGTGACACAAAATAAGAACAGTACATGGCAGAACTAAGCTCATGATTAGAAACTGTTAAATGCTTTTAGAGATTTAATGCATCGTTTAATGCATCTCTCAAATTAACTGGAGAGGGCCATTATCCCTGAACCACCCAGGGTGAAAGGAATTCCAATCTTTTCTCAAAAGTGAACCTCACCCACAAAGTGACACACACAGAAAAGAAAGTGTGTGAGAGAGTACCTACCTACCAACTTACCCATCCATCCATCCATCCATCCATCCATCCATCCATCCATCCATCCATCCATCCATCCA
>JAOWBC010001714.1:19150694-19188485 GCA_028566105.1 Hypoplectrus providencianus
CCATCCATCCATCCATCCATCCATCCATCCATCCATCCATCCATCCATCCATCCATCCAGATCTTTAAAATAATGAGTTATGTGAGACTCAGCTTTTGTACTTTAGCAGCTTTTATTGTCACAGTTATGGAAAGAAGATAAACTTTACCTTTACAACTATGAATATAAAATTAATATTTCCACAATAACAAAGTATCCTGACAGTGTGTGTTCTTTGCAGTTCTGCAGTAGCTGCAGATTCATGTGTTTTAGGAAAGTGAGTTTCATTTAAGTGTTAAGCTGTCTGGCCTGCAAACTAACCTGGACAGGACTGCTACTGTTTTGGTTCACTCTCACAGCTCTCATAGCAGCAGGGAACTGTTTTTTGGGGAATTGCTCTGAAAACCCACTCTGCTCTACCTGCTCAGCTAATAGCAAACAGACTACTTGGTGAACATAGTGGAGCATTTAGCAGGTAAAGACTCAGATATTTCCTCCAGGAGCTGAGCTGAAAGCTGAGTCTGACAAACAGAGTCTGGGAAATCCTAATATAACCATTGTACATAGGAGAAATTCTTCTGATTTAGTTTATACTGCGGTTCTTCCTGTGGTCAAACTGTATTTTAAATATATTTTACCCCAGTAGTAAGGCAACATTTTTTTTTTGTATTTCTCAAACAAGCAGCACTACACAAGACCTGGAGTCACCCATGGTCCTCCCTCCATCCCATGTGCCCCTCTAGACATGCCGTGATCCAACAAGCTTTCATTTCCAGGTGTGTAATGAGCATTACAGCCTCATGGGGGAGCTAGTGCAGCTATTAGCTATTTTTTTTATTTGTAATTAGGCCACAGAAATTAATTATTCTCTATTTTGTTGTTGTTATTTTCTCTTTAACAGGTGGTTTTAGATCTTAATGGAATTGAAACTGTGATTTTATGACAGTAGCATGACATGTTGAGCGTGCTGTTATCTGTGCTATGATGATTCCCTTTAGGTTAATTACAACCGAGACATCCAACACTAATCACAGTCAGTTATTCATGAGGGCTGAGATACATTGTGAGACATTGTCAGCCCTGAGGGCCTGTCTGTCCTCTCCTCTCCCTCAGGTGGGGGCTGACTGCACCTCCCATCCCCGGCCTGTGTGTACACAGAGGACCACAGCCACCCCTCTGCTGCGGTCACTGTGCCGAAACCTAGACACCCTCTAGACCCCTGGAGCCTCTGTGCACCCGTACAGTTGTGAGAGGTCAGCCCCCCCATCACCACCCTCCTTCCGTCACTGCCATCCCTTCCCCTTCCCCTCAACCACCCCTCCTCCCTCATCCTCCCGAGCTTCCACACCCTTCCTCACCCACCAACCCCCATCCTCACCATGCAGCTATCCCACTGCCCTGCCATCTCGCAGCATTCCACGGGCCGTGCACACAGAGGCCTATTGTGTGTGCTGGGAGACGGCAGAAGGCAGTATACAGTCGCTAGAGAAAAAGGATGTGTAGAGCTGAAATGAGCCCAGTATTCCTGCTGTACATTGATACAGATCTGGAGTTGAAGTTGCTCCGGTACTCAGTGACATTACTGCAGCATGGTTTTAAAGAGAGCAGTGGCAGATGAATGTTGAGTGATTGCTCCGCAGCTCTCGGCTGTGCTCTTGTTTTGAGATTATACATCCTCAGCACTTGTGGGATGCTATAAATGGTGGCATAATCAGCTGATCGTTGTATTCTTTTTTTTTTTTCTTGCTATGATTTCAGGGTGGTTTGGTTCCTCTTGCTATTTTTGCTTTTTTTTGTACGGCACAAAAGCCTTGCTTTTTGAGTTATTAAAGACCACCTATGTTAACATCTGGAGTATAACAGGCTCTCAGTCATTCCCCAAGTTAAAGCCCCTTCCGGCAGAATTGCAACTTCATCGTTCTTTATGTGACACGGCAACATTGACTTGACCTGACACAACAAACTAGACTGAATGGCACTGTATACTCCCTCTATTGTTTAAAGGCCTCAGATTATTTATTCAGCTGGGTAACTGGCTGTTTAAATTCCTGAGATGTTTTCATTCCTGGACTCATCACGATCGTCACTGCTTTTGTTGTCCTGGTAAACTTGAGATTACTAAAACCAGAAGCTCCTACTAAACAGGGCGACTGCACTGAGATCATGATGCAGTTTTCTGCCGTATTCTCCCTTAAACTTAATTCAAATATACAAAACAGTTCGTAGATCTGGTGGGCGCCAGCTAAAATGGAGGCTGCGGATCTTTCTTTCCTGTATGTGGAATGAGGGGGGGCTTTCCAGAAGGTCATGACCCTGGAATTACTGTGCCTCTCCTCATGACAAAGACCCCTTTTCAAGCCCACTCACCTGGCCTATCTAGGGAGAGGTACATGATAAAGATCACACAGACGTTTCATCACCCTTCTGGCTCAGCTTCACAATAGATAATTCCGACATATATGTGCTATTTTGTCAGGAATGTTTCTATGAAGGTAAATAAAGCCTGCTGCAGAACTACTGGACATTAAAACCGCATACAGGGAAGAATATAAGGACCTGTATATAATATTTAACTGTTGAATGCAGGCGATGTTACTTTAATCTTGGGAATTTCCTTCTTTGTGAGCCGCTGTGAGATTGTTCTTTTAACTGGATCTCACAATCTCTTGCCAACGGTCTTTGTCCAAACAGACAAGGCTCAGAAAGTTTGACTGCCACGTGAACATGACATAACTGCACTGGCAGTTGGTCAGCTCAACACTTTAAGGTTGTCTAAAGTCTGCGGATTAATCTATAATCCAAGAGCCTAGACCGAAACAAACAACCCAGCTGACCCATTTTTTAGTTCCCATAACCTGAGAGTTTAACCACAAGTGCCACGGCTAAACTCTCTTTTCCAGAAAAGTTAGGGTCTATTTTTTACCCTTGCCAGAGTATTTTATATTTCTTTTCATTAACTGGCAGAGGAATTCCTAATTAGTTATTTCACTGACAGAGGAAGTTTAATTACACTGTGATTTTGTTTCTGTTTTAATTTCCCATTATGTTATGAGTAAAAAATGTTTTGCTACCCAGATTACAAAAACACTGAAAAAAGTAAATAAGAACAACATAAATTTTTCAATCAATTAATCACTTAATTTACAAAAAGAAAAGTTTATCATTTTGAACTAGAGTTAGGCTTAGGGTTAAGGTTAAATTTAATGTATCTGTTCAGTTTTCAATTGAATTCATATGTTGATTTACATTTTAGGCAATGTTCTAACTTTTTCTTTGGAGTAGAGGTTGCACTTTGTTTTATACTTTTTGAGGTTTATAGAGCACTAGCTATGTTTTTATAAAATTAAGAGCCAGAAGTAGAAGACTAGGTCTGAAAAACCTCTATGGATTTCGGTGGATTTTGTGGGAGTGTGACAACAAATAGAGGTTTACTCATTTAATGACGACGGTACGGAGATGTAAGAAGAACATTATTGTATCATGATTGTGTCCACATTTCCATATTTGACTTTTAGAATTTACCTCAATACTTTGGCAGCGATGTTTAAAAATTGGGAACCAATACTTGGTCCTTTGTTGCCATCAGTGGAAACCTCTTTTTGACAAACCGCAGAATTCTCCAAAATAAAGAAGTTTAATATGAGTTGCTACCTAAGTATTACCTAAATATTTGTGTTACTGAAATAACCATAGAAGTGTCTTGAGGCATTAGAGGTATTTATAACTGTAAATTATCAAATAAAACACCAACTGCTATTAGTTTTGTTTGATGACTGTTATGGAGCTTTTATTCTTTTATTTCACATTTTCAGGATCATGCTGACGTTTAACTACAAACTATCTTAATTACTCAAAATGTAAGGTGACTAAAACTGCAACCATATTTTCAGAGTGGCAACCCAAAGTGATGCATGCCAACCACTTGAAACAATATGTGCTGAGTCCTGGTTGTACTTTTACTAAGTAAGCTCTTACTTTAGATAATTACATATTGGACCATTGTTAAACAGAGAAGTAGCTCTGAAGAGTATTTAAAAGCTCTGACACCGTTTTCTTTAGTCAGCTTTTACATTTTTTGAATTCACTGACATGGCATGTGGTGGCTTCAGAGCTTGACCTATGCTCTGCTGCTTGTAGCTCCCTTTCTAATGTGAAAGTGAAGGTGCATCTCTTAGCCAGGCCAGGCCAAGCAGGTCAAGGGAGGAAGGAGGGCTGAGTTAAAAAAAAAAAAAAAAAAAAAACCCTGGGAGAGTGGATGGTGCTGGATTGAGGGGAGGGAGATGAGGTTCAGGTTTCAGCCTGACAGGGGGTCTGGGGGAAGGACTGGTATTTTGGAATATACGAAGATCCATACAAGGCACAGTGGACATAAAACCGCGGTGCTTGCCCTGACGCGGTGGGTGCAGAGTGCCAGCTGGGGCCCCGCGTTGGATTCCACTTAGATTTTGGAGGGTTTGACTGCATGGTGCCATAAGTCTCTGGGAACACACACTTAACACGCCACTGACTGAAAGCCTGGTCACATCCATCCCTTCACTTCTCACCCAAGCTACTGCATGTCTAATATTTAGACATGTTCAGCTTTGTGGACTCAAGGACTGTTCTGCTACTTGTAGCATCCCAAGTTGTTTTACTATCCGTGGTCAGATGTCAGGAAGAGGATGACCGTAAGTTGCACAGTTTTTCTTGACTTTTTACTTGCAAAAATATGTGGATTGTTACTGTGATGACAATTTTGTGTTGCCATCTCAATCTCTGCCTGATGTGTTAGAAGAATAGTGGAAGGTTGATCAAATTCCAGTGGTTCAAATCAAGACCATGAAGAGTACAACTCTGTCAGGCTCAAGTGCATCTTGATTTCACAGTGATTAGTAGTTATTTGTTTCTGATGATGTGAAAGCATAATGTCTGAAAACCATACCCAAAGAGGCTAGGGAATACCAGAAGAATCTGGCTTCAAATGTTGGTTGACTGGTCTTTCCAAGTCCAGTCATTCATTTTCTCTCTGTGGGATAGGTGAGGCTGTCAAGGCACATCTGTGTGGGATGGAGGACCAGGTGAACAAGTGTCTGTTTGTCCTCACCTGGGTCCTGCTGCTCAGCCTGTCCTGCTTTCTTTGCTCATACTGCAGTGGCAGTTTTCAGCAGCAAATCTGCACAATCAAGCCTCTTAAAGGCTTAAATGCCTCAGGGGGACTTTCTTTTCTAACATTAAGTAGCAGAAAATCTTGTCTGTAGGATTTCCTTGAAAGTGTGTATTAAGAATTGAATGTGAGTTTAACTGTTTTCAATAGAAAATATGTGAACCTGCACCCACAGGATTTGACTGGAGCAGATCCGGGGGTTTTCATGATGTGAAGTGACGGGGTCAGACAGTGCTTGACCCCAGGCTAGCAGGCTCAAAGGGTAGTGGGAATGAAGCAGGACAGAGGACAAGGGGCACAGCAGGGAGTCAACAGATGATGGACACGTAGCTTTATTTATAGCAAGAAGGACTTAACTGCTTCCAATTCCCTTTCTCATAGCACAAATTAGCTTTAAGTTGTAGTATAAAAAGTCGTAGTGAGGTAGAAAACAAAGATTCCAGTTTTTCTCCAGGAACTAAGCAGCCTTGTAACACACACGTGCTAAGTATCACTTTCACAAATATGCTTAAAAAACAAATAACAGCAGTTAGAAGGCCAAACCCTAAGCTGTAGAAATTAAACAAATCACCCATTCTTAATTCCCCAAAGTGTTTGCACTGGCGCTTGACACAGCTATGGGATCCAGATGGAGAAATTTAGAAGGTCCTGGTGTTTACTTAAGGCAGCAGCTTGTCAATTGGGCACAGTATCCCTGTAAGAGAGGTTCATTCATCCAGGCAGGAGAGCAGGCCTGCAGGTTAAATATACTCAGCCAACATGAAATACCTCAACCGGGGCTGTTGCTCTTCTTAGCATTTTATGCATCTATAAAATTCTTTATATTTTTTTGACTGGTGGAGAAGTTATTTTTAAAACTTGTGGATTAAAGTCTGCAGCTTGTATCAGTGTATTATTGTGTTAAAACACCTTTTGTTCATCAGCATCGAAAGCCACGTACTCATAATGCTCCGACACTGATGTTTTTTGTATACCACTTTTTGTGCACTCATTTATAAAATGTTAAGAGCTTTTATTTGATACAGGATAACATTTATCTCTCTCCTTCCTCTTTCATCCACTAACCCCTCCTCCTCCATCCTGCCCCCAATAATGCTATTACTCCTCCTACTTTCTTGCTGTGCCCCTTGACCCCCTTTCATCCTCTTACTCCCTCTCTTAAAACACCTTTTAAAAAAACAAAAAACAAACAAACTTCACCAACCTTCAACTCTCCTACCTTCCCCCGTCTAATTCTCCCCTGAACCATCCTCTGTTTCCTCCTCTGTCCACCTGCCACTCGCCCCCTGCTGGCCACCACAGAGGAGGCCGGTGGCTGCATCCAGGACGGCCAGCAGTATAATGATAAGGATGTGTGGAAGCCCGAGCCGTGTCGTATCTGTGTGTGCGACAGCGGAGTGGTTCTGTGTGATGAGATAATCTGCGAGGAGATCAAAGAATGTGCCAACCCTCTCATCCCATCTGGAGAGTGCTGTCCCATCTGCCCTGCTGATGCCAGTGCCCCCATTGGTTGTAATTTATTTATTCACATACCCATAAATAAATTACTCTTTTAGCTTGCATTTATCTCACCCTGATTAACACTTTAGAACGGGGAACTGCCTCAGGATCCAAATATTCGGCCTGATCAGGGCTGCAGCAAGCTACATATTATTGTCTCTAAATGAGATTTTAATGGATTTGGCTGCAGTAAAACAATTCAGTTTCGTGTTATCGAAATAGTCAATAACGCTAATGAAGTTCCCCTTTCCAAAGTGGCACTCTACATGCTGGGTTTGGATGGAGACCAGACATGCAGCACTGTCAGGATCATTTCATTTCCAGTGAAAGTCTGTTTCATAAAGAACCGCATGAATCCTGAGATGTGCTGTCTGGTTCTCACCTGAACCTGCAGAGACGCTTTCTGCTCATTTAACTCAATGCTAAAATGAAGACTACATTCAGTGAAATATTTGATGTCTCGTACACAAGATTCTTTAGAATTTATTAATAAGGCCTCATTTGAAGATGCATCAGACGTTCAAGGCCTGTAAGCAGCCACTGTATATGAACATTACAATGATATGATTTATTTGAATGAATACACACTAAAATATGAGACATATGTGCATGCTTGTTTTTAGATTTATATATCCCAGCTTTTGCTTACATTACAGTTCCTGCCCAGCAAAAGATCATCAAGGCTTTCAGAAATAGATTGAGTTTAAGAACCCTGAAACTTACATTTTTATAGAAAGTTTTTTTAAACAAAGCTAACTGGCACTAGCTGCCATGCTTTATTCTCTAAGCAAGGCTTGGCTGTTACAGCTTGCTTGCCTTTTTGCTTACTTACACAATGTTTTTATATAATTACTTATAAATACTCATCTATTTGCTTCTGCTTCATCCCTCTTGGAATGACATTTCACCATTAATATAATCTGGATGGGTCCTTTGCCATTGGGTTTGGTGAATGGTATTTGATCACTTTAGCATCACTACAGTAGATTTCCTTGCAGGTCTCCTTTCTAAGAATCAAAATCTAGGAGGTGTCTGAAATGTTTGTACTTACTTGTGCACTTTTAACCTTTTGTTCTTTTCCCTCCCCTTCATACGTCCATCTCCAACATCAGAAACTATTGGTGCTAAGGTGAGGCACTAACATCCATTCATTCAACAAATAACAGTAGAACAACATAAACAATCAGCTTTTCTTCTCAAATCTGTTGCTGTAAGTAGCTTGTTTCTTAGTGAAGCATTTCGGGTCACTCATTCTACTTTTTTCTGTTCAATCAGGGCCAGAAAGGAGAACCAGGAGAGATCGCAGATGTAAGTATGAATCCTCTGCAGTAACATTTCATCACTGTACAAAAAACTTCTACTCTAAACTGCTTCATGCAGAAACTCTGTTCAGAGAACAATTTACCACCCAAGCATTTTTCATTTGTTACTTTAATTTGGAATTAATTACTGCAGCCTGTTGTTTTTCTTTTGCCCAATTATTTCTATAATAATCAACTACACAGTACACATATTTCTCCAGTTCTTGCTTTGTTGAATTGCACATTTCTCTATGTGACTCTGAAACAATGAATTTTTTTTATTATTATTAACTGTCCCACTCTTTTCCTGAGTTTTAAACATTTTATGATAATCACAGAGGCAACTTCCTCTTCATAAGAGGCTAAATATAATGTCCCACAATCCCTCATTAAACTTTCTATTACATGAGGGAAAACCCTGCATTCCTCGGACATAATGAACCCAATCAAATCCTTTTAGATCCTCTCAGCAACTTTGCTGAAAGTGCACATGTCAGGTGAACAAGGTCAGCCAAACCAGAGGTTAAGAGGAGGTGATGTTTTTAACAAAACTTGTCCCGTCAAATGAAATACTCATCAGATTGAGTTTTTAGTTTGATGTCCACCTCCTACAAAGCTGGAATGTTCCCTTCTCATTTCAGCAGTGCAGACTCTGGTACAACTGGACACATCATGAAGGACTGGTCTTGTAATAAAGAGTTATTAACAAAAGCTTTCTTTTCATCTTTGTGTAGGTTGTAGGACCAAAAGGACCACCAGGCCCCATGGTAAATACTTTATAATTCAATTTATTGATTTTTTTTTTTTTTTTTTTTTTTTTTAAAGGGACTTCTTATTGTTGTTTGCTTGCATTCTATGCTTATAATCCGAGCATTGTTTGATGATGCTGTGTCCATGTAGACAATAATATGATACTCGCTCTGAAAAGGAGTTTTATCCATCCCGGGAATTATACTGAGACAAATATCTTTGTTTTTGCAGGGGCCCCCAGGTGAGCAGGGAGCACGCGGAGAAGCTGGCGCTAAAGGCGATAAGGTAAGAGACAATACACTGTGTCCCAAAAACACTCCTCCATCTATCTATTCAACAAAGCTCTTAGAAGAAACTGTCTCGTATTAATGTGTGATTTCAGCTTCTTTCAGCTTCTTCTGTTCTTACCTTCTTGGTAAGAACAGAACAACCAAATCTAACCATCATGCAACATATAAGAGACTTCAGCAGATGTTATGTTTTAAAGAAAACAAGAACAATCAGACCTGAAATCTTCCTTAGTGTTCCTGCAGAACTCAGAGAAAACCACCCTGTCTCTTTTTCCCTAGGGAAATCCTGGACCTCGTGGAAGAGATGGTGAGCCTGGCACCCCTGGAAACCCCGGACCCCCCGGCCCACCTGGACCACCAGGACTTGGAGGAGTGAGTTTAAAGGAACTTCTGTAACACATGGCATAAAAACAATTAAACAAAACCACATTTTCTTCTCCATATTTAGATTACCATTGTGGTGTCAAAACACCACAATGGTAATCCCATATCACATAGAAATTAAGAAATAAATAAAAATGACTTGATGGTTAATTGATATTAAATAGATAAATAAATTGCAAACAGTTTCAGTGTCTTTACCATCACTAATCCATTATTATCCTATTAGAAATACAGGCCAAGATTAAGTGCTTAGTGTTGCAGAGAAAGAAAGCCATTTAAAAAACCAACTAGTAAAGACATTGTAAAGCATAAACATGTGTTTTTAAGTGACATTTTCACATCTCCACTTTTTTTTGCTGAGGTTTGGTTATTCTAGAAAACTGTCATTAGCTGATTTAAAGGCTCATGAAGGAACATGGTGAAGGGTGAACTGAACTGATGAATGAGTTTTTGTGCTTTATGATTTCGCTCTGGCTTCATTTGACTGGATCACTACATGGAAACAGCCCAAAATGAGTCCTTGGATTTATTCAGGGAAGAATTTGAAGGCGCACTACAGATACTGTTCCAAGCGGACGGCAGGATTCTCACCCAGTCTGCTTTCACAGAAACATGAGGGGTGAAAATGCTGCAAATCACTTTAGCAGCAGCGTTTAAGTCATTAATTGAGTTAATGTCGTTCACTGGCTGCTGTGTCTAATGGCCACTTAGCCCAGGCAGCTCAGACATGATAAACTGCATAAACTGACTCGGTCTCTGTCTGATTTATGTTTTTGCAGAACTTTGCTGCTCAGATGGCTGGTGGATTCGACGAGAAGGCCGGAGGCGCTCAGATGGGTGTGATGCAGGGACCAATGGTAAGTAGAGCTGGGTACAGTGAGTGGATGCATCCAACAGGAAATGTGTATTGGTGTTTTTGATTAATCTAACACAATAATAATAATAATAATAATTAAAAAAAAAAAAAAACAACCTTACACACATTAAGATTGTGTCTGAAGTTGTGGCTGAAAAAAGTGGTGATAAAAGGATTGCAATGCTGCCACCTTGTGGTTTAGCAACAAATAGACCCTTTTGATGAATGTGTCACACTGTGGTAAATAATAACAATAATAGTAATAATAATAATAATAACTCTATGTTAACTCTGTGCTTGTCTTGTGTTTCTTTTTCAGGGTCCCATGGGTCCCCGTGGTCCCCCTGGACCTACTGGAGCTCCTGTAAGTGATTTACAGCACTACATGATTATGTGATTGATTGTTTCATCCACACAGCTGCTGTAGAAATATATAAAGAAGAATTGATGGCATAAATGATTAAATCCATAATACTTTGTTTTGCTTCTTGTACCTATAGGGGCCTCAGGGTTTCCAAGGCGGCCCTGGAGAGGCTGGAGAGCCTGGTCCAGCTGTAAGTATCCCAGAATGCATCTATATTTGAAACTGGACTGCTCACATTTGTTGTAATACAAACAGCACTTCCAAAGCAGGAATATGCAACAGCACATTGCATGCACCACATGTCTTTTTAATTGTCTTTGGAGCAATATATTACGTCACAAATTACCTGTCTGTTTTATAACAGGGAGCAATGGGACCTCGTGGACCACCTGGACCTTCTGGAAAACCTGGAAGTGATGTAAGTGTCTAGGTGTCATCTTCATACAAAACGTAAAGCTCATTGAAACTCAGAACTCTTGTCAAATCAAGGTCAAAGGTCAAAGCAAACCACAGTTCTGATTAAAAAAAGTTTTTACTTATTATGTCTTATGTCCCAGGTTACACTGTTATTATTTTTTTTATTTTATCACCCTAGTATTATTTTAGAATTATGTTAAGAATTATGATATTATGGACTAAATGCACCACCAGGGGGCACTCACTGCTTCTTTACAATACTGGTGAGAATAATGACTTCACAAAACAGAGACTGCAACTTTCCTGGACGGTGAAGTGCAGTGCAGCTACACCTCATCAAGCAGCTGCTTCAGTAATAAAGTAATCATTTCTCTTTCTGTCTAGGGTGAGGCTGGCAAACCTGGAAAAGCTGGTGAGCGTGGACCTGCAGGGCCTCAGGTGACTAACCATATCATCACACCACCTGTCAAGAGAAAACAGGAATGGAGTCAGGTATTCATTGTGTAAATGTTTTTTGTAATTTGTGTTTCTTTTTTTTTGTATTTTTAGGGCGCTCGTGGATTCCCTGGAACCCCTGGACTTCCTGGAATCAAAGGACACAGAGTGAGTGTTTGAACTGCTGAACAGCACTCAGAATCACTTGCTCATTGCAACCTGAGGGCTGACTGATGTGTTTCTCTGTAGGGTCACCCTGGTCTGGATGGAGCTAAAGGAGAAACTGGAGCTGCAGGAGCCAAGGTAAGACCACCCCACGTATATATGCGGGTTAATATAACCGGAAGTGATGGACAAAGTGCTCAATCCTTTATATTAGTAAAAGTAATTACTGTTAAAATACTCCACTGCCAGATTAAAAACTAATTAATTTAAGTGAAAGTATAAAAGTAAAATATACTTAAAGTATCATAAGTAAAATACTCATTGTGCAATGGTCTCTGGATTAATATAACTGCTGCATTAATGTGCATTTTGCATTTAATTCTCAATAGACTATTTGCTGGCTGATTCACAGCAATGCATCAAATTCTATAACATTATCATCACTTATTGTAAATTTAAAGCACTTGTAATTTGTGTCATGCTTGATTAAATGTCCTTAGTCTCATTCTATAGTTGTTTCTATAGTTTTCTTGTAGTTTCTTCTAATGTTTCCGATCTCTGTTCCCATCAGGGTGAATCTGGTGCTGCTGGAGAGAATGGCGCTCCAGGACCCATGGTGAGTCTGCAGTGCTATATCTGGACTGGCATATCACTTTGAACATAAAGCAGAATGGGATGCTGGGCAGGATAAACAATAGGGTTTATAAATCCAAGCTATGTGTTCTTTCATAATCAAGATAACTGTCTGTCTGTCGTAGGGCCCACGTGGTCTGCCTGGTGAGAGGGGACGATCTGGAGCTGCTGGAGCTGCCGTGAGTATCAAACTCAGAATTATCTGACTAACTTTCTAAGAAATATATAAAACCATGATCTCTTTAATACATAAGAGACTTATCCTGTCCTTTCTCTCTTCAGGGTGCTCGTGGAAATGATGGCTTGCCCGGTCCTGCTGGTCCCCCTGTAAGTTTCCACTTTGCAGTCCTTCATATTTTTTTTGTTCATCATGTTTTATAATGTTATGACCTCGGATTAAAAGGAAGCGGACCCTAACCTGCTGATCTGTGTTCTGTCTACAGGGACCTGTTGGTCCTGCTGGAGCACCCGGTTTCCCAGGATCCCCAGGCGCAAAGGTTTGTCAAGATAAGATTATATTTTTTCTGTGATTTAGTAAATAAAAGAAGCAGAGTGAGCCACTGTAGGAATTTGGGGATAACTGTATTTCAGATTGTACTTCAGTGATTTCTTCCAAATATACATTCAGACAGTCTGTTTACATGGAATAAAATAATTTAAACTTTTAACTGGTTCTTGTTGTTTCTTTTTTAATATGAAGAGTTTTGTTTTTTGTTTTTGCATGAGCAGATATTTTTGTTTCTATTTATTTTCCTAATTAATATTATCAGTGTGTGTGCAGTAATGAAAATATTAATCAAACTAGTTTTAATTGGTGTTAAGATATTAAATTTCCATTTATCTTTTTTTAATTATTATTATTATGTCACAACAGTGTTTGTTTATTAATTTTCTCTTGAACTCTTGAATCAGCTTCTCTATTGTATTCTACAAACTACACTCTTTCAGTGGCTCTTTCAGTGACTGAATATGGGAAAAGATAAGACACAGAACAGGTGAAAAACACAGCTGCGTCTTCAGCTGTTCTGTATGAAGCTACACCTGTTAGATTAGAAGGTAAATGAAATGTAGAACGATGCGTTTTCCTACCTGTTCCTGATAAACTTGTTTGTGTGCTGTCAGGGAGAAGCTGGTCCTACTGGAGCTCGTGGCTCTGAAGGAGCACAGGGACCCCGTGGAGAGGCCGGTACCCCAGGATCTCCTGGACCCGCTGGAGCATCGGTTTGTTTCCCATCCTGATCATTTAGATTAAGGGTTACATTTTAGTTCTTTGTTACAAGATAAAACTCAAGACTTCTAAAGACTTATGTTTAGATAAAAGTATTAAAATTGTCAAAATACAATTATCAGTAATAGAGTACTAACAAGAAAATGCTGTTATTATTAGATTTGATAGCTCCTGCTTTTAGAAATGTAGAAAAACTATAATATAATGGGAAGATGCCAAAGTTGTTCCAATGAGAGAAAGATTTCTGAAATATGGAAGAAGAAAAATCACTGTTCATTGTTAGAAAAATATCATGAGAGTGATGCTCCTGATGAGCAGCTAAGGTGAAAAACTTGTTGAAACAATAATAAAAAGGGCATAATTGGTTCATCTTATTTGAAAAAAAGTACAATGTTACTAACTGAACCATTTTCACGTTGATTGTCTTTTCTTCCTTTGTGCCTGTGTAGGGTAACCCTGGTACTGATGGTATCCCCGGAGCTAAAGGATCTGCTGTAAGTCCACTTTGTGGCTTAGGAGTCCACTGTTACCTCTTTATAATTAATAATATTATTGTTTTACTTTATTCACACATTTTTAAACTGTTTCTATCATCCTTAAAGGGTGGTGCTGGTATTGCTGGTGCTCCTGGATTCCCCGGCCCCCGTGGCCCACCCGGACCACAGGGAGCTACTGGACCTCTGGGGCCAAAGGGACAGTCTGTAAGTCATTTGGGATTCATCTAAAAAAAAAAAAAAAAAAACTCCTACAACCTGACTACTTGTTTAGGTTATGATTATTCATATTTTGTGGTTGTCTTCTCTCCTGCCACGTTTAGGGAGACCCTGGTCTTCCTGGATTCAAAGGTGAAGCTGGACCCAAGGGAGAGCTTGTGAGTTGTTCCGACTTGATTCCAGTGATTTTTAAAAAATCATATTTGCAACAGTGACTCAACAGAGAATATTAACCTACATGTGTCGATTTCTTCAGGGCCCTGCTGGTCCCCAAGGTGCTCCTGGCCCTGCTGGTGAGGAAGGAAAGAGAGGTGCCAGAGGAGAGCCTGGAGCTGCTGGACCCCTCGGACCCCCAGGAGAGAGAGTAAGTCTTCACCATAAACAAGGTTATTGCTTAAAAAATCTGAACTAGTTGCTGTTATTGCTCTGCCAATCTTGTAAACAATGTTTCATCAGCTATCCTTTTTAAGAACAATGAAAAGGACAAATAATTTCTACGCAGATCCTACCCAGGAACACAATACCAAAACAAAACATGAACGTCAACAATATGTTATTAACAAAAGATGAATGAACACAATAGTACCAACATAGATATAAAAACAAAAACAGAACATAAAAAACATAAACTAGACTACTCTACACTATTTAGTACAACAAATGCCCTTCCTGTCTTATATTAAGTATCAAACTAAGGAGAACTTAATAAAAGCCTTTATTATAGGGGTAAATTGTGCATTATTGTTACATTTACAGGTGAGGCACATCTTTGATCACTGTTTGAAGCTTTGACAAAAAACAACAGTTTATAAACATGTCCTTGCTTCTTTGATAATAATTCTTATATTTTGGAGTGTCCTCACATTTTTTTTTCGATGTGCAAGTCATCTTCTATGATACTACTTATGAAGCCGTTTTGCTAGTTCGTTCTTTAACACTTGATCTATTTGTTTTCTTCTGATGAGCAGCAATGCATCTGCACAATCTAATTTGATGTGTCTTTGCAGGGAGCTCCTGGAAACCGTGGTTTCCCAGGTCAGGATGGTCTTGCTGGTGCTAAGGTGGGTCCTGACTTCAGCTCACTGACACCGTGATTCAATCTCAACATTGCAGAGCCACCAAGATGATGGTAAAGATTGATATTGAACTGCATGGTGTCTTCTTCTCCTCTTCAGGGTGCCCCTGGTGACCGTGGTGTTCCCGGCGCTGCTGGGCTTAAAGGTGCTACTGGAGACCCCGGACGCACAGGAGAGTCAGGCCTCCCCGGAGCCAGAGTGAGTCACAGCAGTCAGACACTGTAGTGTCCAATCTGATGGATGCACATAGTGTGAACTGACTGATTCTGTCTGATGCTGATGATGTGTGTCTCTCATAGGGTCTCACAGGACGTCCTGGAGATGCTGGTCCTCAAGGCAAAGTTGGACCCTCTGTGAGTACAAAATTAATTGTTGAATAAAAGTGTCGCTTCCTGTCATGCATATGAAGATTTAATTTAATGAAAATACATTCCAGCAGCATTTCACACAGCTGACAAACATAGGAAATATCAACAGTCTATATTTCTGTGCCTCCTAGTTTATTAATATTTTATGCATGCAAGCCTATGCAGCTTTATAATGGCAGAAATCATGATTCAGATTATTGTTGGCCAGTATTGAGATCAAACTGTTTTTGTACGATAACACATTTACTGAACTTTACTGTTGATTTTCTTTCATTCTTGAACAAAAAACAAAAAAAATATATCGAACATTTAAAAAAAAACAAAAAAACAATTATGTTAATAAAAATACAATACAGTCATGTTATTATCTTGATAATGTTGCTGTTCTTGCAATTGAAAAGAAATGTGATTAATTGTGCAGTCAGAGTTGATGTTCTGAGGTTCAGTGCTCCTTTCTACCTTGACAGGGAGCCCCTGGTGAGGACGGTCGCCCCGGCCCACCTGGACCTCAGGGAGCCCGTGGACAGCCCGGAGTGATGGGATTCCCTGGACCAAAGGGAGCCAATGTGAGTCCCTGTCTAGAAAGGACAAATAAGCAGATCAACTGCTGCTGCTTACCTTGTAGCACTCAGAGATTAAAAAAAAAAAAAACTTCCTTTGGATCATTCACTGTGATTTCTCTTCAACAGGGTGAAGCTGGAAAGTCAGGAGAAAAAGGTCTTGTGGGTCGCCCTGGTCTAAGAGTGAGTACATTTTTTACATGAATCTCACAAATGGATTCATCATTCATATATGTCTCTAGATCACTTTTCATAATTTAAACCTTTCTCTGTAACAGGGTTTGTCTGGAAAAGATGGTGAGACTGGTGCTGCTGGACCTCCTGGCCCTGCTGTGAGTATTCCACTGTAATCACATGTTGTGAGATGAGGTTTCACCTGCTCTTTGTCCCTGTCTGATCGCCTGTGTTTGGGTCTGTCTCAGGGACCTGCTGGAGAGAGAGGAGAACAAGGACAGCCTGGACCCTCTGGCTTCCAGGTGAGTTTATCTCCAATAAATCACAGATACACTAGTCTGGAAAACACATGAAATCAAAGTTCGAATATTAACATGTTTTGTTTTAAATATGAACTCAGATTTGGACGTTATGGTGTGTTGGAAAGACAACTACTAAAGGACAACAGAAAATATGAAAATATCATTATAGCTACACTTACACACTTTGCTTTTGTTGAACAGGGCCTGCCTGGACCATCTGGTGCCCCCGGAGAGGCTGGAAAACCTGGAGACCAGGTGAGTGAGACTACATAACAACCCTTTCAGTGATAGAGAGTAAAAGTTAAACTGTAAGATAAAGATGAACTCCTTCAACAGTCTGGACACAAGCTACAAGCATCCTGGAGCTTGTTATGTACCTGTATGTGCCAAATCATGCAAACAACTGCTTAAAATCACAGCAGATGTAGAAATAAAGGAAGTAAAAGATGAGTTAAAACAGTCTCCGTTTAAAGACAGTGAAAATGGCCAATTTCTGTGTTAATAAGTAGAAACTTCTAAAATATCTTAGTGCAGTACAGTCATCAGTCTAATAATTTGGAAACTTTTTACACATTAAAATGACTAACAACCCATGCAAATTATACATTGGGAATGTAGTCTGTTTTCAAATACTTTTCTGCTTCATATTTTATTAGTCTATAATAGTCATTTTACAGAATTTGGGATTTTTAATTGTTTTTTTTGCCTTATTGTTTTTTTGGAGGGGCCTTCTGTAACAATGCAAACACAATTTGGCATCATCTTTGTCCCCAGTTTATCCACAACTAAGTTCAACCACCCCAAAGCTGAAAATACAAAATACTTTTTAACTGTCTATCGTACATTTCTGTTTTGTGGCCCAGATAAATGTGTGACCATTTCAAAAACAGAAATTAAAGTGTGTCTTTCCTCTGTGCAGGGTGTTCCTGGAGAGGGCGGAGCTCCTGGTGCTGTTGGACCCAGAGTAAGTTTATGTTAAAGCCTCACATCCTTATTTTGAATTATATCAAACCAAAAGTAACCACACCCTGCCATGACCCTTATGTGCCGCTGTCACCAGCTGATTATACATCACTAATGTAACTGATTTCATGCATGAAGAGCTTGTTTTTTCGGTCTTGGTACAACTCATGGTCAGTTGTTTCTCCTGTTGATTGCGTGTTTCTGTCTCCTTACAGGGTGAGCGTGGTTTCCCTGGTGAGAGAGGTGGTGCTGGAGCTCAGGGTCTTCAGGGACCTCGTGGACTTCCTGGAACACCTGGAAGTGATGGACCCAAGGTCAGTGGATGATTTTGATACAGATTTTGTATTCAAATAGTTGCTTAAATTTACAGGGCATACATTTAGGGGAATCTTAGGATGAGGTGTTCATATCTACATAGGGAGCAGGTTTGTTTACTAAGAGTTGGCCATGATGCATCACCATGTTTCTACAGTAGGCCTGAATTTGAGGATGTTTCATTTTTATGCATAATCTAGCATGCTTTGTAAGGGAAGATTAAGGGCACTTAGTTTAGCAGCCTTTCAGGGAGATGCCACTTAATCCTGCACATTGCACCTTTAACTGCCTTTCTCACAGGTAAATGAACATCATGTTTACCAAGCTTTACAACAGCAGCTTTTCCTCAGCTTGTTTAATTAGTCACTGTGCACAGCTTCCAAAAGCTGTACATAAATTTACTAGATTTATGTTAGTGATTTTTAAAACTAGATATTAAACTCCAAACTTGCAGCTTTACTTTGCAGATTAGAGCTAATTACTGAATGAAGATGAATCAAGCACACCTTATTTTCAGTGAAGTATATTCATGATTTTGCTTGAGGTGCATTCATCTCTAGTTTCTCAAATAATTGCCGTGGCTATGACCAAATGTCAACTCTTCTTATGGTTTTGGTTAAATTCTGTAGTTATGTCATTAAATTAGAACATATTTAAAGTATATTCTGCCAGGAACAAAAAGGACAAACATGTCCACAATCCGTTTCAGTTAGTTGGCAGGAAACTAATAGACATGAAAGACTGACTGTCTTTTTTCTTAATTCTAATCCAGGGAGCTATTGGACCAGCTGGTGCTCCTGGATCCCAGGGACCCCCCGGCCTGCAGGGTATGCCCGGAGAGAGAGGAGCTGGCGGCATCCCAGGACCCAAGGGAGACAGAGTGAGTAGTGGACTTTTATTTTAATATTATGGAATATTTCATGAGTTAAATGGTACATACAGTGTTGCAGGGCAGATGTAATGATCCATGGCTTTTGAGAGATTAACATGCAGCTCTTGTTTAACAGGGTGACGGTGGACAGAAAGGACCTGAGGGAGCTCCTGGAAAGGACGGTGGTAGAGTGAGTTCAAACTAAATCCTTTGTCTCAGAGTGATGCTTTTTTTTTTTTTTTTTTTACCAGCCATCAAAAAATAAATAAAAAACAAAAAATAACCATTGAATTATCACATAAACTCTATTGTCTGTAACCTGTATCCATGCTCTTTCCTCTCCTCAGGGTTTGACCGGTCCCATTGGTCCTCCTGGCCCAGCTGGACCCAACGGCGCCAAGGTAAGAATCACACTGATACCCAGAAATATAATCAATTGAGTCTAACTTGTTCAATTTGACTGACTGTTCCTCTTCTATCCAGGGTGAGACTGGACCCACTGGTGCTTCTGGTGCTCCTGGTGCCCGTGGTGCTCCTGTAAGTATCTGTGACTGTGTCGTACCTCAGTATGCACCACCAGGTGACCTGCTGCAGGCTTTTGCACCAGCGGTTCCTCCTCAGTTAGGGTGTAAAGTCGACACAAGAGACGGCTACCGAAACTGGTTACACCACAACTTATTAGAGAAAAACCAAATTAGTTTGGCTGTGAAATCATATCTAAGGCTGCATCAAAATGGTCACCACACACATGAGCTCTCTAGCTGGCATGAAGTTGCTGAAAACAACAGCAGTTTTTCATTAGTGAGAATAATTGTGTGTCATTTTTTGATATTTACCTACTCTAGGGGCATGTATAACCATTAAGTTCTTACTTAGAGTTAAGTTCATTTATAAATCACAACTAAGCAGAAACTTACATCATCAAAGTTAAGTTCAAACTTGCACAGATGGTGCAAAGAAGGCTGCTGGTGTGTGTTTGGGCAGGATGGTGCTTGAAGCCTTTTTTGTTAAAAAAAAAAAAAAAAAACATCACTATAAATAAACTTTCATCAATCTCAAGTAACATTATATATCTAAGATGTTTCTAGTTGATGCTTTGTTGTCTAATGCACAATATGTTTGGTCAGTTCTAATTATGTCACACATGGAATAGCATCCTTCAACCTGGAAAGAGTGTGACATTGCTGCTCAGAAATCAATATACAACATAAAAAAGTTTCATAGTAAAAAAAACAACAAACATTTAAATTACAAAAATGGGTAGAGAGAGTAAAATAAACAAAAAGCCAATTAGTCAAATGATACCTCCATAGAGAATAAGTGAAACAGTTAATCACCTAAAGCATGAAAAGCTGGAGGTGAAATAGGATGAAATAAAACATTTATTTGCCCTGAGGATAAAAATGAGGTAGGATTCAGATTTCTCTGCATGCTATTCCAGATTGCAGGTGCATAATGACAAAAACTGGATTTTCAAAGCTTAGAAGAAGCAGCTGGCACCTGTGTCATAATCTAGTAAAAATGAAGTGAAAGTCAAAATTGAGTAAAACAAAGAGTCTGTCATGAGATGATGAATATTATCACCAATAATAAATCTAATGCAGATTGATAAAAAAGCATCCAAGGACTTCAGAGTTGCAATCAAGTGGAAAGGGTGGAACTTTTTTGTTATTATATTGTTGCTATGTAACATATTGTATAATTTCCCCCTTTGTCATCACCTTTTTATATTAGGCATTATCATAGATGAACAAAAACAGTAAATATATAATGTAATATATATTTTTTTCAAAATACATTTTTTTCGTAATATCTCAGTCCTGACTAACAGCCTCTCCTGTCCTGCAGGGTGACCGCGGTGAGGGCGGACCTCCTGGCCCCGCCGGCTTTGCTGGTCCTCCTGTAAGTAAAGTCACCATGGTACCTCAAATAAGATAACAGAAAAAAATGTATAAATATAATAATATCATTACTGTAATATTAAAATATCCAGGGTGCAGATGGTCAGCCTGGTGCTAAGGGAGAGCTCGGAGAGTCTGGACAGAAGGGAGATGCTGGTGCTCCAGGACCTCAGGGACCATCTGGAGCTCCTGGACCTGTGGTGGGTACTTTCATTGTTATTATTAAAACAGAACCGGATCTCTATATCTTAGGCCACACTTATTACAGTGCTTTGAAGTCACTGTGATTCTAAACTTACATAATTAATTGTCCTTTTTTAGGGACCTACTGGTGTATCTGGACCTAAAGGAGCTCGTGGTGCTCAGGGAGCTCCTGTAAGTAACTCTATTTTTACTTAATGTTAACTATGTACTTAACTATGTATTGCAGGCTAACAGGTTCGGTATGTTTGTGTTTACTGAAGTGTTTTCTCTCTGACAGGGTGCTACTGGTTTCCCTGGTGCTGCTGGCAGAGTTGGATCTCCTGGCCCTAATGTGAGTGTCTCTTCAATATACCTTATCCTAAATATATCTTTTTTTATTCAGAATTTTGATTCTATTTAATGACAAAATTTACCTAAAACACAAAATAAATGTTAGTATTTTCTATATACTATATAGTAGGGTGTATTTATTTTACTTAATTAATAATAACAATAATTAGCAAAAAACAAAAAATGTCACCCTCATAATACTGCTATAAAAATACTTGACATTAATATAAGTTTCCACTTTCCACTATGTTATATATTTGAACAAGCATCTGTCTTGATCATAACCATCCAATATTTAAATGCTTTGTTTATATAATATCAATACATATAAATTCCAATGAAAAAGACCCAAAAATGTCACCCTTTTCTTATAACTTCTAGGGGGGATATTTCTTTATTTATTGTTACTGTGTAGGATATGTCATAGATTAACACATTCCCAGAAGAAATCAGCCTTTCAATTTACGTAATTATTTTCTTGCCCGCTGAGATTCTCTCTATGTCCATCACAGGGTAACCCCGGTTCTGTTGGTCCTGCTGGTCCTTCTGGTAAAGATGGACCAAAGGGTGCTCGTGGTGATGCCGGCCTCCCAGGAAGACAGGGAGACACTGGACTGCGTGGACCTCCTGGCCAACAGGGAGAGAAGGGAGAGCCTGGAGAGGATGGACCACCTGTGAGTTTGATTTTTGCACCTCACAAGAACCCTTAGTTATCTGCCTGTGGAGTCAAGAGTCTGAGGGAACATCCAGTCTCAGTGCCCTGCTGAGATTCAGAAATGCCCAGAATAAACAAGGCACCTCACACATATGAGAAAATGTTCTGTGCACCTTATTCATTCAGGTAATAGCAATATTTAACAAGCTCTCGTTCCTGACTGCAGGGAGTTGATGGACCTTCAGGGCCTCAGGGTCTGGCTGGATCTCGTGGTATTGTTGGTCTGCCTGGCCAGCGTGGAGAGAGAGGTTTCCCTGGTCTCCCTGGACCTTCTGTAAGTGCTTTCATCAGCATGTGTTCTTTTATTTGTGTGTCAAAATTTGATAGGATCCAAATAACGATCTGGTGATCTCAAACATCGTAATTCATCATTCTACTTTTGCCTTAAATGGGAGGCTTATTCTAACTGATAAAGGATAAAAGATAAGATTAGCAATTTATTGTGAGAAAAACCTGACAGAATGTATTATAGATAAATAGAAAAGTAAGTATAAACATTAATATAAACAAGAATTTAGGAAATAAAACATACAATATACACAATTACAATAAAATTCAAACTATGCAAAGGTAACTCAAGACGAAGTGATGATGATTAATAGCAGAAAGTCTTTTATATATTTCTAAACACTGTAAACCAGAATACAATGTAATGTATGAATTAACAAAGCAAAACAAATTCATGATTTAGTATATGGTACAGTACAGAATATGCCAGAATAATATAATGTAATATAGTTTGTGATATAAGCTATAGTATAAAATGCACTGTAATAGCAGTAATTAAATATAAAACATAAAAACAATAATATCGTAAAACATATTATTATAGTATTATTCATAGTAACAATATCAAAGGAGATGCAGAAATCTAATATATTTATACTTACTTTGTGTGTAGGGAGAGCCTGGTAAACAAGGAGCTTCTGGTTCCTCTGGTGACCGTGGACCCCCTGGACCTGTGGGACCCCCTGGACTTACTGGACCTGCTGGAGAGACCGGAAGAGAGGTCAGAACAAAAGCAATGACAAGATTATAAAAATTAGCATCATCAGGGACATTCGCAACATCCTCAGGATATATTTCCATCAAATCAAATATCATACCATTAAAAATATTGTGTTTGTGTATCTCAGGGTACTCCTGGATCAGATGGACCTCCTGGTAGAGATGGAGCCACTGGAGTCAAGGTGAGAGACTGAAACTAGTCCCACAGGTTGACTGAAGTCTTTCTGATCTGCTGTTGTTCCTCTGAGTCACCACCTTGTGTCCTCCTGCAGGGCGAGCGAGGTAACACCGGCCCTGCTGGTGCACCTGGAGCTCCTGGTGCCCCTGGTGCCCCCGGACCTGTTGGTCCCCTTGGCAAGCAGGGAGACAGAGGAGAGAGTGTAAGTTTTCCAAAACAATGTTTAGGCAAAGCCACCATGTCACACACTGATTCTTATGTTTGATGTGAAGACAAGTGAAGCACCCATACTGTTGTTTCTATTTTTAGGGTGCTCAAGGACCTGCAGGACCCCCCGGAGCTGCTGGAGCCAGAGGAATGGCTGTGAGTATCTTCACCTCTAGTGGCAACAGTTTATTCTTAAAATTCCTGTGCATCCCTTTATAAAGTGCTGCTCTGATGTTTCCACAGTTTTTCCTAAACCTCTGTTCTGATCAAAACTACCAAATCTCAACTCTTTAAATGCCTGTTTTTGCAGAAAAAACACAAACATTTATTTATCTTGTATTTATACTGAATGCCAGGGAGGGTTGTGGGAATAATTAATAAAAATAATTTGGATGCAAGTCATTATTGTACAGTGTTTGATTTAAAAAGAAACAAAAAACGTTGTTACCTTCTATGACCCTAGTTAACAAAAAACTTTCATAAAACTGCTTTAAAAAAGCAGCCTTTAATGTATCTCACACCTGCAGGGACCCCAAGGACCACGTGGAGACAAGGGAGAGGCTGGAGAGACTGGAGAGAGGGGACAGAAGGGTCACCGTGGCTTCACTGGTCTGCAGGGTCTTCCTGGACCTCCTGTGAGTAACCCAAATCTAAGGCTTCATCCCTGCAGGAACACTCTTCATGCTCCACCATCTGATCCGTCATTGTCCTTGTCCTGACAGGGCTCCGCTGGAGACGCTGGCGCTGCTGGACCTGCCGGACCAAACGGAGCCAAGGTGAGAAAACTGAGCAAAAGAGCGAAAGAGAACACAAACTCTTATTACATTTCCATCCAGCAGCTTTAACACCCAAGATATGTGATGGTAATGAAGGGCACAGGTTAGTCTTTGTGTAATTCTCAAATCACCTGACGGAGACGGGGACAGGAAAGGCCACGTGCTTTAATTACCCACCGCTGTGATAAGATGGGCTGCCGAGGCATTCTGTAATTACTCTGTGAGGAAGAGAGGCAGACGGACAGGAGGGACCGTGATTCCTGAAACTACTCCTGCTGAGATCAGAAATGGACTTCAATATCTATTCTAGATTAGCTAAGCACTGGGCCTGATAAGGAAAATGAAGAGAAATGTCACCATACAAATAATCTTCATGCATAGTAAGGCAAAGGGTCCAGAGGTGATTGGGGTAATAGAGAGGAACTGCCGGCACATTTGAATTGCTTAATCAGATTCCTTTTATCATTCAGGAAGCATGATGGATCCAAGAAAAAAAAGCAGCACTGCCTGACACTTTGTTCAGGAAATGAAGTAATATTTCAGATTAACTTCCTTCTGGCTTCTTCTTTAACTCTCACACTTGTGTTCTGCAGGGACCTGCTGGACCAGCCGGACCTGCTGGCAAAGATGGATTAAATGGACAAGCCGGTCCCATTGGACCCCCTGGACCTCGTGGACGTTCTGGAGAATCTGGTCCTCCTGTACGTAACACACCCTTTAACCTTAGGGACAGAGGGACCGCCAGTGATCCCGACCATTTGTGTTTAGGAGGCCACAGAGAGCTCTGTTTAACATCCAGAGTGAAGATGTTGGTTTCATAAGAAATTAGACTACCTTGTTTGGCTATTTCAGAGGGTCCCTTGACCTCTGATCTCAAGATATCTGAATAGAAATAGGTTCTAGGGGTATCAACAGGTCTAAACATAAACCCACTTCAGGCTAAACCCATGCAGTAGAACAATTGTGTATTGAACATTTTAACATACTGGGCATTGGACAGGCATACATTGGATATGACTGCAAAACTGTGACTTTTGTGGGGACCAGTTTCCCACAGTAGCTACTCCATTGTAGTGAGAGCATTCTTAAAACTTGACATTACACTATAAAAATACCTGTTATGACCTCTAAGATAATCACAACCTCATAAAACTTTACAACCACAATCTACAGACTGAGGGCATTCAGAGGGTATATGGTTTTCTTTGGTATAATAACAATAAGAGGGTATGCAGTAATGTTTAATGCAAGTGTTCAACATCTAATGCTAGAGAATGTAATTCTTACAGAAATCTCCAAGATGTGTTTGTGTCTAAATGTTAATGACTTTACCACTGCTTTTATCAAAGAGCAGTCAAACATGATTATATTGTGCACAAAATCTGCGTAACAAATGGCATCAACCCAAAAACCCACAGTGCTTTGATTCATCCTAAAATAATCTTGGTTCCCAGTTTAGAAATTGTAGACTGCTTCTATTTGGCATCTACTGTCGACCTGATATTGACCCCTAAAGACCCCCCACTGCCACTAAAAACCATACCATGTGCCTTTTCAGTATCTGCTACTTGATTGTGGTTGAATTCCCCTCCTGATCCATCTTCTGCTCTCCTTCAGGGTCCTCCTGGTAACGCCGGACCCCCTGGTCCTCCCGGTCCTCCTGGCCCCGGCATTGACATGTCCGCCTTCGCCGGTTTGGGTCAGACTGAGAAGTCCCCTGATCCTCTCAGGTACATGAGGGCTGATGAGGCCTCCAGCTCCCTGAGGCAGCACGATGTGGAGGTCGACTCCACACTCAAGTCCCTCAACAGCCAGATTGAGAACCTGCGCAGTCCTGATGGCACCCAGAAGAACCCTGCTCGCACCTGCAGAGACCTGAAACTGTGCCACCCCGAGTGGAAGAGCGGTAAGTGGAACCCTTTTCTTTACAAGGAAGCATTTAGGAATATTTAATCTGTGGCTTTTTGGGTTTTATGGTCCCCACTTGGCCATTCCATTCAACTCATATTTAAACTTAATTTTATTCCTGCTTCTTAATGTTTCCTCTGTTGTTTGCATTTTGGCTTATTGTCTTTTTAGGTTTTTATCTTCCCTTTTTTTTTCTCCCAAAAGACATTTTTTTTAAAAGTCGTGAAATAGAAACATGTTTTTCACCTTTCCAGGTAACTACTGGGTTGATCCCAACATTGGCAGCACAGCCGATGCCATCAAGGTCTTCTGTAACATGGAGACTGGAGAGACCTGCGTCTCCCCAAGCATCGCCGAGGTACCAAAGAAGAACTGGTGGACCAGCAAGAGCAAGGACCGCAAACACGTCTGGTTCGGAGAGACCATGAACGGAGGATTCCATGTGAGTGCACTCTGACAACACTTAACTTCTCTTCTCTGTCTATAAACTGACATTGAAGTAAATCTAAACATGAAAACTGCTTGTAATTCCCGATATGTCCTCTTATCAAACAGTTCAACTACGCTGAGGATGGCCCTATTGCCAACGCTGCCAGTGTCCAGCTGACCTTCTTGAGGCTTCTGTCCACTGAAGCATCCCAGAACCTCACTTACCACTGCAAGAACAGCGTTGCCTACATGGACCAGGCCACAGGCAACCTGAAGAAGGCTCTGAAGCTGCAGGGCTCCAACGATGTGGAGATCCGTGCAGAGGGCACCAGCCGCTTCACATACAGCGTGTCGGAGGATGGCTGCAAGGTGAGCGCAGACTGCTGTGAGATAGAGCCAGAAAAAATGATGCATCTTAAGTTTTGTGCATCTTTGTATAGAGGGCTATTTGTGTCAGTAAGAATAAAATAATCTATAATCAGTAAATTATAATTAAGTCATTATAAGGAGAAACTTTCTCAACACAATGAGTTGATATCTGAGAATAATGCTGCAAATCCTAAATTAGATGCATTGGGTTGTATTTACTTATTACAATCCATGTTAAGAAAGAAACTTTCTCAATATTATGAGAAAGTTTCTCAAACTGGAATTAAGTATCACAAATGAAGGAAAAACTTACCCAACAATAGAAACATACAAGAAGAAAAGAACAAAAATAATTTTCAAATGTGATTTAGTGTTGCACAATAATAAGAGACTCTATCAAAAGATACCAAGTCACTTTTTTGAGAAAGTTTCCCATAAAGACTCAGAGGATCTTTTCCCCACGTTGTTGTAAATGGGCTTCCTCATGTGTGACTATGATTGCATAAAGAGTCTGCTGATGACACATCGCTCTTCTCTCGCCCAACAGAAACACACAGGCCGGTGGGGCAAGACTGTCTTTGAGTACAAAACACAGAAAACCTCCCGTCTGCCAATCGTGGACATTGCTCCCATGGACATCGGAGGAGCGGATCAGGAGTTCGGAGTGGAAGTAGGCGCAGTCTGCTTCTTGTAAAGTGGAATATCACAATGGCCCCCCAAAAAACACAGGAAATAAATAAACTCAACAATGAAACACTACTCACACACTTCCACAATAAAGAAGACTGGAAATTGTAAAAGAAAATTGATACTTTTTCTCTCACAACGAAGTGCTCTCCACGTTTGTACTCCCTGGATGTTAGCACTGAAGGGCACCGGCAATATCTGTACACCACACCAGCATTCTCTGTCAACCCGCTTCCTGAGATCCAGTCATGTTTCCCATGGCCCACTGTTGACGGGAATGAGTCAGAGCCAGGAGGAAGAGGGACCAAGCGAACAAGTTATGGAGAACAGAAACATGACTTGATGTCACTTATTTATTGTCTAACCTGAATGGGCAGAGTTGAGGTAGGACTGGACGGGTTTACTTTGTAAGTAACACAAGCCCCCTTTCCACTACAGAACAGCCGCACAGCCTCTGTCCCAGTCCTACTCCACCTCCCTCCCTGTTTCCCTCCTCACACACAAATACGGCGTTTTCGATCAGTGTAGACCAAAATAAATATCCTCAGTAAAATAAAATCCAGGTGCTCCACCGTGAGTAAAACCTTTACTGTGTATTATAAATCCTTGGTTCTATTGTTGTAAAAGTCTGTGTTTATAAACAACCAGATGGTTTTATATATATTTCCACATTATGTGCGTACATGTGTCTATATGCACACCAACACTTTTTGGAAAGTGAGGTTACATTTGGGATGTATGTTTCCATGTCCTGTACCCCTTGACTGCCCATCAGAGGAAGGCCCAGTTCTCATCCGGAAAACAAAAAAACATTGAGGGTAATTTGTTGTTTTTTTAATGTAGTCATCCAGATTGTTTAAAGCTACCTCACGCTGAAAAACAAAGTGAAAATGTTGAGTTTAAATCTGAGCTGACAAAAAAAAAAAAAAATTAGCTTTCAGGTGGATCTGGGGCTGAACGGCCATCTTTGCTTTGGGTTGCTCTCTCTTCACAAGGTGCTATGAGTTCTGTAATTCAGTCCCCTCTCCCTCCCCCAATCCCCGCCCCCAGCCCTGATTCCCACTAGCCTCACACCACACACTCACACTCCACCCTGGAGGAGGGGTGCAGTCGGGATAAAACAGGGGAGACAGGGGCTACTTGGAAACCCTCCTCTGGAGCTCCCCCCCAAAAAAAGCTTTGAATGCGGGACTCCGAGGACGGTCGCTCAAGAACAACCAGGGTGGGTTGTCTCTGTGTGCGTGTGAGGGCGTGTACATTTTTTTAATTAATTTTATTATGATCATTTTTGTTTTTATTTTGTTACACTTCTAATTGATGTAAATTGGAAAATAAAAAGGAAAACCGAATTAAGAATGAAGTTGATTTTTAATTGAGTTTTGAATAAAAACAGAAATGGCGTGGGGACGTATTTCTTCTTTCAACAGAACCGTTTGTGTGCTTAAATGTGTGTTGTTGTTTTTTTAATTCTACTTTTATTTCATAAGGTCAGTTACTCTTGACTGTGAGTGCATAGTCCGTGTGTGTGAGTGTGTGAAAGTTTAAGACTGTGATGCAAGTGTGTGTTTTCATATGAGAGACTCTCATAACAACAGGAACAAACGTACTGTATTGGTTCTGCGGTGTCAGGGTGGGGCTGGGTGTAGTTGGCTCCTGTTTGTCTGACTAATAGGCATAAATAAAGAACATTTTGTTGACTGGAATCAAGCATTTTCTAGAGTAATGATGCATCTGAAATTCTGCGTCTTGTAATGTGGCCAGCTTCCTCTCCGGTCTGTCCTGAGTAATAAAAGCTTGACTTAAGCCTTACAGTGACAGCTTCTTATTTAAAGTAATATAAGAAACCAAAAAGGACATATGTAGCAGATAAAAATTATACCTTAAAAAACATGCAAGTTAAAAAAAATCTATGCCATTCACAACAGGAGATCATCTTGACAACATAAGAAATGAGGGAATTCGGTTTGGTGGGTCAGGTGAACCATGGCAGCTTAATACTCACCGGTCACCTCATTGGGTAATGGGACTAGTTCAACTGCTTGTTAATCCAAACATCTAATCACCCAATCACAAGGTAGCAACCCAAGGCATTTAGGCATGTAGACTCGAAAACAACAAGCTGCTGGATTTCAAAGCGAGCATCAGAATGGGTAAGAAAGGCCTTTGAACATGGCCTGGTTGCTGGTCTGAGTATTTCACAAACTCCAGACCTCACAACAATCTCTAGAGTTTACCAAGAATGGTCCGAGAAAACACCCAATGAGCAGCAGTTTAGGAGTACTTGCTTATAGACATGTTGTTGCTGACAATTTAAAAGGTAAATGTTGAGCCTAGAGTGCATCTCACCATGTTGCCCATTTGCTTAAAATGTTTTAATAAATAAGAGAGCAAATTCGCCTTAGTTTAGCAAGATCTTTACACATTTATTGACAATCCATGATAAGAAAAAGGATTTGTGTGATAATGACAGAGGGTTGGTCAGGAGATAAGCTCTGTGAAGAGCGACTGATTGGCGAAGTCTGCTGGACGCTCCTGAGGGCGTGGCAGTGACGGACTGCCACTGAGGCCGAACTGTGGGACGCCAGAACTCAGGAAGTAGAAAGGCACGTGGGTGATTCTTCCACTCGACCAGCACTGAGAACAGAGAGAGAAATGTTACTTTGGAAGAGGTGGAGGAGATGTTATTGTAAATGTAAATACTATCATGTATATGTACATACATTATTGTTGAAACAACCACATTACATACTGACACATAATGAGACAATCTATATGTTAATACTGACCACAGTGAGCAAAGCTCCATGCTGAAAGTTTGGGTGGAACTGCATCAGTCGCGGTTCTGAGCCAGGCTCGCCTTGAACAAATCCACTAGACAGAGAAAGACAAGAAATATTCAGTGCATACAGATGTGGTGTGCAGTGGTATGACATGTAGAAACGCAACACTTTCAAGCCTTTAAAGCAAAACAAATATGCAGAGGAAACTTAAGTACAAACCAAGGTAACAGCTCAAAAATGGGGTTGGTTCTTGTCTTGAACACGGCTATGACTGCAGGCCGGTCTGCTGCTTGTGGATCACCTGAACAGATGAGACGGAGACTGAGGTAAGTTATTAAAATTTAAAATAACACTAGTAGGGTTTATAAGGGTGACCAGCAAAAAAGGGGACAGACCTTTGAGAAGCACTGCGAGTCTCTCTCCAGTTGGGTCCCAGGATAAAGACTGGATCTCTCCACCCACACTGATGGACAAAGTAGACACTGAGCTTAATTTACTGTGAGAAGAGACCCACCGATCCATCAGCTGATGGCTGGAATCAGTGACCTGCCAATTAGCCTCTGATGAAACACATTCTGCACTGGTGAAATTTACATGCATGCACTGCAAGATGGTTCACGTTGCACCCACAGCAACACACACACAGTAGCTGTGTACTTTTTGCATTCTTTTTTAGTACACACTGAAGCTGCCCTTTCAAAATAAAATATTCTTTGCAATAACAATTAATGCACATTACACTTCTTGATAACTTGACGCCTTAAACTTTGACCCTCAGATTTGTATTTATCTGCTTAAAAGCAACACAGGCATGCAGTCCTGCACGATTTTAAATTTTCCGAAACTTTATACCTCTTCTCCAGTACAATGAGAGGGAAATGTTGTAGAACAATATATTAAGTAGTGAATACAGGAAATGTTTTCATTTACTTTAGTAAGTTTTGAATATATATAGTATTCAGTCAGAACAAGATGGAGAAAGTGGGAAAAATATTGATATCTATACCTATTATGCAACAGTATAAAACATACATTATTTTCTTGTAAATAAATACTAATTCACAAAGAGCTTTGTAAAAAAAAAAAAAAAGATAATTTAATACATCAACTTGGATAGACAATGCATAGTTCACCTTCTTAAAGGCACACATAAACAGCACAGAATAGTATTAGGTGTGTTATATAGATCTGTTGAAGTTGTTCATACTCTCAAATAATAAATATAAATGCTGCAATCAGTTCGCTATTTGCTTCAAACTGCATTTCTGTTTTTCTCTGAGCCTTTTCAGAAGCTCATCTCAATGCTGGCTTTAGTTAAGATACGAATAATTAGCAATCTAATTTGAAGCTCTTACATGATGTCTCCATCTGGTGTGTTAAAGGTCGTCTCTGATAGGTCGGCCACCACTGCTGCTGCCTGCGGCCCCTTTGACGTGCACGTTGTTACGCCTGCCAAATAACAGTGAAAACCATTCAGGGTCCACTTTAATCAAAGTATATTAAAGTTATCAAAATACATTTTTAATATCACTAGAAACCACTACAAACTGCACACCAAGGCTTTAAATTATACAAAACATCTGGTTACTGTGTGTTATGATGGAGAAGATCACCTGGTAAATCAGTGAAGGTCAGAGCGTAGATGACCGTCTCTCCCTGTACAGCGAAGAGAAGTCGTCTCCCATCTGGACTCCAACATCCAGACTAACCAAAACAAGCCGGCACTCACAATCATTATAAAAAACATTATTTAAAAGATGTTGTGTTAAATGACTGACAATTAATTTGACAAGTTTTCACCTGGCAGCGCCCTTTCAAACACGGCCAGCGCTCACAGGTCCACATCCTTGTCTCCCAAACCCTACAGAGAAAAAATGTTACAACATCTGTTGTACCCAAGCCTGTGCTATTAACCCCTTACATGTTCATAAAGATTAATGACAAGTGAGTGTGCCTCTATTGTATTACAAAATTTGTCAAAACAAATTAATCATGAGAAAGAAACCACCTATTCATTGGCAGGTTTACATATCTTACAAAAAGCTTCAAAAGGTTCAATAAAAAAAGATGAAACTTTCGATCTGTGAATGAAATTCTATCTCCGACCTGAACAGGGCAGAGGGTGTAGAGGCCAGGACATGGCTGCCATCGGGGGACCAGGACAGAAAGGTGGCCCCCCCTCCTCCAACACGCTGAAGAGGCACACAGCTCTCTGAAGCTACATCCCAAACCTGAAGGATAGAATAGACCGTAATCACTTTGTCCATAATTTCTTAAAGATGAATCAGACTTGAAGGATGAGAGGGTCGCCTCATACCATCATGGCGGTGTCCATAGGCGAGGCTGACACAAGAAGGGATCCACTTGGAGACCAGGCAATAGAAGTGACAGGAGAGTGACCGGGATGAGACAAAACTTGGGCACAACCAGACGAAGGCCTAGAGGGATGGAGGAGAATAGGCACAGCAGAGAAAAGACAGTTGACAATAAAAACTATAATTAGTGTTTAATTGCTCAATATATTTGAAAAACTTCAATGCATTTTTTCTGCTACTATTATGTTTTGAATACTTACTTCTTCCTTTCTTTGAGGGAACTTAGTCCATTGAGTTTAAGACATTTCAAGAGGACAGACCAGAGTTAATGTACCTGGTTGACAGCGAGCAGGGGTCCACGTGCCAGACCAGTAAACAGTTCTGACAAGCAACAGCAAGTGCAGATGCACACAGCGGCTTCCACTGCACAGCTGCTACGTTCCTCTGTAGACGGTGCTTCAGTGTGGGAGTGGTGGCACTGAAAGATAATACAAAAATGGAGCAAGCCGTGAAAACACTGTGATAGAAAGACAAAGACATAAAAGAAACAGGCTGATCAACAAGGCTGCCATGAGGTCAGAGTTTGTGTTTGCAGTGTAGACTTAATTCCAAATGCTGTCCTACTGGCTGTCTCCCAGGCACAGCTACAGTACCTTTTGGGGTTGTAGATCTTAATGGAGTCGTCCAGCAGAGCTACAGCAAATTTATCTGTATGAGGATGCCAGGCAAAGGCACGAACCACACAGTCAGACCTGGAAAAGACAGATAGGTCACTGACTATTAAATTGAACATTCTCAAGAAAGAGAAAACTTTTATTCACCTGCCGCTGTGACGAGTGAATCCGAAAAACAGCAAACAACTAGTAATTTAAAAAATATTGTTTACTCACCATCAATTTGTTACATAGATAAAATAAATATAATATCCTTAACTATACATTAAAACACTGATTACAAAGTTGACACTTACCAGTTCAAGACTTGTGAAAACTCTGCAAGCATGTCCTCACTGCTCATCTATAGAGCAGATGACAAACAGGTCAAAACACATTTAAATGCTTCACAACAAACATTTAGTTAATGATGAAGCACTTCAACAACATATTTAACCAGTAATAAAGCTTACTGTGAGATGAGGAAACAAGGAGCCGTGAAAGGAAGAAAACCATCTCAGCAACGCAAGGATACAACCAGAACTCACTGACAGCCATTTGGGCACTAAAGAGCACAACATACAGTAAAGTAAATGTATTAACACATTAATGTATAAATAGCTTCAGGCCAGAATAGAAGATTTTAGTGTACCTTCTGTGTTTGAGTTGGTAATTTCATCAAGTAGTCCTGCGAAACCCCCATCCCGCCTGTAATAGTTAAAGAGAAGTTGCAAAATCATCTTTATCTGGCAGGAGACAATATATATGACATCACCTCTTTTGATACATTTCAAAATGCTGGTACAGAAAACTTTAAAAATATGATAGAACTGTTATGTATCCTGACAGAAATTGTCATGAAGCGGTTACATTTTTGAGCAATCTGTGATGCATAAAATGCATACTCAGTTTTAAAAACTTCATGAAGGTAGGAATTATTGCAGGACCTTTGTTCTGTCACAGGTCTGCATGTAAACCTTATGAACTGAGTTTAATTTCATGGTAGAGTGTAATTTACAAACCCAATATCCCTGTGTGTGTGTGTGTGTGTGTGTGTGTGTGTGTGTGTGTGTGTTATCTACCACGCTGCTGCACTCCTCATCCACAGTGTTTCAGAGTGGTCCAGGAAGGCCGCCTTGCTACTACTTTCTGTGCGGCTGTGAAGCTTCAGAGACTCTCGGGGGAAATACAAACTCAGAGGACTGGAGTCCTGCAGAAAACACAAACAAGTAATGAATCTTTCTGTTATTAACAATTTGAAAATGTAAATGACATGCATGTCATTTGTTGATCTTTGTGACTCAAGAGTCCTTAGTCAAACATTGGCACGGTCTCAAGCTCTTAAAAAAAGGGTTATTTCAAAAATGATTAAAATTGTGACTTTAAAATTGAAAGTTTACTCAAATCTTAATTTGGAGAGTTGAGCCACCCCTATTAACACATTAACTGTGCACCAGCAATATATAAAAATATGATCAGGAATTATAATAATACAATTCAAATGTTGCATATAAACACTACAACATGAGTTACTATCAGCCGCTCCCCATTTCCGCTAAACATTTAGTACACATGTCGTGAAATACTTTTATTATTAAAATCCAACCCGTCTGTAATCGTCCCAGCAGCTCTGATTCAGACCTGTTTCAGTCGGTCTTCTGTGGTGGTTCCTGACAGCAGCTCGTTGTTGGACTCGCACAGAGTGGTCTGCCCGGAGGGCAGCGGAGGAGGAAACAAGGCCAGAGAGCACATCTTCAACACGGTGAAACAACTGGCCGCCGGACCCTGGAAACACACAATGTGTCAGTCATGTACACACAGTGAAGCTGGTGAATCAACAGCTGACTAGCTAACGCTAACGGTTAAAGTTGGCTAGCTGCGTCAAGCTAATCAGTTTGATATGGGCTCTCGTTTTGAAAACAACAACCTTCACGTCCCATTTTATAAGTCGTGGACCTTACCTTGTACTGTCACCTGTCTATTGTGGACGGTTATTGCAGGCTGAGTTTCCAAACAATAAAATAAAAGTACATGCTACTCTGTGGTGACAGATTATATTCGAAGCAGACTTCAAGTTAATCGCGCCGTGTGGGCTACGGCAAGTCTAAAGGACAAACAATGCGGAGTTCGCCTACAGCTACGCCGGGTTACCGTCCCCTTCAGGACACGGAGCGACATTACAACTACACTGGGGCCAAAACATGCACCAACTGTTTGTTTTTAGTTTAGATACTTGGAATATACAACTCACTTCATTTAACTGATACGAATCGATGTATTCCTGCACATTTATTTCCCTGTTGTTTTTACCCCTCTATACAAACCGTTAATTATCAGGCCCTTGATCATATTGTAACCCTTAAAAATTATGTGAGACGTGATTTTGATAAACTTGATGATGTTGTCTTTCCTTCTTCGCCAGGGAAGGGCAAAGAGCATGGTCACAGCCTCCCTGCATCTGAAGGGGATGCAGTGGGTTTTGCTCAAGGACACATCAGCAGCAGCAGTAAGATGCATATGCATGGGGTAAGATCCTGGTTGTACTCAAATGTAGAAATCGGTGAATAAAATTCGGCCGTAACGACACATTTTGGAAGTGGAAATAAATGATGTGATGGTGAAAAAAAAATGATTTAGTGTGTGTGTGTGTGTGTGTGTGTCTGTGCTTCTATGTGTGTGAGATTGCACAGGGTTGTGGCAGCGCCCCCTCGCGGCGCAACACGCATTTCCGTGACGTCAATTCAGCACTGGGAAGGAGACAGCTCCCTCCCCCAAAAAACCCAGCGCGCCTCACGTTGCATGGGTCCCCGGTTATTGATAACACAATTTGCCCGATGGGATCCATCCCAGTAACGTGAAACTCGTGGATATAGGGACGGGAGATATAACAGACAGCCCGGACAGAGGAAAAAACAACGATTTGCTAGTTATCGCCGACAAATTGAAAGCCGAGCCCACCCCTTCACTTGACAACGCGACATCAACCAGGCAGAAAGGTATGGGAATGTCATACTATCCGGTTAAATGCCGATTGAATAAGAAATCAGGTATCATAGGATGCTAAGGTATGATGCTTGGTCGGTGCGGTAGCGTTCACGCCGCTCACACTGCACCAATGAACTGATGCTGCCAAGAAACGGATCACCGTCGATGAACGCTAGAAAATCATATTTGTGCAGCGAATAAAGCCCACATTACGAGATATTTGTGTTGATGCCAACGTTGAGTAAAATGTTGAGACGCTGCGGCAGTTTCACTTGGCATGGACCATAGTAGGCTTGCAATTCATGCACGTCGGTTATGATGCTGCTGAGTGTCATCATCACATCCTCGGTTATTTAAAGATTGATCTTCCTGCGTTTGTGTGTGTGTGTGTGTGTGCGCGCGCGAGTGTGTGTGTGTGTGTGTGTGTGTGTATGCACACTGCTTCTTCGCACAGGCCCAATGGTTGTTTATTGCCCGTTTTTCACGCTCTCATTTCGTTCAGTCGTGGTGGCCCTTCTCATGCAGTGGTGCAGTAAAAGAAATGGAGCTGGTGTAAGAAATGAGAATTGGGTACATGTGCGCTCTCTCTCTCTCTCTCTCTCTCTCTCTCTCTCTCTCTCTCTCTCTCTCTCTCTCTCTCTCTCTCTCTCTCTTTTTGTCCTCCTTATTCACCTCGACTGCTCTCCGTGTACCTCGTCCTGCAGTACATCTATCCACGCTGACATTCAGCCCTTTACCCTTGAAAGTCAATTCATTTTAGTTTTTAAAGCTTTTTGTGCTGGGCCATCATCGGTGTTCTCATACTGCACTTTCAGGGGATCACTAATCAGTCAGACAGTCCATAACTCTGACATCTTTATCCTTCCTGTGGGTTTCTGTGATGCTCAGGTTCCTGGAGGTGGCGCTCTTTGTTCATACATGACGCCGGCTACCATTGCTCAATTTTCTGCACTGTTTGCAGTGGTAAAATGTGTGGAAAATCTCTTTATGTGACCATTCTTCCTGCAAGAGTGGAAGCTGTTATAGCAGCAGACAAATGCCCATTTTTGTCCTTAAAATAAGATTAACACAATTAGTGACTCAGTCGTGTTTAATCTTGTCTGTATATTTAGTATATTGCTTCTCTCACTATTTCTCTTGTTGGTTGTTGTTTTTTTTTTTTTAATTGAATTTATGTTACATCTTTTTTTTTTTCATGCCGTCTCGATGGTTAGTTGTTTATTATTGTTGTTCATGAAGAGAAATGATCCCATCTTCTTGTTCCAGAGGAAATGGAAAAAGCATTTTATCGCATCATTAAAATATGTGCTTTCATATTGGTTTCACAACAATATATCTATCATGCTGGTAATTAAGTCTTTTTGTGGCCTTTTTCTCCCCTTCAGTTGTGACCGGAGCCACAGATGGGATTGGGAAAGCTTATGCAGAGGAGGTAAGATTCAGTGGAGTCTCGAAATGTTTTCACCTTAACAACAGAGGGCCACAATGAAAGCAGAGGTCTCTATATAACATAACAGACCTATGGTATGTCAAATCATTCATGAGGGTGTGTTTAAAAT
>JAOWBC010001714.1:19197072-19214916 GCA_028566105.1 Hypoplectrus providencianus
TAGATAGATAGATAGATAGATAGATAGATAGATAGATAGATAGATAGATAGATAGATAGATAGATAGATAGATATAACTCTGTGTAACCCCTTTCACATTTAATCATTGAGTTTCTTTCTGTGGACTTGTTGGTCTGAGTTTAGAGTCCTGGGAGGTTCCTTTTGAGGAAATCTCCGACCTGCAGTGGGTGGGCAGCGGGGCACAGGGGGCCGTCTTCCTCGGCAAGTTCCACGGAGAAGACGTGGCTGTAAAGAAAGTGCGAGACATCAAAGAGACTGAGATCAAACACCTCCGCAAGCTCAAGCACCCCAACATCATCACTTTCAAGTGAGGAAACACTTGATTTCCTTCATTTAACAATCTCTCTCTGCTCAACTCTGCGAGGTGTCGTCTCACTGCTGTGCTTCCTTCCAGGGGCGTGTGCACCCAGGCTCCTTGTTACTGTATCTTGATGGAATATTGTGCCCAAGGCCAACTGTACGAGGTGCTGAGGGCGGGTCGTAAAATCACCCCCTCCCTTCTGGTTGACTGGTCCATGGGCATTGCAGGTGGCATGAACTACCTACACCTCCACAAAATCATCCATCGAGACCTAAAGTCCCCCAAGTAAGTCAACAAACCTAGCTTGGACTGCAACTATGAAGTATTTTTTAAACAGGTAATCTTGTGATTACCTTCTCAATCAATCTTTAAATTGAAAGTAAAAGTTGATGTCTTTAAATGTATCTTTTGTCATTTTAAAACTCAAAGATATTCAGTTCAATGATAGAAAAAAGAAAAGAAGAACAACTCTTTATGTGAAATTCAGCCAGCACAACACCATTCATGACTGAAACCTTATTTTTGCCATTTAAAATGACACTCTCTCTCTCCTTTGCAGCATGCTGATCACACATGATGACCTGGTAAAGATCTCTGACTTCGGCACCTCGAAGGAGCTCAGTGACAAGAGCACCAAGATGTCCTTCGCTGGCACGGTAGCTTGGATGGCTCCTGAAGTAATTCGGAACGAGCCAGTGTCGGAAAAGGTGGACATCTGGTATGTCTGATAAACACTGACATCTTTTCTAGCATACAGAACAATACATCAGCATGTTTCTTTGTTTTTTTTGACGGCGCAGCAGTTTAGCAATTCCTCCTTTTTTAATGTACTGCACTGAAAAAGGAGAGCAGAAACTTTGAGTATTCCAAGTTATTTGTTTGTTTTTGTGTGACTGAACTGTCGTGTTGTGATTTTGTATGTACATAAATCTCTCTCCATTCCCTTTTCTAAAAGATGACTGCATTGAGACTTTCTGAATGAATAAATAATGCCTGACTTAACTTCAAGGTCCTTTGGAGTGGTGCTGTGGGAGATGCTCACAGGAGAGATCCCTTACAAAGATGTGGACTCATCTGCCATCATCTGGGGTGTGGGAAACAACAGCCTTCAGCTGCCCGTACCTGAGAGCTGCCCTGACGGCTTCAAGATCCTCCTCAGACAGTGCTGGTGAGTAACGCCTGGAAACAGAGAATGTGGAGAGAAGAAAAATAATAAGGCTCAGCAAGGAAGGGAGGACAAGAGCAGATAAAAGAAGTGAACCAGGGATTGAGCAAAGATTCATGGGTGGGTGTTGATCTGTGGTTTAAGGACCTTAATGATTATTGCATTGTAAATGTACACAGCTGTGTTTCCTATCTTGGATTTGCAGGAACTGTAAGCCCAGGAATAGGCCCTCTTTCCGTCAGATCCTTCTTCATCTGGATATCGCGTCAGCTGACGTGCTGTCTACTCCACAAGAGACGTACTTCAAGTCTCAGGTATGGGTGCTTCTTCCCAGTTTCCATCTGAAAAGGGAAGATCTGTACCTGAACCAAGAGACAGTTCATAGTGTTGTGGTGAACTGGTCCATTACCAAAAGCCACAATGGTGTTTTAAACGGTGTGTAAGTGTTCTTTACAGGGTTACTTGTTTATTGCTTGCTGATTCTTCAGTCTGTAGTTGAACTGGTGTTAATTGTAATTCTGTAAGGTTTGTTGTTAGTTGTGTGGCATTGCTTCTTTTTATTGTGATAGATAGTGCGTATAGCGTGCAGTAGATTGTTTTTCAAACAATACCATGGCTTTTGGTAATGGGTCAATTAGCCATAATAAAAAATTAAGAACCAAAAGATCCCTTTGGTCCAAATGCACCGATTTGCTGAACAGTGTCTACTTCTTAATAAATAATTGTTGAATCCCTGTCCCCTTGAGGTCAGGTAAAACACACCCAAAACATAGATGTCAATAACACCCATATTGGCTCCAGCACAAAGATTTTAAATACAGACACGGTGCACCCACACAGGCGGTACAGTACAGTGGTCAGACTTTAACTGCTGTACAACAGTCAGCTGGTTAACAGAAATACACTCTCATCAGGCGGAATGGCGAGAAGAGGTGAAACAGCACTTTGAGAAGATTAAATCTGAGGGCACCTGCCTCCACCGACTGGACGAGGAACTGATCAACCGACGCAGAGAGGAGCTCAGGTCTGTTTTACCTTTAATCCCACACATAGGTTAATAATCATAGGTTAGTAATCAAAATAAAAATCAGGATTGGTAAGTAGTGTTTATTCTTCCACATGATCTTCATTCTGGAGAGCCACATTCATATTTTCTCCAGTTAAAAATCAATCACTTTGTACGGTGGACACAGACAAGGATTCATGTTGCATTCAGTGCAACTCATAAACTCATCAGAAAGTGAAGGTGTTGTTGTAAAGGACCCTTTTGCCATTTTTAACTTTTTGGTTCCCAGTTGCCTAAATTTGACCATTTGACATGTGTCGAGGCCTACATTGCCCCCAAAATATCGAAGTTGTATCGCATTTGATAAAATGGAACATGTATCTTTTTAAAGAACAATTTGCAAATGTAAATGGTAATTGTCAGGGCATTGAAGCAACAATCTGCATTTCTTTAATCAAGATGTGTTCTTCTTCTTCATTACCTAACAAAAATGTTTAAATCAAAACTTGAGTCAAATACTAACCTTTAAATTTCAAGCCAAATTGAATGTTCGACTTGGAGAATCCCCCCAGGGTATCACACTAGAGTGGATGATGGTACTTTTACTATGTTAGCCCGCATGTATGAGACCACTTTCACTCTGTCCCATTTCTCAGTGTCATTCCTTTGTCTGCCCATGTGCATGAAATAAGTGTATGAGAGAGTATGTCTATTGTGGAGGATTTGGAGTCTCTCATGCGGATGCACAATGACATCAGCTGCCTCTTATTTTCTTTTCAGGCATGCTTTGGACATTCGTGAGCACTATGAGAGGAAACTGGAGAGGGCTAACAACCTTTACATGGAGCTCAGCGCTGTCATGCTGCAGCTGGAGCTCAAAGAGAAAGAGTTGCAGAGGTACTAATAGACACATGAGCACACGGTATACAGCCTTATAAATCCACAGCAATGGGCACAAATACATCAAAATATAATCAGAAGTACTTGCTCCACTATATATCAAAGTAAAACAGAATAGTTATAAAATAGAATAAAGAATATTTTCAGTATATATCATTAAATTCTAGTGGTCTGCAGGTAATCTAATCAGAATGGCTTGTTCAAACTTGTTTTCTGATCTAAGCAGCCAACAAAAAAACTGACAAAGTTGTCTTATGTCTCAGTTGGTGGAATGGTAATCACTCCAGAGACCAAAACATATGTGCACAAGTGTAGAGAACTATTCCCATGTAGTCAAACACTGGCTCTTTTTGGTTTGGTAGAGACAGAAGACATAAAGTATCTGTATTTTGCAACCGAGGAATGACACTCAGCAATCAAATATATTTCTCCAGAATCACATACTGCACCTCTAAATACATATTTCAAACACAATTAATTGAAAATTTAGCAAATCAATTAGCCACAGTATGTTTACACTTTGGTCTTTTTTTTTTCCAGACGAGAGCAGTCGTTGGATAAGAAGTATCCAGGGTTGTTTAAGCATCACAGCTCCAGACAGAGCAGCTCCTCTAACTCCATGGACAAACTCATCAAAAAGAGAAATGTCCCACAGAAACTGCCCTCGGGAAAGAGGTGTGTGATCTCATTTCAGTCTTTATTTGATAAAAGATTGATGCTGAAATGAATATTCATTAGGCTGGTGGATTGTAGTTGTTGACAAATCCCTCCTACTCTTTCAGGCCAGACATCCTCAAGTCTGAGGTAATCATTCCCAAAATGGACTCCTCTGTGATGCAAGTCACTATCCCGGCCTGCCCCAACAGAAGCTCCACTTCTCCCAGCCGCTCTCGTAGGGTAAAGACCCGACATCGCAAGCCTGGGAAGGGCAGTAGTGGGGACCTGGCTGGACTTAAAGCAAATCAGTCCTCCCCTAATAGGGACACAACAGCCCAGGCAAATGGTTCTAGCACGAATGCCTCCAAGCAGCTCCTGGAGCCTTCTGCAGCCCTGCGGGGCCTCAGCCACGAGCAGCAGCAGAGGCAGCTGTCCTCCTCCAGCCCTGACCTCATCTGCACCACGCTGGAGGCCGAAGGGCAGGGGAAAGGGGAGTCCTCTGTGGGCGGGCTAGAGAGAGGGGGAAGCCTCAGCGCCTCTGCAGGGTTGGGGGGATCAGAGTCAGGGGCAGCTGGGCTGGATGATCTGACAGAAACTCCTCCACGCAGCGACACGCCGAGCGAGGATGCTGCATCCTTCCCGTTCTCCAGCAGCCCGGACTCACCGTGTGGGAGGGGGGCGGGAGCAGGGAGGGGGTCTCTGGGATCTCCACGTCTGCCTCATGATGGGGAGGATAAAGAAGACGTAGCTGGTGCTGTGAGGTTGCCTCGTGGGGCGTCAGGGGGAATCGGGAGTCAGCACCTGACTCCTTCAGCCATTCTGTACAGGGCAGCTATCACACGCAAACAGGTACGCAGCCGAACGTCTGTTTGTGTGCCTCAGTATTCCTCTGCTAACACTCTGATTTTCACTGGTGCATCTTTCCTGTTTCTGACTACAGAGGCGGGGAGTGTCATCAGAAGAGGAGGAGGGTGAAGTTGACAGTGAGGTTGAGTTGCCAAGGAGACGGTGAGTAACTTGCTGTCCTTCGTCACTGGAATATTGCCTCCAGCCATCTTTCCGCTCTCTGAGTTGCTGATTTATTCAGAGACCAAAGAATATTTTTGATTTGCGTCTTTTTTTCACATCATTAATTCTCTGCAATTTTGTTGTTGTTTCTTTTTTAATTTCTCCAGACGGCCGACAAGCATCACCAAGTGCCAGTCGGTGTCCACCTTTAGCTCAGAGAACCTGTCCGTGTCGGACGGCGAGGAGGGCCACACTACTGACCACTCTCACAGCGGCACCCCCGACGTGGTCAGCACCAACACAGACGACAGGTTGGACGACCGAAGCGACGACCTCCTCTCTCAGGGGTCGGAGATCCCGGCAGACAACACTGATCCTGCGCAGGCTTCCGACGGCCTGTCGGAGAGAGACGGCGCGCTGGGACAGGCCAAAGCTCAGCTGGACGTGGGGCAGAATCCTAATGAGGTAAAACAGCTCCACCACAGAGGAGCGCTCGTGTCAGTTTGTGTCAGCTTCTTGGATTGATGTAAAAGCAGCAGTGGTGGAAAAAAAGAGTGTAGATCCAGAAATACGTAAGTGTAAGTAAGTCCTGCATTCAAAACTTACTACCATCAGTTACACCATCAAATTGTACTTTTAAATTCTTGTCATGCAGAATATCCTCACTAAGATAGTTTTACATATTCTAAATATATTACTGGATTATTATTATTGATGCATTTATGTAGTCACCATTTTATTTTTCTAAAGGTAGGGCTCAATTACCGGTAAATTACTTTACCTGCTGTCATGAGGTTAAATAGAACATATGTCCATGTATCACTTTAAATGTATTATGTGTATGTAAAATATTGTCCTAAAAAGTAACTTAAGCTGCAGGCTAAATGTTGTGGAGTAAAAAGTACAATATTGACCTCAAAATGTAGTCGAGTAAATCTTTAAATTTACATAAAATGGAAATACTCAAGCGGTACAAGTAACTCAAACTAAGTAATCGTAATCAGTTACATTCCACCACTGATGACTAAATTGCTGTATTGGCAATAAAGGAGTTAGTAAAATATCTGATTTCGGCTAAAAACACTTCATGTCTCCTGTATTTGCTGAACGACATGTCCCCTCTCTCTCCTCAGAGTCGGGCTCTGTGCGATGACTCTGACTGCGACAGCGCTGAGCTGGATCAGTCAGGTAGTGGAGAGCCCAGTCGTCCCCCCAGTGCTGGAGCGTGGGTGTCGCCGTCTCAGCCCTATCAGGGGTCTCCACAGGCGCCCCACACAGGACCTCCATAGATCACTGAACGCTGCAAAGACCTCCAGCTACCATCACAGGCGTACACCAATCTGTCAGTGCAGTACATTACTGTTGTCATGAGGGATCACACCTTCTACACCACTCAGACTATGACAAGTTGACTTATGGTGTCTCATAAGTTTGTTGGCTGGCAAACCTACATCAGATGACATAGGACATTTGTCATAACCTGACATCAAATATTTTGGCAGCTTGTGACATCAGATAAATGTCATTTAAGTTCAGTAGGGTTTTTGTTTTAGGCAAAATAGTTACTAAGGTAACCTTAGCCGCTGCTCCAGTACGGCAAAAACCCTTCCACAGACGCACACGCACGCACAAGATACCACACTTGTTGTCCTTTAAACACTCTAATCCTCACTCTGGGAGCATCCTCCATGATACTCCACACGGTAATGCATCAAATACTAATGAATAATAATGTAAATATCCATTACATACCACATGAGAAATATCTAACTTTATTTTATTTGTAAGATAAAAATGTAAGACTAAACGGTATGCAGCCCTGTGAACAAATGCATGACTACATGTTTATAATTTATGGTTCGAATGTGTCAGTTTTATATTTTGTGAAAGTTTACACTTTTTTAATCCTGAAAGTATTACCTAAGTTATTTTCTTTTGGGGTTTTTTTGTTAATAAATGTCAGCACTTAAGAAAAAAAAATGGAATGAAAAACTCACCAAGAAGTCGATCATGATGCATAATTAGGATTCTCAGTAGGTGATATATTATTTTTTTTAACCCTCCTACTACTGAGTTTCAAAAACACAAGACTGATTGAGGTTTTCTATTAAGCTTATAAAATTCCTGATAGGATGGGAGACCTTTGGGTTCACTCAAAATGCACTTTTGACAATTTATGTACACCGATGATGCTCCACTGGTTTCTGAAATTGTCAGCTGCTTGATTGTATTTTATTAGTCATATATATGTGTGTTCATAGAGACAACATATACTAGCATTAAGGTAGAATCTAACAACAAATACTGATGTTGGTGCTTTAGTTAAGGAGTGCTCCTTCGATTAAGCATTGCACCTTTTTAAAGTTGTCAGGCTCACAATGAACAAAAAAAAAGATGAAAACTGATTCAGCAAACAAAGATATATCAGCAGCTTTAGTCCACTGTCTTCTTTCTTGTCAGAACCTAGCACTTACATTACCCACAATGCACTCCAACAGCTAAGCCTGAGGTTTCGGGTCACAGACTGTATAAAAGAAGTGGATGCTGCCTCTGTGTCCGAACAATGAAGCCAATGCAGAAGTGCCTTAAACCTGCATTCTTTCTTATGGCCAGCAGGTGGTGACTCCACTGGCTGCAAAAAGGAAGTCTGATTGTATAGAAGTCTATAAGAAAATGACCCTGCTTCTCACTTGAGTTATTACCTCAGTAAACCTTTTTCCCTATGTGTTTATTGTACAATTTCTAGTTTCTGGTCTTCTTTGTGGTTATTTTAGAAATTATGGTACCATTTGGAGTAAAATAGACAATAGAGCAGGTTATAATTTAGAGCGTGGCTTCCTTGTGATTGACAAATTGCTAGTTTGCGAATAGAGAGCAAACAAAATGATGAATTCTTGTAGGCCAACCTAGAAATAGCATTACCATGGGGTCTATAGAGAGTTGCCCCATGGGATTTCTGCATTGGAATTTGGATCATTGCAGAGATAAACTCTGTGGCAAATACAAAATCTGCACTAATGAACACCATTTTTATGATCTTTGAAGCATTGATGCAGCAGATAGATGCAAAAAGTTAATTTTATGCTATAGCTAACAACTCCATGGTGGCATGACTTGAACGTCACAACTAGCTTATATTAAGATTATGTTGACCATGAAATGAATTTCAGGCATCTAAAAAAAATCCTCATTGAGTTTGAGAGGATAGACCCCATGGTGCTAAAATGCTAACTTAATTTTTGGGTAAGAACCCATTCCTGTGATGCCCTAAATATGGTCACTTCTGGCTTCCAAAAAAAAAACCAAAAAAAACATGACGCGATGGCCAAAATGTGAAACTTGAGGCTCTGAAACAGTAGTCCACAAACCAAATGGGTGACGTCACAGTGGCTACATCCACTTCTTTGATTACACAATCTGTAACTCGGTTATGCTAGTAGCAGCTAATGTAGCCACAAGCGGAGATGAGAAGCAGGCTACTTTTTTACTCCAAACCACAAAATTATTTCTCACTCCCAAACTTGTAGTCTTCAGACCCAGCGGCTGCAGGCTCATGATGACATAACCAGGTAGTTTAGTTACATAAACCCAATAAAGGATTTATTCAACTTTCTAAAATGTTGATGTGAAAAATCAGTGGTGTTCCTCTTTACGTGAAGAACCAAAAGGACTCCTGTAGTTCACGATGTTCATAAGCTTCATAATAACCTCAACTGTTCCTTCTACCCTTTAAGATAACTGCGGAAGTAGCCAGATAAGGAATAGAGCACTTCTCTGTGGTGGTTACTAGTAGACAGTAAGTATCCTTTGGGTTTGAATAGAAATGTTTTGTTTTTATACAGCATTGCACATTGTACCTGTAACATAGGAATTATATCAAAATCAAAATATTATGAGCAACAATAAATAATGTATTGGTTAAAAAAAGTTTGATGTTTTTTTTTAATCAACATGACTCTAGTATAGCTGCAGTATGTGCTGCTGCTGCACCACATATGACACCTGTATGAGAAATAAATAACTTCAGTGCAGGGTTTCCAGTTTCGTGGTCAGAAATTGAAAACTTTCAAGACTTTCCAAGGACCCATATAATAATTCCTAGACCAACCTGCTGCAATACCTGAATTTCCCCTATGGGGGATCAATAAAGGAATTCTTATTCTTATTAATTCTTATTCTTAACCTTTTAAACAAACAACTGTATAGTGTCCTTTACTCCAACTTTCAATGACAATGAAATAAAAACCCTTTTCAGTTCAGCTGCTACGGTTTATATTCACACAAATGTCTACATACAAAGTCAATCTATTGTCCTTGGCTTTCCAAACACTGTTATCAGTCGATCACTGGCTTTAAACCATGACAGGAAACTGAACCAGTGTATTCTTATTAAATTTGATTATATACTGATTTCTGGATGCAAGTCTAAGACACAATGCTGCAACATAAGTGTGGAGCCTGTTCTCTACTGCATATTTCATGTCACTGACTGAAACAAATTTTATTGGTTGTGGTTGTTTTTAGTGGCCCTTTCCCAAAACATTTAAGGATTTTACTCATTCCATAACATTCCAAGTGTGGAAAATTAAAATTTCCAGTTCTGACTTTGCCAAGTTTTCCGTGACAATGGGAAACATGTCCATACTGAAACGGCTGTCATCAAACTTAGACTCTTTAACAAGAACTGAAACAAAATATTATATAATATATAAATCAGATTTTGATATTCTGTTGTTGTGTGCAAGTTAACTAAATAAACCAGGTATTTTGAATATTCCTACCAATTTTCAGTTGACTTGGTGCCATAAGGCAAATTCAACATTCTAGTAGGACTTTCACCCCAAAGCATAAGAGCTGTGGGTTCGAATCCAAGTTGCCCGTAGACGTGTATGACTGATTTGTAAACCGCCTCTAGCCCTGTGTCAGCTGAGCTTGACTTCAGCCATTTGCTTTATGGAACCATATCAACTGAGAAAGAGTTAAGAGGAAAAAAAAAATCCTTGCATACTTGCTAAACTCGCTTTGTTGAACAGGCCCCGGTTGCCTTGTCTTCCTTTTGTGTTTAAGTAAACATTGAAACATACAAGGGTTGTTTTAAGCATTTCACATCTTTTTTATTCTGCATTTCATTTCTTCAACAATTTAATTGCACCCAGATCTACAATAGTTTGAAAACGTGCACAAAAACGTGAGTTTCTTCATCCTGCAAAGAATAATAAAAAATAAAATCTGACCCAGGCAAAAAAGGATAGCAGGAAACTAGTGTTAATTCTATAATTCTCCTTCTAGTTCATCATAATTTAATACCTCAGCATAATATACTTATAAAGACCAATATGTCTTGTAGTTTTTGCCCCTTGCAGCAATCCCCAGCCCTGCAGTTAAAAAAAATATTTTCTCTATTTAAAACAAACATTTCAATGTTATCATTATTATCATTATCATTACTATGGTCTTAGTAATTTCAGAGAAAAGAAAATATTTTCCTCTCATTCAGGCCCACACCTGGTGTCCAAGGCCCACCCACCCTTATCAGAATCCAGTACACAACAATGCTCAAAAGTCCTGATCGAGAAATAAAACGGATGGAAACAGGAATGACAAAACAATTACTCAGCAAATTAGAGGTGAGACAAAATATAGCTTAAAATTCTCCTTTGAACCCGCACTTAACAAGGGATAAATTACCTTCTGACTAAAAGGTTTTTCCTGCATACATCTTCACCTGGAGATCATTTACACCCACTAAAAACCCGTTAAACTCACAATGCCTCATTCAGGAAGTACAGCTTCAAATAGAAAGATGGCAAATATCAATGAATTCTACTCTTACACGGAGCTGTGTATTAAATAAAAATAAATAGATATTTAAAAGGGAAAGAACAGTCCATCTATAATGTTATTGTGTCTTTTTTTCTTCATTTTTTTACATTTTCTAAGAAAAATCTGACATAAGAAAAACATTTATGCCTTTTCAGATTTTTCTAAAACGTTTTTACCTATATCAAGAAGTTCATACAGATATACAGTAAAATAAGAGGAAAAAAATACAACAGAAGGGAGTCTTTAAAAACTATATGCAAAGGGAATTTTAAAAACATAATAAATAAATAAAATACCAATATTGTGATGATGTGTAATTACAACTGAGTAGGCGTCTAACCAAAGCAGAGGAGAAAACAGTGAGTTTATAGTACTTGGTTTTTGCATTAAGTTCAATAAGGGACCTCTTGGTAAAAAGTAGGGGGAGGGGTTACGTTAGGTGCTGATGAACATCCTCCATGTCAGTTGGCTGCAAGTCCAGTAGCTTCAGAAGAGAGCCTGAGAAACCAATTAAAAAGAGGACTTAAAACCTTCATAGTAGTTCGAGTTCAAACAGCAAAAACTCTGACAAAGCAGATCACTTTATGTAGAGACTATTCTTGCAAACAGGAAATGGAATAAACTGCTGAATCTTTGGGAGCTCAAAAAATAACACGGACACAGATACATAACATTTTTTTAAATGTCTGAAATCCACCATATGGTGTTTTGTTAGTGCAGAGCAAATCCATTTTCTTGTGGAGTAGTCTTGTTACATTGTTTGTATGTTTACTTTATATTTTATTAAATTTTTTCCACATCATAAAATTTTTCTAAAGGGCAGTTGGATTTCTGTGATCCACAATTTTCTGAAAGAATGTCCTTGACAATTTTAAGCTTCCTCCTGCATTCTGGCAATATCAAAATGATTAAGCCAGAATGTCAGGAGCATGACAAGTTTTGATCACTCACATCCTCGTATCATTTTGTCCCGACCGCATGAAATTTCCCCTCTGAAAAGCTGACCTGGCCAGTACTCTTATACTCTAATACTTAAGAATGAATACAATACCCGTCTTGCCACTCCCTCAGTCCAGTCAGTCAATTGGGCTTTCGGAAAGGGTTGGCAATATGAAAAATGGATGCCATCAGCCCTATCTAATATTTTACATGTCTATCAGGTGGATGACGGTATATCAGAATGCTAAGCTGAATGGGAAGGTTTTTAGTTTTCTTAAGGTTAACACAAGGCATCCAAATGGGACTTAACATGACATTAAAATAAATTTCCCAGTTGGAAGTTTAGTAGAGATTAATAACAGTTGTGGAAAAGTCAGTCTTAACAGTACATGACCACCAGAACCAGTGGGATTCTGCCTTTTTTTGTTAATATTTTTCCTCTCAATAACTTGTGCATAAAAAAATGCTTATTCGGTTAGTTAGTTATTCGGAATAGCAGTCTAATACCAAACCCATGCATTAATAAATAAACATGAAGGTGTTTTGAGGTCTTTAGCAGGACTATTGGATGGCAAAATTACCAAAATGGATTGAAAACATCATAAACAAATCCAAATTAAGGAACATCATGTTACTGTCCTTCAAACTGCACTCGGACCTAAAACACTGCTGTGTTCCTGTACACATGGGGCTCTTTGAAGCATGTGTTGTTGAAGGATGTGTTGCACAAACATAAAGCCTCTTACCGGGCATTGATCAGGTACTCAGCCAGGCTGATACTGGCATGGGAGCCAGTGATGGTGACCTGTCTGTCAGTGGAGCCCTCCACAGGGTTGGCAATCTTTATCTGAGCCCCTGACATCTGACGGATCTCATTGATCTTTGCACCCTGGCGGCCAATGATGCAGCCAATGAGCTGAAGGAGAAGAGGGAAAATTGTGAGAAAACCCCAGCACCTTTAATCCAACAGCAGAAAACGTTGCTATAATGTGGCATTAAATTTTCCTGCTCAGGAAGAATGGAACAGAAAAAAAGATAAATGTGACTTACATCGTTTGGAATGGTCAGCTCATGAGAGCCAGTTTGTGCAGAGGCGTCCATCCCAGCTGTATGAATGCAAAGAAAGCCCATGAAAGTGTTGACTAGGTGGTTTATTATAAATCTACAGCAATCACTTTCCCACTTTCAATCTGTCCACCTACCCTGGAAGCCCTGGTTGCTATGTGCAATTGGGAAGGGGCTCTGCTGCATGGCCAGCTGGTGAAGTTTGGTGAGCTGTTGAAACAATGGACGAAAGGATGCAGAGAGCAAACATGCAAGAGTTAGCAAAATCTAGAAGACACTTTAAAGATAAAAATTTTTGAATTATTTCCCTTTTGTAAGTGGTTAAAGTGATGACGATGAGAGGAAAATATGAAATGGAACTTGTGATTTATTAGCCTAAACAAGTTAGAAAAATTTATATCACTGTTAAAATGTTAATTGAACATAATGTTTTGAATTGTTAAATGGATGTCAGGCAGTGAGGGCTGGAAAAATAAGAGCCAGTGGGATGAAGTAAGAAGGTGGCATGGCTTCCAAGGACCGAAGTTGCAAATATATTGGATCACTTACAGAGGGCCCTTCACTTACATCAGGCTGTGGAATGGCGTGCTGCCCTTGGACAGCGTATGCCTGCAAGGAGAGAACAGCACTTAGGAGGGTGTGGCAATGTCACACACTGTGTACTCCAATATCCATCAGTCCCCTGCCCTTGCTGTGCTATAAGAACAAAGCCAGGCATGCTACAGACAGCACAAACGCGGCTAGAATGATGCTCAAGCATAATTAAATAACTTTGACCAGACATGCTCCAGTAAAAAATGTTGGAATATATCCCTTCAAAAACAATGGGCACTAGGGTTGTAACGGTACACAGGAATCACAGTGCAGTTCAGGCCCGTTATGAAGTGATGGTTCTTTACAATGCTTAAAAAAATCTAAATGCAGAAGGATATTTTTAGTATAATTTATTTTGAACACAGTAATGGAAGTGTCAAAGATAGACATGGTGCTCATTTACGCAATGGCAACTTTGGTGGACTATTAGTTGTGAAAATGAGCATTTAAAACAATTAAGTATTACAATGCATGAAAATAGACAAGGCAACGGGTCACAAGGCTATAAAAGTGAAAAAGCATCTCTTATGCTAAGAAATTATCTATAGGGTTCCCATTATTTCTACCATGGCCATATTTACGAATTCAGAGCAACTGAAATATTTACCAGGTCAGTGATCAGCTTATCTGGGCAATGCAGCTGAATGTGTGTTAGCATGCTTAGTTATTTTTTTCATTCACATCCCCTACAATGGTGGACACACTGACACACTTTCCTTGTCCTATACACAACCCTCCCTTAGTTGCTATTGTGGCTGACCAGGAGCCAGAAGAGCAGTTGGTCAGACCTGGCATTTGCACTCAACACACTACTTTTAAAATGTGGTTCCACACTACATTCAATTTACAACCCAGGTATTTTGTGTGCTGCTGCATGTACTGGACTGTTCCCCCTTTACCGTGACTGCTCAGCATGATTTCATGAACCATTACAACCCTAGTGGACACTGCTGGGACATACAATAGCACTGTAAAACAAGTAAACGTTATTTACCTGACCACCTGCAAAGATGACAGGAGAGCCTGAGGGTTTGGGTCTGTACGGGATGGTCACTCCCTTTGGTGGTGACTGAGAAATAAAACAAATTCAAATAAGTCGGCATTGACTTTCTAAGTAACATCAACAGTAACACACAAAAATAACAAACCATCAGGAGCATCAACAACAGTCATCACAAATACCTCGAGCATGACAACGCAGATCTGCTTGACACACTCAATAATGGACTGTGGGGTCCCTGCAACGGTGATGGCACGCTCTGTGGAGTTGGGCAACATGTCCCCTGCTACTTGTACCTGAGCTCCTGCAGACTGCAAACACACACAAACAAGAGTTTAAATAAAAAAGGGACAACACAAGAACTTAACGAAAAGAAAGGAATTGGTACGGTCACAAACCTCTCTGATTTCCTTGATCTTGCAGCCACCCTTGCCAATGAGTGAGCCACACTGGCTTGCAGGCACAACGAGGCGCATGGTGACCGGTGGTTTGCTGGTGGCTGTGCTGTTAGTCATTGAGGTGCTAATGTCCTGGAGAGGAGGTGGAACAACAAGAAGAGTTAAAAAACTTAAAACCAGAAATTATGAGATAAATTGTCTGATTTAAGATGCATCAAGCAAATCTAACCTCCTCCAGTTTCTCAATAATCATAGAGAAGGCTTTGAAAATGGAGGTGGTGGGGCCCGCAAGGGTTATGATCCTCTCCGGACAGTTCCCTTCTGAGATGTTGATGCGAGCGCCACTCTGCACAGACGGGCAGCAAAACAGGAAATATCAAATTAGACACAGTGTTATCATATGACGCATGAGTCAATGTCACAGAAATTATGGACATATTTCTTCTTGTTTAATCACATTTTATCTCAAAACATCTTACCTCCTCTCTCATCTTCTTAACAGACTCTCCTTTCTGCAAAGAAAGCGCAAATATACAATATTTACAAAACACACAGAGGGGCAAGATGTAGGTATCAACTATGCTGGCAGTAAAAATGAATTACCTTGCCAATGATGCTTCCAACCTCCTACAGATGAGAATAAAAACGCATGTTAAAACAATTTATTGATAATTTGTGGTCACTGGCAGTGGAATCTGAGGTTTGTTTTAATTAATCAGATTTTTCTTTACACGCTCTAATTTCGTTCATGTTATCAAACACTATATACACTCACCTTCCCATGCATGAGTAGCCTGATGGTTAAGGTGACATTAAGTCCTCCTTCAACCAGACTTGAATCCATTGCTGCAGCTTGTGATTCCACGTTTAAAAACTGGCCAACAAAGTGGGTCTTTGGTCACTGGTTGAATGTCTGCAATGGAGCGGAAAAAATGACCATCAGAGACAAATGTAGTTACTGGAAACTATGAGCACATCTCGGCAGAAAGCCTTGTTTACTAAAAAATGCTGCCATCAGTGCCCATCAATGAAGCCATGCAGGCAGTTCAACATCGTGTGGGCTTGTGCTTGTGTTGTACTTTAATATCGTTAACTGGCCATGTTAAAAGAATGAGTCGTTTCAGCATGGTAATTCACGTTAGACTGGCCCGGGTCCACTCATTCACGTTAGCACAATGACCCACTGTCTCCCAGAGGCGACGTCTATTTATTGGCATCAAACAGCTGTGGCGACATAGCGTATGAATTCATATTGAATGGTTAAATGTAACCTACCAAGCCATCCCCTTTGTTTATTAGTAGGTTTCGGTCGAGATGCATCGATAGCAACAACGAGAGTCATTAGATAGCATCGCAGATCTTATTTTAGGAAGAGCATCACAGCTAGTCACGCAAGCGATTGAAGGCTAGGTTAGCATCTTACCATTTCAGCTGAAACTTCATAAATTAAAACACACATAAATAGCTACACTGTGGGAATAGTTAGCCGAAATATTTTTTCAATAAAACGTGTGGCAACTAACTGCTTATCGGCCATAGAGTTAGATACAGTTCTGTATATTTCCATTCAGGTTGCTAGCATTAGCATCGCCCGATCCAGGGAATAGTCTGATCCCGCGGCCTACGAAGCGCATTGAGGCACGCCGAGTTATCCCTGTCCTTCACTCCGGTGGAAGAAGTGGACAGAAACAAAGCCATATTTCTGGAGGTCTTACCCGAGTCGTCCCTTGCTGTGTGTCCAGGGGGTGGGTAGGGTGGCAAGGGTGACAGGGTAGAAGGGGAGAGGTTCGGGAGGGAGTTTTAAAAGGATCCGGGGAAGAGGGAAGAGACGCCGCTGTTCGATCGGACTCCACTCTTCTGCTTGGCACAAAAGACAAAATGAATTCAACTTTGACCTCTCAACTGCCCCGCCCCTCTCACCGGGGTCAACCCCGCCCACCCCGGAGCGCTGTCCCTGTCAGTGTGGCAGATGTTAAATGTTTGTCCCTCCATAAATAATAACAAATACAAAATTATAATCGTTACCGCAGTTCAGATAAGAAAAGGCACATTTTATGATTTCACTTTTTATTTATTATCATAAACATATACGCAGTGTTTTTTAATTTATTGATTAATGAGTACAATGACAGATATTTATTTCATGTATGGTTGTATTTTGTGGTCAGTGGAAAGGAGTGTAAAGGAGGATTGTAGCTAATTAGGCTACATTTCTTGGATGGTTGGATCACATTACTTTGAAATGTCGTCAGTTATTAAATACAAGTCATCACTGTCGTGCTTAGCATTGCCAGCTACCAATTACTTCACACCGGAGGTAGTTTAAAAGTTTCGTCTGGCAAAACCGGTCCAGGAAGACTGAGGGCAAACCAAAACTTAGGTATGCCCCCTCCCATCTCTCTCTCGTGTTTTTTTCTTTTGCAAAAAGACCAGGAAAAAAAGACAAACAAACAAACAAACAAACAAACAAAACAGTCCATCCCAACAAAACAACATCATCAGCAAAAGAAGAATATTTTTTTAAATGACATTACTTGAATACTGTACTTAATAATCTGTTATTTGGGATACATAAATGCAGATAATTCTTCTTCTTCTAAACTTTGAAAGCAGAGTATTTTTGCAGTACAGGAACAGTATTGTATAAATGGTGAGAGTTTTTACTTAATGTGATAGATATCTAAGTTAAGTTAATCTGAGATAGTCCTATTTTCTTTTTCATTATATATGTGTTTTATTTATTCAGGTAGTATGTGTTATTTTTTTTTGTCCCTTTCATTTTTAAATTGTACAGTTGATTCCTGATTTTGCTCAGCCAAAATATTTTGAAATAAATTTGACACTGAAGTTTGCCTGAAGTATCGTGTTTACCTAAAGTGGTTAAATACATTTATTATTATTATTATTATTATTATTATTATTATTATTATTATTATTATTATTAATAATAATAATAATAATAATAAT
>JAOWBC010001714.1:19215864-19243877 GCA_028566105.1 Hypoplectrus providencianus
CGCACGAACTAGTATTTTGTGGCCACGAATTAGTATTTCGTGCGCACATTATAGCTATATTGAGGCCACGAATTATTAATTTTTTTTTATCATGTCATGTCCGGGGCTCCGTAAAAAACAGTTATGCTGGATGAGTGAGACACAGACACACTGCTGCAGTTATCCGTGAGTCCAGCAGATGGCACAATAACTCTGTGAGTGTCAGGAATCTGAACTAAGCTGCTTGCAGCAGCCTCTTATAAAAAAAATTTCCAGGCGTTGACTAAACCATGGCCTTATTGTATTGGTTTTTTTCTTCTTCTTTTTTTAAAGGCATTCCACCCAGTTAAATTCTCAATGTAACAGTGATGGTGGAAATTCCTCACTCCCAGGAATGTTCATTTGAATGAGTCAGAGCTTTAAAAATGCTTTTTGCAGAGCAGGACAGCTTTAATAATTCTCTTAATGATCTTCCTGCAGCTAATCTCCCAAACAGGCTACAGAGGCTTCTGTCTGCTTCAGTGTTTCTGTTAATATCAGATGAAGAGGAGCAGACAGTTGGTCAGTAACTGGATCATATGGTCAAGTAAGAGCAGAGCTGCCTAACATCGCTGTAAAATTACTGTAAATGGTGAGCTGATTCGACTGAAATGCGTGGACTGAAGTATTTTAAATATATAACTAAATATGATGTTTGTAGCGCCAGGCTTTTACCGATGATGATATTTAAAAAAAAACAAAAAAACTGCTGATACAGTATCAACATGGCCAAAAGGAAGACTTCAGGAATTCACCTCTGACCTGAAAATAATGAGCTTCAGTTTTATTATTAGGCTTTTGTTTTAAAACAAAGAATATGATTGATGACTTTCCGCTTCATGATGGATTACCTTGTGTTCTGCGAGGGTTGTTGTTTTGTTGTGTTGTCACATGATTGATGGGATAAATGAGGATCTTAATTGTGGGCTATGTGTTTATTCTGAATTAGTGGAGTAGAATCAAAGCGGTGGATTGTTAAAATCGGGTGTATTCTATTAGAGTACTATATCAACCAGGAGAGAAGCAGAAGAGATGGGTAAAAAAAAAAAAAAGGAACATCATAACCCTAAAACCATGTGTTCATGGTCTGGTTGACAGAGTATTCTGCCTGAACTCACACAGCACATGTTCATTAATCTGGTGCACATCAGAGCACCCACAATACAATTAGTCAATGGACAGAATAGCTTGCTATTGTCTACAACTAATCTTCTACTCCTCTGAATCGCTAATCTATAAATCCAATTCTCTATCAGAACTGATGTCCTACACTGCATGGTTTACACACTGTTGTTTACCTGCGTGACTCATGAATCATGTCTGGCTCCGTTTCACGGGTTCAGAATCTCTCGATGGATTGCCTCCACACTGGAAGAAATTGAGCTCAGCTATTCTGAAAGCAGTTTGTCTCAGCACTTCCTGTATTTCTTTTTAAATCTCCAGCATGAATCCAGGCAGTAGATATTGGAGCTTGTTTTAAAAAGCCATCTGCAGTGCCGCTGAATGGTGCCAGGCTTACAAGGCTGGTGGTGTGTGTGTGTTTTAAATAGAAGCATATATGACCAGATCTGGCCCGATAAGACACTAGTAACAGGTAAAACATATACTGTAACTTTATCTCCAGCACAAACACAGTTGCCTAAAAGTACACCAATGTGCCAATAAATGCTGATGTGAAAGACAAAGAACAAGTATCATAACAAATTTAATCAGGGTAAAAAAAAAAAAAAATCATGCCTCTTTGATCTGAAGAGCGATCACTGAGAGTTGGATTAAACAGGAGAGGGGAGGTGCAAGCTCTTCAGCTTCGTGGCCTTTTATGTGTGTCTCTCCCTGTCAAGCAATTGCTTGCATAATCATCTGCTTACTGTAATCTCTGAATTTTTCCCACAGTTTGTGCTCTTTTACACGTCCCCTCTTTTCTCCCTTGTAACCCCCCCTGCCAAATTCAATGCACCCTCCTCCTGTCCTCTGTTTTTCTCCTTCAGTGCTTTTATCTGACATGCCCACTGGCACTCTCAGTCTCTCTCTGGTCCCTCTTCCCTCCACCGGTGAGTGGTCATTGATTACCGTACATGAATTGTATGATGAAATGCCACTCGCCCACCTAACATCCTCTTGTCAGCTGCCCCTGACATCCCACTGCCTCAGTGCATTGCAGGCTGTCTTTGCCAGCTTGTTTAATGCTCAAAGTGCTATTACCTTCCTATGATGGTGAATCACATCTGGATTCACTTTACAGTTTTGCAAGTGTTGCAAACGAGAACCTTTAACTTCTGTGAAAGCACATATTTCCTGCACATGTGCAACTTTATATGGTGGAAAACACTGTTGTTTACAGTGATAAAAAAGACAGAGACTAAATCCAATTTATTCTCTTCAGCTGTAAATTGTCTGTGCATATTAAAGTAAATGATCTGGATTACAGTGTAAAACCTGATGACACACTCAGAGCCAGAGAGAAGGGTATCCAATTAGTCACCTAATTAGCAAGTGAATGTTGTTTTGAAAATTAAAGGTCTTGAAAAGGGATGGAAAACAAAAGCACTCATGATAAACAAGACCTTGCAACTCCAATATCTTTTAGAGGAGACATATTCTGGATTCTGGTTTGCACTCATGTTTTTTCATACTGTCTGCCTGAATATAGCTGAAGTCACCTTCCTGTTCTAGTCTTCTCTGGTTCGTGAGTGTTTCCTTGTTTTTCATGTCTCTGCACCATCAGTTGCAAGCACCAACCTCCATCCTCCTTTGGTCACTGAAGATGATTTCCCCCTTTTAACTGTTTCAGGGGTACATTTTTATCAAGCCACAGAATTGCAGCTAATGTTGGTCACTTGGTCACTTCTAACACGAAAATTCCAAGATGGCGACAATCAAAATGTCAAACTTGAGGCTTCAAAACATGTATAATGTGATGGAGGCAACTCTGTAAGAAAGTTGCTCATTGGCCCATGAAGCTAAAGTTTAACTGTGAATAGGATTAATAAGGTCCACCATTGAATCTCTGCACTTTAGGGCCAATATAAAATATCCATCAGGAACTTCCTACAGCTGAGCCAGCTAACCTACGGATTAGAGTGGCTCTTCTTAACTTTTCAAATGTAACCAGACACAATGGATCAAGTAATGCTAGCAGGTCAATTTAAAGACTTCTCTTTTCCAATTTAAACGTTTTAATTCCACCATTTAGGTAGTATGTGTATTGTCAAAAAAACAGTGCTTGTCATACTATTTGCGACTAGTCGCATCCAAAACGGAAAAACCGTGTGTGTGTGTGTGTGTGTGTGTGGCAGAAGAAATGTTGGGATTCATGTTTGACAGAGCCGTGGGCAAATTGTACAGATCTGTTAACTCACTAAAATGGAGCTGCAGTGCTGCACAGTGGGACTGAATTCTCTCTGCAGGGGTGTGAACAGAACCAAAAGCCTGTGCTTGTACGGTGACGCCAACGTCACTACCTTTCCACAGCCGTAGTTAGAGGGGCCTGCGGGGTCACAGCGAGAGGTGACACGTGCCCGTGTAAACTGTCCAGTCAGGAACCAGAAAGGATGTAGAGCGGCTGTGACTCCCCACTCTTATTTTAAGAAGATCTTCTGCAAATAGGTTGCTCCCACAGAGACAAATAATTGGCGTGATATCTTAGGGGCACGGGCATGATGAGCAGTCTGCATTTTAATGCCAATCCTCCACAGGAAGAACCCAGTTATGCATGCCAGTGGGCACGCTCTCTGGACCCTGTGTGTTTAGGGAACACATGCTATCTAAACAGAGCTTAAGACGGGGTATGGAGTTTCACAACACATTACCTATTGTATTTACATTCATCTTTGTGAAGCTAAAATGGGGGGCATACCAAATGTGGGCTGCCTGAGTTTCACTTGAAATGAATTGAACATGTGCTGTTTAATTAGTTCTCACTCATGTTATTTCTTCGTGACTTTCTCCGTTTTAAGCAGGTGGCTAACCTGACTGCATCAGTATCAGTTCAACAACTTTTTTTTGGTCTAACCCGGACTTCTACTTTTAAAGTGATTTTTTTGTATTTCACTTTCTTACCTGTTCCTTTGAATTCTTGTAGAAAACAATATTTTCTTGCAGAGCAAATCCTTGATGAATGGCAGTAAATGAGTACGACAGCAGCATTATGAAAAGCATTTCAAGCTCTCACAAAACTTGTGCAGCATAATCCAAGGTTAAGTAATCCAATCGGATGCTCACTCGTCCTCAAAGACATGCATTTTTACAAAAATATTGTTTGTATATTATTAGAATTTAAATTTTTTTTAAAAATTTCCCGAGTAGGAAGTTTTGTGCAGGTAGTCATCCTTGCAGGTCCAGCCAGTAGATGGAAGAATTTTTTTAAATAATAAGATTTCGGCCAATCCAGGAGTTCAAGACCAGTGCAAGCAACCTGTTGTTGAAAGTTTTGTCTTTGTATTTTTCAATCTTATAATGTTTTTTTTTTTTTTAACCTAACCATAACCAATTGATTTGGTCAGTCAAAATGAAGAGATGTGTTGTTCTTTAATGTCATATATTCTGCTTCAACCTTTATTCTTGATCCATGTTATCTTAAATAGCAAAATCAAACATTATATCTAAAAATAATCAAGGTCAAAAACGGCTATCATAAGCATCTGTAAGCACAAGAAATAAGAAGAGTAAAAGCGACACACACACACAAACACCTGGCAGTAGTGCTGCCTGATCAATCTGAGAAACAGTTTGTTAGTCCTGGAATGAGCAGTGAATATGTGGATTGTTACATGAAGCAGATTGTGAATGACGGAACGGCCTGATCTCATCGAGCTCACAACAGAGCTTGGCAGTTGATGGTGGAACAGCTTTCTCCCTCCTCCAAAACACTCACTATACATCATGCACTACTCACAGGGAGGCCAGAGACAAAGCAAGAACTATCCCACTATTTTCACTTTCTCTGCCAACAATGTGTCACGATTTTGTTCGGGTTACAACGCTGAAAAGCACCATTTACAAACCTCATTTTGTTAATTTCTAAAGAAAATAAAACTGCTTTGCTTTCATTTGAAATTCCTGCCTGTAGACTAAATGAACCTCACAAAACGGCACTAACGGTGATGGATGGACTATGAGAGAAATTACAATTTTTCTCCATCCGGATCATGAAATACAAAGGAGTAAAAAGACATTTCATGACAATAGTTTGCAAAACAAATTAATCTTAAACAGAATGTTGTGTTGACACTGTAAAATTGGTTTGTTTTGCATCTACCTGACTGGATCCATCTTGACATATACAGGCTCTTGGTGCTAAGCATATTAGACATGCTCTGCTTATCTCATAAGCATTTCAGGGAAAGCTTTATGAAGAAGCAAATAATTCACCACATTAAAGCTGTAAAATAGTATTTAACTCTTGTAGTGTTTTAGTTATTTTTAGTATCCCTAATGTAGCAAGGCAAACTAGATCTTTATTACCATTTCCAACAGCAGTATTTGACCTTATTGTTTGTTTCAAACAACTTAAGTGAAACTTGCTGCTAATATAGTGGGCAGTCAAATGAAGAAAACTGCAGGTAGAATAACAGTGAGACAGGGTGTGAGGGGATTTTTGTCAGATAACTTTTAGAGCTATGAAAAAGAACAATTTGAATGGAAAAAAACCCAGTTAACAACAAACTGACTGGCGGCCTTGGTGCCCCTTTGGATATCCACCATTGGATCAGATGCAGAGTTATTAGTCATGGTCTTATCCAATCAGCCATCCTTAATGCTTGTGCTACTGGGCATTATTCTGGAGAGGACAGATTGTCTTTTATTGTCAGTTTGATTTCAAACTGGAAATTAGTCATACTCACGCAGTAGCTGGTGGCACAGACCTCTGTGTGTGTGTGTCGACATAATGTTTGCATTTGTACCTCCAAACATCTGTGTGGCCATTCCTCACTTTGACAAACATTCATGAGTAGCTATAGACTCATAGATTAAAGGGAACAACCATTTAAAAAAAAAAAAAAAAAAAAAAAAAAAAAAAAGCATTTTACACAATGTGTGTTTGCCATTTAAATTAACTGCACATTGACAGTTGGGATGATGTCATCCATTAACCATATATGAATGTTTCAGGGAATTTGGTGGGTTAATGGTAAAAAATTGACACATTTTCCGGTTGAATGTATTTGAAACTGACTACTTTTAAGCAAGCCTAAACACGTAATGGAATATCCAATATATAACCACCAGAATTTGCAAATAGAGGACTTTGAAACAGGCATTGGGCAATACAATGGACATAAAATTTAACTTAGTAGTACCAACTTAGTGTTTGTATTTAAATGGTTGCTGTGAGCTAATACAGATACAATTTTAAAACCTGTTACCTTACCTCTTTTTTTGGCAAGTTGAGGGCAGTTTTAACTGTATTGTATTGTATTGTTTTTTTTACTTTACTGTTGTTTTTATGTGTGTGTAAAAGTATTTAATTTAATTTAATTTAATTTATTATAAATATTCTTGGTAAATCATTTACTATTTCTTAATATTAATTGGGTTTTTTTTTTTTTGTTTTTGCCTCTTAAAATCCAATTTCTAAAGGATGAAAAAAAAAATGCTCAAAACTTCAATGTGATACTGAAAAAATGCTGTTTCAACAAATCCTGGACACATATCACTTTGCCTGGCTATCTTTTTATAAGCAAATATTTGCTCATATATTTTCATACCAGTCCGGCATGAAGCAACATTTCCATTAATCTGGACTGTGTTTCTGTCCCCCCGAAGAATGTGAGTCCAATATTTCTCTTTCTCTATAATGCCTTTTTTCATCTTTACAACCTACTTTGTTTTAGCTGTTAGCTTTAATGCTCCACCAGCTTGCCACTTTGTCAGTCTGCCATTCGGTGCTAGCACATTTTGTACCCTCTTTGTTGTTTGTTTTTAAAGTTTTACTTACTGACAACATCTACCAGTTGCTGGTTGCTGCTGGAAATAATGTGAGAGTAGCTGAGTGAACCAAAACAAGAACCAGAACAATGAGCTGGGAGCTAGCACTGAAGCTAACTGCTAAGTAATGCTAGCTATACCTCTGCTAGCCGTTGAAGGTAACAAAGTACTTTTAATCAAGTGCAATATTTAGTGACTTCTACTTTACTTGAGTATTTCCATTAGCTGCTTCTTTGTTATTCATCTCCCTTTCATTGGTACACATTATACTTTTTTACCCCAGCTCACCTATTACACAGCCTCTTGGTAAGCTAAACTTTGCATGTTCAGATTTAAAATACTTAACATGATCAACAAATAATAAATGATTATATAAAAGTATAAATTAAGGTTAATCCTTATTGATTTCAGGCTACCAAGCAGCTTACAGAGTACTTCTAATTAAGTATAGTTCAACATTAAAGTCATGTACACAATAATGAATCAATTATATACCAAATAAATATTATTCTGATGATGAGTACTTTCACATTTACTACTGTTAGTATATTATGAGGCTTGTGAATAGCCTATTTGAACTTTTACAGTTTTGAATGCACAACTTCTACTTGCTTTCCACCCTTCTCTCTCATGTATGGAAGCCATTTGATCCACTTATGTGAAATTGGTTAATATAGGCACTTTATTACTGTTAACAAACTGTAGCCCTGTCCTCCCACCAGGTATCTGTAAGTGGAGATAAAAAAAAAATGATGTTCTAAACTGTATAAGAAAATTTACACACTTCACTCTCTGCAACCAGTGAACCATCTCCATGTGCTGATGAAGGCCACAAAATGCAGCAGAAAGCTCCAGAACAAATCTGGTAAGTCCACTTTCTTTAGGTGGTTAAGGATGAAGCTCAACATAATGTTACAATTAGGGTTAACACATGTTTATGCTGCACAGTTTTAATGCATATATTTCATTACTATAGTTTGACAATCTTTATTATTGAAATTTTTAGATTTATTATATTTTCTGATGTCACTTCATACATATTTATGTTTGACCAATTATTTGCTAATGTTCAATCAGTTGACGCATGACTTTTTATGACTTTTATTCAAAAATACATGATCAACACTTAAAATGTTTGCTAGCTGTTTCTGACGACCTTAAACCTATTGTGAACTATCTATTAAGTTCATATATAGACCCGCTGCTGATATGATCATTGAAAGTGAAACATTAGAGAGATTTTGGAGTCTTAAAACTAGATTGTTCCACATGTTCGACTCCTGACGTCAGTGCTCCTAAAATCTTGTCTGCGGCCCTGCGGGACTTTTTTATTGTCTGACTCACAATCACACAAAGTCATTTGAAAGGAACATCACTAACAAAATCATCTTGAACCAATGAGTCAGTCACTCATTCAATGTTGAAACTGCTGGTGGCTGAAACTGCCAATGGGTGTATGAAAGAATAAATAATCAATAAATCTTGATTATATGCGGGCTCTAACATCTGAAATTATATTCTTTGCTGCTCATTTTTGTCTCATAAAATAATGTTTAGACAAAATATTCTATTTGAAAATTATACTTTTGCCTCTGGAAAAAAATATATTTAAGAATAATCTAGAAAATAATCTGCTAATTATTAAATGACAGTCATCTGACTTTACTGCCTGATTTAAAAAAAAAAAAAAAAACTTTCATAAATATTGTACATTTACTCAAATACACATATTAGACAGCATACATTAGGCTAAACTTCGCATGTACAAATTAATTCAAAATATACTAAAATACATGATTATGTCATGTTATGGGTAAAGATAAGACTTTATTGATCTTCAGGGCAAAATTCATAATCACAACCCAGCCAACAGCCCAGTAGAAAACAAAAATGTACACAATAATGCAAAACTACTTTAAATCCATTAATGTGACAAACCCTTTTCTACCTGATGAGTATTGTTGCTACTTTAAGTGTATTATAAGGCTTGTTTATAGCCTATATAATAGTTAATTGGATGTTTGGGGGGTTTTAAGGCTTATTTTTACAGTCTATGCTTGTAACACACTGTAAAGCCACATTTTGGGTATCGTGAAATAGTTCTTTCTGTAGAATAACCTAGACAATATTCTGTAAAATATCAAATTATACTATATTGTTAAGAGTATTTTTGAATGAATTTTCCCTTTAAACTCTCCTTGAATCATCAAAGAGCATCACTCCTCTGACACACGCGACAGAATAAAAAAAAAAAAAAAATCACACGCGCGCATGTTGCCTCTCTGTGCGCATAATGATTCATCAACCACCGTTTGCTCACGAGACAGTGATTTCGGGTCCGACTCGTTCATTTTTCGGAGCTGAGTGTTTTGTCGTGGGCCCTCGGATGCCCCCACCCCCACCTCTCTCATCCCGCGTCTCGACGGACCAAACGCTGCTGCAGCAGCATCACCGGCAGACTCCAAACTGCGTTTTCCCTGCCGTGATGGATCCCTCTGTAAACCGGTGAGCTGCTACCAGGAGACCGGCCGAACTGCTGGGGGAAGCACCGACAAGCGATGACCGTAGCGAGAATGTGCCACACATCTGAAGGATAAACAAATTCTATATATTTTTAGCAATGTTATAGGACCGTCTTGTTTACAGATAAACAGCCGGGTGACAGTGATATTACGGCCGACATGTAAGAGCTGGATAACTATTCCTGTGTGACCGACACCCATCTGCAGCTGATCACAATAAAATGAAAAAGGTAAGCTTGTTGACACGTTCAGGATTTACATCGGGCGTTGCGGGGTTTCAGTCAAAAAATAATAATAAATAAAGCAACTGACGGCTCGATCGGAGCTCATCAGGCTGCATTGTTGCATCGTCAATCCCCCTCTTGAGTTGAATTGACGATTTGCCTGTTTTTAAATAGGTCGCTCTTCACCTGTCGACTCACCAGTGTGTCTGTAGCTGCAAGATGCCGATATGTGACTTGTAAATGTCACGTCAACTGGCATGGTTTTTATCATGAATTTGACTCTGGACTTGAGCTGTCTCCAGGCTGCCAGAGCCAAAGTCAGTTAACTGAGACAATGGCAAGTAGAATATTTTAGAAATCAAAGTTGTCAAATCCTTCCTGTCTTGGTTTCTTTATAGGAAAAAAGCAAGTGAATTAAGAGTTAGTAAACAGGAAAACACGTCTCTGTTTGAGAACAAATTGGCGCATCTCTGTTAGCTTTTAACTCGGTGCAGATTTTGAATTAATCAGCACTAAATTACCATTTACTTGTACTTGGTTGCATGGCTTTTTTTTTCTGGCTTTTGATGAGTGTTAAATCAAAACCACATCAGCATACTCTTCACAGCACATCTCCCCTTTGAAGTTTCATCACTCTCACTGCTATAATGATTAGAACATTTCTAAAATGTTACTACGTAGTTTGTTGGGGGGAAAAAACAGCATTTCTTGGGGCCCCTGACAGCTCTCACACTTCTGTTGTGATGCTGAGGATGAGGCTGCATCCACAGGGGGGAGGGTTTGATCGATAGCCCGTTTGTATCGAGGCCTGTGTTTCAGTTGTTGTCATACAGGAGTCCCTACAATTAAAAGCCCATTTTGTTAGTGGAAGGCTGATTAATAATTCATCCGCTGCTCAATGGGACCACAAATCTGTGGATGGCACGCTGAAGGATGTCAGTGTAGCAGCGTACGAGCCTCTGCTGCCGGCAGAGGAGTGCTCCGGCAGCCTGATGGCTTTACACATCATAATGTAGGCTGTACTGTAAATATCCATTTTGCTTTTTTTCCGAAGCTGTTCACACTTTTAAATGTGTGCTGGAATGTTTGCTCTTATGATAAACAGTTGGAGAATACAAGCATACAAGCCTAGCAGTGAGCTGTACAAGCAGTGCTGGGTATCCTGTATGAAAGTGCTCTGTTGGTGGTGGACTGTAGGCTCTCACTAAGGTGTCAATGTCATATCTGCTGCCAAGGAGCCAACAGCCACGGTGATACTGTACCAGTGAGTTTGAAGAAAACCCAGCTGGCTCTGCTCCAGGATAGTGGGTGTTTAAAAAAAACTGGCTTAGTCAGGGCTACTGCAGGGAGTGATTAGACAAGATGCTGTACTGTATCACACACACCAGTGTGACGTCAAAGGGCACAAAGTGTTTTTACACCAACACCCTGTGGAGTACGGTAATAACTTAAACTGCAATGCGATAGCAGCAGTGGTGGCATGTAACTTAGTGCATTTACTCAAGTACTGAATTTAAGTATAATTTTGATGTGCTTGTTCTTTACTTGAGGATTTCCATTTTATGTAACTGTATACTTCTACTTTGCTAAATTTTGAGGGATATATTGTACTTTTTACTCCACTACCAATTTTAGTTCCCTTTCAGGTCAAGATATAACATAAAACGTGATCCGACATTTATTTGTTTAGTTATTCTCAGAACAGTATACTAAGTATCTACAGATATCAGTGGAATGTAACTAAGTATATTTACTTAAGTACTTTACTCCAGTACTTGTACTTTACTTGAAAAATCCTGTTTCATGTAACAGCATACTTCTACTACACTACATTTGAAGGTAAATATAGTACTTTTTACTCCACTACCTCCACTTACCTCTTACATGTTGGATAAAACGAGCCCTAACCCTGAGAAAATTCAAACACTGATAATATAAATGCATCAATATAAATCTTATAATATATTTAGAATATATAAACAATCTGAGGGGTCAATTCTGCATAATGAGAACTTTTACTTTCGATACTTTCAGTACATTTTGATACTGATACTATTATACTTTTACTTCAATACGTTTTGAATACAGTACCTGTGTAATATGGAGTAATAACACAGTGTGGTGTTGGTATCTTTTTAAGTAAAGTATCTGAATACTAGTATCTTTAGGTGATAGAGGTAAAATTAAAAATTTTCAGGCTCTGCTGATGACAACATCTCTTTAAGTTTATCATATTGGTGCATATCAAACAAAAAAACATGGATACAGATAGATAGCCATGTGTCTGTGATATATCATAATGAGCCAATATTATGGACCAATACATCTGTCTTGATCTTTGTATCAAACTTCATCATTTCAAACATCAGTGTGCATGCTTTTGATCCAAGAAAAAGGCTGGTGCGAGTAAGCTAACCGTTAGCACATTACATGTATTTTGTAGCATTGCCAGAGGACCCAGCGGCATCATGTCAGGTGTTATTGATCAGGACACATGGGAGCGTTTAATTTTATTTTAAGAACTAATGCTTTGTACTTCAGGTACATTTACAGGAGCACTTGTAGTCAAATTTGGGACGCAGGACATTTGTTTATTATCTAATCTAATATATTTACATGTCTGTGCTGCTACTTCCACTTACTTTAAGTAAAATATCTGAATTCTGGCAGCAAAGAGAGCACAAGTGTTAAAATCTTGTGTGTCTGACTTGCTTTGTTAGTGCCTCTGCATTATCAGGCTTCCTGGAGTATGACTGCCTATGCTGGGGCGCATTAGCTTTATCACGAGAAGAGAAAGAGCGGAAACGTCACAAAGTATTGGCCTAATTGGCATTTCAGTGAACACGGATGCTGAGGCCCAGTCTCTTCTCTTTTTCTCTTCTTCTTATTTCCGTTATATTAACTTGCTGGCTTTCCCTCCGCTATATCAGCCGCACAGTATGTGGTGGGTGTAAGGTCAGTTGACGAACACAACAAGGTAATTACAATATAGCAGATTCACCAGCCTTTCATGTCACCCTTCACGCTGTGTTGTATTGAATGATGGAGTGCTATAACTGAGTCAGTATGGATTATGTAGCTTGCTATGTTATTATATCTGCTGCGCTATAAAACTCCTGTTGTCTCTTTGGATGATTTGAAAGGACAATACTAATGTGTGTTTGCAGTCTGTGCGAGTAAGCTTGACATAGATAAAACAGTCTAAATACAGTAGATATATTATTTCAAGCTGTTGTTTCTCTATATTTACCATAGCAACAAGCCGTCGGTGTAACTTCAGTTCAGGCAGATGAATGATGCTCCGTGCTCCGCCATGTGTACACTTCCTTCTTAGCATTGCTCAAGTGTGTTCGTGCTCCATCTGATCACTTATTGTCTCATCATCGCCTTCTCAAATTTGTGGATAGAGAGGACTCGAGTGGAGAGCTAAGTCATGTGGTTCGTCCCGTTGGAGAGCGGCTCATCTCGCCCTGTATTACTTCAGCAGACTTTAGCAGATTTTATGACCTTGGCGATGCAGCTCTCAGTCCATCTCATGCAGCAGCTGATGAAGTGTTTGGAGGTGATTACAGTCTACCTCCTCTGATGCTGCGCGCTGCTGCTGAGTCAATGACCTTTCCTGCCATCAGGTCACGGCACTCAACAATCTCTCTCCTCTCCTCTCTTCTCCTCTCCTCTCCTCTCCTCTCCTCTCCTCTCCTCTCCTCTCCTCATTCATCTTCTCTCTTCTCTTCCTCCTCTACGTCCTCAGCTGTCCTTTCCTCTTCCTCTCCTCTGTTTTCCTTTCTTTACCTTTCATATACTCTGTTCTCTTCTTTTCTCTTTTCATCATCTCTTCTTTTCTCCTCTCCTTTCAGTTTTTTCATTCCTCATATCTCATTTCCTCTTTTGTTCTTCAGTCTCTTTTTCTTTCTTTCTTCCTGTCCTCACCTCTCCTTATTCTTCTCCTCCTCCTTTTCTCCTCATTTACTTGCCTTTCTTCTCCTTTCCTTTCCTTTCCTTTCTTTTCTTTCCTTTCCTTTCCTTTCCTCTCCTCTCCTCACTTATTGTCACCTTTTCTTCCCTTCCCTTTTCTCCTCTCTCCTCTGCTCTGAGAGTTGAAGTTAGTGTAATATAAAAAACAACAAAGCAAATCAAATTACAAACACTTCACTGCTTCAAAACAAACAACTGTCTTTCCTCTTTGCATCTTGTCCAATCCAAGTTGTAACATCTCACATTTTCCACTTCTTGTATAAGAGCTCAAAATAGAAACAACTGTTTTACAGTAGGCCCCTGACAAGCGTCTTGTTATCTCGCTGCATGTGTCATTTTACAATAAGTCCCTGCCTGGGCTGCGTTCGCTGAATAGATCCTCTGACACAAATTTGCATGTTAAGCTGAACGTTCTTCACCAGGGACGATTAATCAGCACACAGCAATTAATGAGTCTCTGTCCCCTGGTGATTAATTATGTCTCATGTGTCCAATGTGGGGGAGATCCCAGCAACAGCTGTTTGTACATGTCAACGTTTTTATGGCAGTACATATTTTTATATTCCGTCCGTAGGACATTAGTTTTTACTTGTCATATTAAACATCAAAATTGGGCATGAATGAAATGAAAAATAATCAATATAGATTTTGGTTTTATTTGTTCTGCTTGCAGTTTATAATCAAAAGCAGCTGAAAGCTAATTGATACGGACAAGAAATAAAAACAGCCTTGATGTAGAAGCTGCCGAACATGACTGGGAGAGGCATGTGCTGTGTGAGAGAAGAAGAAACACAGAACAGCACCAAGGATGCTGCGGAAATAATGCGGGGTGATTTTCAAAGCTCAGGGATATTTTGTTTTGCCACTACAAAGAGAATTTCTATAACCTTCGTTTGAATTTCTGCGGCAGTTCTCGGTGATTGTGTCTGTGGGTGGTTTGTGTGTGTATGTATACCCATACACAAATAAACATAAATATATATATATAAATAGTTTATGGATAGGGACAGAGCTTACAGGGTTTCGCCTTACTATCCACTGCCCTTGAATCACAAGTTGGCTTTAATTACTGTATGTAAATATAAGAAAACTGGTGTTCAAAACATATTTTTGCCTTTTTGAAACTTGGTTCCTTCTGGCAGTTCCAAAACAAATGCATAAACTCACATACATATTGCAGAGGACTGCAGGAAAGCAGAAAAACATATCGACTCCAGACATTGTGGTAGAGAAACACAAGTGGCAGATGAGAAAGATGGGAGAAAAAAAATTATCCTTTTTAGGGGAATCGTCCTCGATTTGCAAGGAATTGAAAGCAGTACTGGTCTCAAACTGCACACAGCACGATTCCCTTTAATCAACGCCAAGTTAAATGTTTTATTTCATTATTAATTTCATGTACTTCACTGTGACTGTTGATTGGCTGTCCTAGCTGAAATGTCCACATGTCGCTTCACTGTGAGGGCACCAGTGTGCACAGACAGTGGACTTGATCGGGAGTCAGAGAGCAGATCTGAGCCCTCTGAAGATTAACACCATGGGATGGCTGCCTTCTGGCTTCTGCCTTCGATTACATTCACTCAAACCGAGACCTGACCCCGGGGGTGCCCGTGTCACGGCCCTGGCCCTGAGCGCCATATGGACACAAGATCTCGTGTTATCACGCCTGTTGCCATCACTGCTTCTCACTCACCGCACCAGAAGATTGTTTTCACCTTTTAACACGCATGGCTCCTCATTAGTTCGCGCATAGATACCAGCATCAAGGTCCCATGTGTCAATAGAGATAATGAACACATCTGACCAAGACCAATTTGTAAATGTGCCTGTGGTTTAATTTCTTTAATGCAATTATTAAACCTGCTTGCTAAATCAGATACATCTTATTAATTCCACAAGATACTTGAGGTGAATGATGAGTCACTAAATCCAAACAGCATCAGCACTTATAGTTTTAAGAAAGGCAGATTTTGGCTTTGTAGATTATACATTCAGATTAGACATGAAGATCAATATTTTTTTTCCTGTTTACTTTTATTGCATTGTTTTTTAAAGTTTCAACACAACATAGTGAGCTGCTTATCTTGCTGAGGTGTGCAGCCTGTTGCATGCAGCACTTCTTCCGAGCCACTAGGAGCTGTGAGATAGAGTTGTAAGACACAGACAGTGTGTCAATGCTGCTTCACCATTGCAAATGTGTATGGAAAAAATTCATTCAAATGTTAATGCCGTATGAATTCATGTACTTGATGAAATGATCACCCAAAAAAGAAGAAATAGAGTTTTGATGCTATTTGACTTGATAACATATCCATCTCAATAACATATCCACATGGTTTATCAGTATTTTCCCTTGGAAAGCTACAGTGTTTCTGCTGCAATAAATGGCTTTTGCAGAAAAAAAATTAGGCATCAGTAAAAGAAATAGGCTTCAGTTAATAAAAATCTTCAGATCAGATAAAGGTGGTGGTTATAACAAATATATAGTTAGGTTGGGTCAGTGAAAACACTTGGTTAAGGCTGGGAAAAATCATGGCCATGATGAATAAACACACTCAGGGGCTCTGCATGCAAGTCAAACATGATACACACCCATCCAAACTCCAGCCTCCAAACGTTAACAGCAAGGACAGACTTTGTGTCCTGGTGCTGAACAAAGTCACTTGATGGCTGTTAATAAAGGATATAAAAGAGAGTTGGATTAAAATTATAGTCTAGAATTCAAACAAATGATTAAATACAGAGAATAAATTATCTGTAATGTAGTGAATGTTAAACTTGAAGTCACTTTTTTTCCCTGACCAGGACATATGGCGTCCAAAACACAACATCTGGACTGCGATTGTTCCTCACGCCTTTTTGATTTTGCTGTTTCAACCCACATTAACCAGGAGAGATTGTCAGTGAGTAAAAAAATGTCCCATTCTCATTATTAGGCCTTTAATTTTAAAGATTCTCCTATTTTTCAAGGAGGACATAGACCTTTTATATGTTAATGTGTCTCCACTGCAACAGCAGAAACCCGGCAGTCACTATCCTCTTCACATTAAATTATTTACAACAAAAAAATAAAAATGCTGTACATGAAGAGTAAACAGTGTGCAGAGTACAGGAAGCATCACACTCAGAAACTGACAGAAAACATTATGTTGCACATACTGTCGACGTTAATGTAACGATTGTACCTGCAGCAGGCTGACATGCACTTTCACTGACATATGCACACACACATACATACACACACATACTCATTTGAGCGGAGGATTTCAGGAAGGAATACTGTAGCCCTTTGTGAACTGCAGATTAAACTAAGCTTGAGTTGGAGACTGAGAAATCACACCACAGCTTCGCTTTGACTTAATCCTGCCTGTGCACGGTGTCAAGATCTTGCATAATAACGTAAAGTCGCTGCCATAGCTTGAGATAACAGAAAAGTTAGAAAACTGCAGTGATATCAGAAGTTTAAGTTGTAGTGTGCCAACCCATCAACAACACACGAAACTTTTGAGAGCCTCTCCACTGGCTAATTTACAGTCGCAATGTTTTTTTAATGAAGGAAAATGTATGTTGAGGTTCTCTTCAGTGGCTCAGTTTGGGCATCAAATGCACTTTTGGTTGCCTAGATAAGCCTGCGGTTTCATGTGGGGTAAACAATGTATACTATACCAGTATTTATATGGCTGGCTTGGACCAAGTAATTTGAATTTTGGACTTTAAACTTCAGCGATTCAAGGAAGTTTAACGTCATTACAGAACGTTGATACATGAGGTGGAACAAAATAATGTATCCAGGTCCTGGCGAGAAAGCAAAGCTGGAAAAAAAAAAACGTAGTCCCTGAAATAAATAAAAACAAGCAGTAGAAAATGCAATGTAGATGATACAGAAAGAAAGCATCTTAACAAGACCAGTAGTACTTTGGCTAAGAAAAAAAGCCCCAAAACTACATGTATCTCATTATAAAATAGTAACAATAAAAATGTTAATTTTGATAATGTTTTACATGTAGTGGATGTGATTTGTACTTGTAGCGCTAGGGCCGGGCACTGGGCACAGCATAAGACCATTTGACCAATCAAAGGAGCTCATTCGAGAAGGATCCGGTGGGCGAAACATAAATCTCATTGGTTCATTTTGGCGCCTGGTGTGTGCACAGGGAGGGAAGTGTTTTTTCTCAGGAGTGTTGTGAGAAATTTTACTAGGCACCAATGTAAGTCTATGGGAGAGTATTCTTTTGGCATGATAGTATAAGTTGATGCACACAAAAATGAGTAGTACTCCCATTTTTACAGGGTTATTTGGGGAACTATTTGTGTTGACACAAACAAATACATAATAATCATATAATCTGTTGTTGCACTTGTATTACTGTTGTGTTAAAGCAATATCACACTCTAAGATGTGATTTTTATCTTCAACATCTCTCCCTCTCGTGTGACATTGCTTAATTCACTATTTGTTTTAAACATTGTTTTTTTTTTCATAGCTGATTTCTTCATGTTTTGCTGCCCCCGTGCCTTGTTTACTAGTAACTCACAACCATGTTTGGTCAGGAGGGACTCTCAAGCGCACCCACACAACCCCTCCACTGTCAGGGCCACAAAGAGTCAAGAACAACATTCAACCTTATGACATTACGCACCCGCCTCCCCTCATCCCACACACACACACACACAGGCAACTTTTGACTGTAGCTGGAAGGAGTGATAGTGCACTGTGTCATTCTCAGCGGTGAGGCAATTTGAAGCCTGTCTCCCTTTTCACAGATAGATGCAACACGTCCCCACGGACTGCTAAACACAAACACTCGTGATCACTCAACCTGACTTTAACCTTGAAGGTAAACAGAACAGTTTGCCACATGACACAATGCGTGTTACTTTATTGTTTTTTTATTAGAGTTTTGGTCCTCAGTGTACCCGGTCTATCAGTCTGGATGCTGTTCGTGTATTAACTTTGCTATATATAATATTCCTTTGTCAACACCTTTTAAGATTGTACAGTCTGTCAGCTCCAGGGTATTCCAATTAGCTCATCATTGTGTTTTCATTCTTTGTTAATCCCTGAGGTATAAATCCTCCCAAACAAGTTGATACACTATCTAGTGCTCTCCGTTTTATCCTGGTGATTAGCGAGAGATTTGCATGACAATATGCTCACATCTACACACTCAAACCTAACCACGGTGTGAGCACATACATGTGAAGTCATCTCTGTCTGTGCGCTTCATTAAACTGTCATACATTATTTAAAAGATCTTATTGTGTTTAGGAAGCACTAAACTGCTGATACACACGCACAAGAGATTTTGTCACATTATATTTATTATGCTACTATAAATATTTGACATATCATATTGTCTATTCCCTGTTCTTACAATACCTACATTCCTTCAAAACATTCTAAAGCACAAATAAAAAAAAACTGTAATCTTGTAGTTTATTAAGGCTCCTGTTTGTGTGTAATTTTGAAATTGAATACCATTTTTCTGTACAAATTTGTAATAAAGATGCTCACAACCCCTGACTTCTGGCTGCCAGAACAAACAGCTTGTGAGTTCACTGTGAGCTTCCACAGTTAAACATTACATTTGTTGTAATGGAAATGCTGATAGGCCTTCTTTAACGAGCTAACTAAGCTTTTAGATTGTTAAATATGACTATCTTGGTTTCTTAGCCTCCATAGATTTTCTGTTGGCTTTTAGAAAGCTTAGATGCAAATAGAGAGCAAAAGAAATAATAATAATAATAAAAAAAAAAAGATGTTTTACCCATGGGATTTTGACATTGGATTTTGGCTCACTGCAGAAAAAAGCTCTGTGGCTAGCACGTTTCAGATTCTGTTTAGTAGGGTAGGATGACTTTTATGATATTTGCAGAATCGTTAATGCTGCCAGCTGAAGTAAGCGCGATGCTATCATGAAGTGCTCCATGTTTGCCAGACTTGAACATCATACAACAAAAACAAACTTCCCTAACAATGTTTGTGTTAACTACAGACCTTTCAGAAATCTAAGCAAAAAACGTTTAGTTTAAGATGATATGCCCAAGGGTTCTAAAATGCAAACTTAATTCTGAGTTTAACAATTAATTTCTAAGATGTCCTACAATGTCATACTCTGATATATTTATTTGTGACTGCATTGTGTGATAATTTGCATTAACTTAAGGAAAATATTTATCCACAAATATTTGCTCACTACAAAGATATTATTTAGCCAATATTTTAGTGAAATATACAAAAGGAGGAGGCAAACTTGAATTCTTTCTACTCTGTTTTTACATTCATAGGGATTAGGTGCTGCAGTGTGTCCACACTGTATTAATGCAGGGACAACCCTGGCTTCTTCTTGATGCATGCATACAGTTTTGAGGGAAATCCTACTCATTCTGCCATCATTAACGTGGGCTAATGGACATCAGTGCTGTGTGTTTTCACTGGATTTAGAAAGAAGATGTGTGATGTAATAGAGAAACTTGTGTTGCTCTGCCACTGCGGCAGGATTAGCAACACAGGCAAAGAACTGCCTTCTGCAATTCCTCTGCTGTCTTGTGTTTGTGTGTGTACCTAAACCACTCAGTCGCCACAGCAGGCTGTCTGTATTGCTTAGATTTCCTCAACATGTCTTGACCCCTGCTCTCTCTGTCATCCTTGTGTGTGGAGCATCACTCGAAGAGCAGGTCACCCTGAGCTGCAACTGTCTATCGTGCTAACTGTAAGTCTCCATCCTCGCCCCGCTGAGGGTATACGTCCTTGTTTGTGTTCCTACAGGCAGTCTGCCTTCATTGTAAACACGACTGTTGCATAATTTACAGCAGGAGTGAGGCAGCTGTTCCTGAAGCCCGCCAGGTAATGGGGCAGCAATATGCTCCAGAGCCTCACAGGAGGCCGGAGGGCAAATCCAGGATGACTCGGAGATATAATGCAGTTCCAGCCTTTCCCAAAGGGATCCTGTCTGGAAACACGACTGTAGGTTGTTGATCAAGGAGCTGCCCCAGACTTCCTCTAGTACCATTTCAATAGTTAAAGTCACAGGAGCACACACCGTCAGTCATTAGGTGCTGAATAATGACAGAACTGTTAGTCGCAGATTCACCACCTGCATGGAGAGCATCTGTCCGTCGTCACGCGGCAATCAAACTCTTTATTAATCTGTTGGTGGTGATGATGAATTTCATCTGGAGAACTGCAAGGGCTCCGAAAGGTCACTGTTTGCACTCTTGCTTCCTCTCTGTCTTCATTTCTCTGTCTCCTCTACTCTACTTTAACATGTATGCCAGAACCACACGTATAGTAAATACCATCATATTTTGTTGTTGTTGTTACATTTATTCTTTTGCCTGCAAGCTTTGCAAATTGTTCAGCTCAGCTCTGTTTGGAATGGTTGGTTGAAATTCTTTAAGGTTTACACAAAATACACTAATTTTACCTGGATAAAGCGGTTAAGACAATGATGAATTTGTATTTGCATAGATAGGTACCACAGATTGGTGCTCCAATTTATATAGTGTCAGATCTTGTTGGGAAACTATCACAGAGAAGATCCATATAGATCAGTTACAGTTGTTCAAACCAGCATGACAAACAGTATATGTTGTTGCTTAACCTGGAGCCAGTTACTACAACATGTACACAGGGGTGGGAATCAAGAACCCGTTCCAGTTGAGAACTTGTTCATATGATCAGAATCATATGTCTCTGAATTTATCAATTTATTTTATCAATGCTGGTGTGTATTTCTGACAGAGTTTTACATAACAAAACTATGCTGCTGTAAACAGCTGGAAGGAATTGTGGCAGAGAAGAAGAAACATCTCAAAGCATGGCTTAATTTAATAAACAAATTTAACAACAGTGTTGCTTTTAAATTCAAGAAAGAGTGGAAGTGCTGAAACATCATGAAACATCACAACATGGGCTTTAACTCTAGGAATGCCATGTATTTGACACCTCATGCAGGGCCCCTGCTTGCCTGGTTTTTGGAGAAATACTTAAAAGAGCAAGTATTGTACAAGTATTCTCCATCGGTACTCCTACACTGTTTTCAGTCTTAGAGATAATAAAACATTGACTTGATACTAAAAACTGCATAGGCCTCCTTTTTTTCCACACAGCAAATTTATTAAGAAATCAGTAAGTGAATTTAGCAGGAATTGGACTGATAAGGTGAATTGATAATGACAGTGATATCAATTGAATCTTATCAATTTCCATCTCTACGTTAACGCAAAATTCATCTAAAATATTTGCAATACTTTCAAAAGTTTGAAATCAAAGCAGCCATGCCAATTAATTGAATGCAAGATAAGAAATCCACCAAGCTTACTTTAAACATCACTCAAAGAGCTTCAGACACTTGTATCTTTTAGATTATCAGAAAAGATAATTTCCTTTGAATATTGTATATTTGAATGAGATGCATGATTACAACTACGTAGTGATATTTAATGACTTTAGAGCTTCATTTTTGAGTGCTCATGCATTTCTCTTAAACTGTTTTTGCCTTCTTGTCAAACAAGATTAAATATTGGAATTTTACATCCACTTCAGTAACTTTGACTGTATTTTGGTTGTAACTACTCTTATATTGATAATAGAAGTTGGTGTTTATGTCATAGTGGGGATTCTCTACACACAATTCTATAAAATACAGATGTATTTCTTTGTTTCTATCAAGGTAGCGTGTTAGCCCTTGAGGAAAAGGAAACACAGTAAAAGATTCATTTAATTTCATTGCAATAACTTGTAATTGAATACAAGACGGTCTGAGCTCAGCCTGCAGCATATTCCTAAACCAACAGCGGTTATTGTTCCTGCGGTAATAAGATCGATGTGTGGTCGTTCTCTGGGCTGTGTTGTTGTGCAATAGATTTGTTAAAATGTTTCAAAGGTTGAGACGATGGAGATGGAAAGGGAAGTGAGCACATAACTTTCTGAATGGTGGTGAGAGAGGAGTGTTTCCACCAGGCAATATGCTCCTCTGTGGTAGCTGTGTATTGTTCCTGCCTGATCCTCCTGCATCCGCTTGGTCACTGCGCTGCGTACAGTCTCATTAGTATGGGTGTCAGTGCCTCTCCTTCAGCTGAACCTGCCATGCCACTACTGTAGTAGAGCTGCTGGCCTGCCTGCCGCATTGTCCCTGGATGGCCGATGTGAGGCTGCCAAGCTCCGTCTCCTCCCAAGGATGACTGAAATGTGGGCGAGCGTCAGAAGCTGAATGTCATGATTTAAGCAAAGGAGATGTGTGTGTTGTGCAGCACAGCAAAGCATGTTTTATAGGGATGGAAGAGGAACAGGGAACATGAAAGAGGCCTTTATCATCATCACCACTAACAAATGCAAACATAAAAGCTGCTTTAGAATGAAAGGCTGCAAGGCTGTAAAAAAACAATTAAAATGCGTTCAAAGGGGAGAAGACTGTTCCTGTGCTAATCTACTGTATATTGTAAATGTACCAAAACGATTGGAGACTGTAGTTACAGCATTAAATGCATACAGTTCACTTGAGGAGATACTTGTATTAACCATGGTTCGATTCAAGGCTGAGAGACCTTCACTAAATCCCCTTTTCTCTGCCTTGTCTACTATTTCTCTTTAAACTATCTGTGGCAAAATGCCCCCCTATTTGCTATTCTTGCAGCAATTTCTGATATGATCTTAGGAAAAAAGTTCAACTAATCTCAGATGTAAGATACTGGCAGCCCCAGCGTGTTTGTTTTTTAACCGTGACAGTTTTGGCTGTCGCTCATCGCCTTTCATAGAAACATCACAGGTGGTGAAGTTCAGTCCAATCCAAGGACACAACTGACAGCGAGAAGCAGACTGACGTCATTCATGAGATCCAATACCTGTCTTGAAACAAGACATATGTTTTTTGAGATTGATGAAGGTTTTTGGAAGTGAGAAGTGAAAACATAAAAAGAGTGTGAAAAGGAGACATCTGGAGAAAACACTCAAAAATAAAATCAGAGAAGAAAATTATAAGACAGCCAGGAAACCTGAAATCTGCTTCTTAGATCATTACAAGGGAGCAAACACTTCGCATATTGGGAAAGGACCAGAGAAAAAGTGATAAATTATCATAATATAATAAAATTTATAGAAATACATATGTACATGGTAATCTGAAAATAGGCCTATAGGACATTAAAGCAGGAATGTGTGTTCATTTACATAATCTTTACATTACTGTCCTCAATCCTCTGAACCCCACAACCCCCTTTGGGTGTTGATGGGCATATTCTCTTAAAAAAAAAAAAAAAAAAAAAAAAAAAAAACTCACCAAGATTACAAAATGTATCATCACCAGACACATTAAAAACATCTATTGCTTTGCTGCATTGTGCATCTGCCTGCTGAGCAGCAGCTCCACCTGGATTCCATCGAGCGCTACGTTCTCCTGAGAAGAAGCCCAAAACTCTCATGGCCATTCTTTAGAAGCACACCATTAAATTAGAAAATGAAAGGACAAAAATCTGCCCACTCAAAAAACAAAAACAAACACGGTACACCTGCTCAGATAATTGTAGATATTGGTCCTATCTCTGACCGGATATCAATCAAACAATCTAGAAAATGGAGACACAGATTAATAACAGTTGTTAAATTTGTTATGCTGGATAATATCTGGACACAATCTGGATACAAGGTCCGTTTTAATACAGAGTGCAAAGGGGGTCAGTGATTTTTACATCTATCTTTCGCCAAAGATGGGAGACGCAGATATCTAGAAAAGTCAAATGGCTCTTTTCATGTCTCATATTCTGACCTGATAAAATCCAAGAGTAATAAAAAGTAAATAAGGAGGATATTATAATTAGTATATATAGTATTATATATATTGTAGTGTAACAATATAATATTAATGGATTTAAAACAATAACATTTATGAATTAATATGACTTAATTCAAACTATATTAAAACAACATTAGTCAAGCTTTCAAAAGCAATATTTCAAATATCATGCAAAGGGCTGAGAGCTCTATTCGGTCGAGACTTGAACTCAACACTCCACCTGCAAAAATAGCTCAAAAGTATTGATATTTTCCTCATTCCTCCAAACTATTTATGGAGCAGCTCCGTTGTGATTTTCTGTCAAACAGATGGACAGAATTGCTGCCTGGCTTCCATCAATAACCACATTCAGACGTCAAAATCATCCTGACGAGCTTTCAGGCTCCTCATCCCAGTGTTCAAAGCACAACAGTAAAGTGAGGTTTATACTGGCAGTGAATGGGAGGAAGGGATGATCGTATAAGCATGGGAAAGAGCTGAGCAGAGGGATGTTTATATATTCTTTCTCTGTGCACTCAGAGCCCATTGTCCTTTGTCCCTCCTCGAGGCCAGAGGATAAACTCTCCTCTCACTCCCCTGCTGCTATGTCATCATTCCTGGCCTTCATTCAATCACTGTGACAATAAGATGAAACTGCACTGCCTATGCAAAGTCACCTGATTATGCAATATTCTGTTTTTAGCCTTCACAGCATCGGCTCATTTATTTATGTATTGCCACGCTTCAAAAAAGGCCGCACGGCAAAAGAAATCACACATAAAAACTTGTTATAATTAGAGCTTTTACTTTGAGCTTCATTGATGCAATGTTACATAAATTGCTTGGCGTTGTTGAGCTGTGATTGCACCAAGGCCTGCTGTGTGGTTTGCCATTTTCCCACTTAATCTAACTTTTAAGACATCACATTTCAGTCGTCATGGTTTCTTAGACCTCCCTCCCACCTGCTCCGTGTTAACTCACGCGGCAGGAGGGAGAGTTTTTCCAGGCATGACTCTGAGACACTGACATCCGCCCGTTTTCTTCCTCTTGTGCTCACAACAAGACATATTGACATGTTGTCTCAGTGTTTTTGATAATGCATTTGGTCCTGGTAGATAAGAAGCCCATACATCAAGCTCGACAGATCTGTCGCACAGCAGTCTCACCTCATCACTTATATTCTCTCGTTCACCCTGAACAATCGTTTCTGTCTATGATACTGCCACGCATTCCTTTTTACCTACTTTTATTTTTCACTCTCTGCTGGCAGTTTTCTATCCCAAATGCTCCCTCTTCATTTATTTTTTCTCTCAAGGGCTTCTCCTTGTCTCTCTCCTTGTTACTGCCTGTTCTTTCTTTTCAACGCTCTTGCCATCCTGGCGCAGAGTCTGTCGCACTGAGACCCAGCTCAAATTTCAGTTTGACTCAGACTTTCTCCTCTCCTCCTGTCTCATTTCATTGAGGCGTTGATTAATGTAGTTTCTGAATAACAATAAAGTGCAACACTCCCCTCTTTTTTCATCTGGCTGGTCGCAGCAGCCTGGATAAAATGGAAAAAGTAAACACCTGACAGAAAATGTATTTAAAAATTACAGAGGCCTGGCTTTGAAATTAGCGGTGGTAGTAGCTCCTGAGAGTAAACAGGGCGGGACAGGCTCATTTGTCACAAACTGGAGCCTTAAAGGCAGAACACAAATGGACCAAAAGGTGTGTGGCACCAAGCAAATGTCAGCAGTAGTTTAGTGGCCAGGTAGGAATTCATTTCTGTTGATATGTTTGATCAAAGATGGTGGTAAAATTTGCCTTTGTCATTGTTTGGCAACCTGCTTATTAAGCTTTGGATTTTCCCATGTTGAAGTGGTTAACATGGGGCTGTACGTGAGTGATACGCTATGCTCAAGGAGTGTAGTCTTTTCTTAGCCGTTCCAATACTAAAATCACAATAAAAACACACAGGGAAGGTGTATAAAGTAGACTGCAGTCCAATAAATAGCTTACTACCCAAAGTATTAACCCACCATCATCTAAAAGGACAAGCATTAGCTTTGCAATAGCAAACTATAATAGTTTGCAGGGTTTCTGTTGAAATAGCCAGAATATCATGTCTGCTATGTGTAATTTTACAATCATATTAGCAACTCTGTCGAGCCATTTTGGGAAAGTTTACACTCCAACAACATTGCCTCTACATTTGCCTTAAAACACTTGGAAAAACAAAAGTTTAGACAAGTTAATAAAGTGGAAACATATGTTTAGACAAAAAAAAACAACAACAAAAAAACAAACCTATCAGAAACTCATCAGACTTATATTTAACTTATATCTATTTATTAATTGCCATATCTTAAACAGGAATCATGCTGCTTTAGTTGTGGGTTAACAAGTGAGCTGTAAACATTAAAAAGTCAACAAGAGATTTTTTTAACCAAATCATAGAGCTAATGTTAGCTGAGTTAGGTAGCTAGCTTTAGCTGATGAAAGGGTGAAAGGGTTGAAGTGAGTTGAATCTCAACATCTTGATTTTGTGTTTGTAAGTCTTTAGGTCTTTATGTTTTACTTTAGAGTGAAGAAGCAGCATCTTTTATAAAATTGCATAAATAAAATTGATTCCCAGAACTCAGCGTCCGTTCTGGCTTGGGTTTAATTCATGGGAGAACTGCTGTATCGACTGAGCCCGCTTTGTTCTGAGATCAAGGCCTCGCCAGTCCGGCTTAACATGTGGCCAGGATTTGCATTCAGCATTTCATTATCAAAGACTATTCAGCACGCTGGCACCCAAAATGCTGATCCCTGGTTCTGAGTGATGTATCCTTGAACAAAGCAACAGTAACTTTTGCATTATTTATGTGCTTGGTGTTTGGTATTCTAATGGTGACTATTATTATTTCTTCCTCCTGACATATGGCTGCTCTCATCCCAGTGTTACGCTGTGTACCAGCTGACTGAGACCATTAGTGACACAGCCAACTTAATCCCCAATTAATAAAAGTTTTAATGAGGGCTTTTTAAATAAAGTATCGAAAAGTCACCTTGTAGAAATAATATCACAGAATTCTGACAATACTTTTATGTTGTTTCCCCCACTTCATTAATTTCACTTTATTAACCCTTATATCTTATCTTAACAGATTAGAGATAAAACACAAATCCCTTTTTTTTTAAGCAGCAGCTTATCACTTGATGAATCATCCACCAGTGAATCTGCTCATCAGCAGAAACCACTGCAGGATATACATGAATTTTAAAGTTTGCCTCAGAAGTAAATCTGAATCACCACCCTCTAACTAACTAGCCAGCCAGCTAGCTGACTCACAGCGTGTTGTTTGATGTGATCAACTGGTTGTGCTGATGTCAGGAATTAGTCCTTGCAGGCAGAATCTGCAGTCACTGAATCACTAAACATTTTTTTAAGTGTCTTAATCTGTAATCTTGAAAAAAGTCATCTTTCTGAGGTTTTACACACAAATTGAACCCAGTACACATATTTTAAGTACTGTATAGATATCATCATAAACATTAGCATTTTAAACAAAAACATCCTGGTGCGCTTGGATAAAAAAGGCAGCCCTTTATAT
>JAOWBC010001714.1:19246549-19266921 GCA_028566105.1 Hypoplectrus providencianus
TATATATATATCATAAGCTACAGTTATTAATAGTTAATCTTTATACATAAAGCCTCATTTATATTTCATTTTAATTCCCAATGCCATACCTCTACATGCAATAAAATGTATTAATTAATAATAAAACCAGTACATTCAGCCATTGGAAGCAAAAAATGTGCCTGTTCTCTTTTCTGTACAAAGGGGCTGTAAACATGGCTGCGGACCAAGTGTTGAATGAATGCAGCAACAATAGCTGTCAGATTATCAGTTTAAGCCAATGCCACTTTGAGATTTCAGCACACAGCCATTTCCTATTCTTTGATTATTGGTATTAGAGCAATAAAAATGGTTTTTCATTATTCTTTGGTTTGTAATCCCCTCAATATAAAATCTGACTTTAAGCTCATAAAAGGGCCAGTATTGGCCGTGTGGTCTTAATGTCACAGTCCAAATCCTAGAAAAGGGATGAAATTGAATTCTTCCATTATCACATTTCTTTCAGGCCTTTCCTTAAAACAAAGGGACCTTAACAGTACCACATCAAATCACTTTTTCTGCATTCAACACATTCAAATCCTGCAAAATCATAGGTCAAACCAATGAGATCTATTTGAAACCTAAATCCAGGAAAACATCTGTTTCCTGTGTCATGTACACCCTGTACCCTTACTACCTTCCTTGCTAACAGTGTGTGTTAATATGGTGTGACCTCCCTGACAGCCTCAGTGGAATTACAGTAAAGCCACTTTCCTCAGGCAGCATGCTGTCTCAGCACAGGCTAAGGTCACTTTCAAGCAAGTCACAAGAATTGAGCCTTTATAGATTACAGTAAATACATTTTACAAGGACAACAGGAAAGTTTTTTTCATCAGCTGTACATTAAAATATTTCCAAACTGCTGCTTTAAAATGTATATTAAATTTTTGCAACCCAGATTGCCAAGAAGCTGTGTGAAATGTAAAATAAAGAAAACAGAATGCATCGAATTCAAACCCTCCCAGTTTGAGCATTAGAAATCTTGTGTATTCAATGGAGGTCACTTAGCATTTGCAAATCATTGCATTTTGTTTTTATGAATGTGTCCCAACTTTTTGAAATTGGGGTGGTATTAACCGATTGTTTTTTCTACTTAGAGGAAGTGGAAAACAAACTAAACACAGTACTGGCGAATTATAACCTATTAAACAATCTTGGAACACTTTGGCACTCTGGCTATCTGTCAATTTCAAGTTTTGGGTTGGCTGACACAAATATGTCCTCACAGCAGGACTTTATAACTGGCTCTATACCAGCTTAACAATCCACATGAACAAGAAAACTCTGACTAGGTTTACTGGAGCCATTTGGCTGAAAAAAGACACACCAAAAAGTCAAAACAATGAGCTGAAAGATGCTAAAATACTCTCCCCTCACAGAGAGGATCTGCACAGCTGGGTGATGAGCCTTATGTGGGTTTGTCACTAGGAGCCCCTCAGCTTTAACTAAACTCTTTTCTTCTAATTACATCCATGTTAACAAGAACATTTAGTAAAATATGTGAAACTCCGAATGGGATAGTTTCACTTTACTCCATTGCCGTTCACTTCATTAAAGGACTTCATCAAAGCAGAAACTTGAAACAAATTAATATGCTTTGAGAACTCATGGCATGATTTCACAGTAAAGAGAGATTTTTCTTTTCACTTTTTTAAAATATTTAATGAGTCAGTAGATCACACAATTGATCGTTTGATTAGAGCATACCAATTACAAAGCCTGTAATGAATACTTCACGACAGCATTTGTAATCCTGGCTGTAATGACTGGATGATTTGTATTGATTATAACATCGGTCACTGTCCAGTCAGTGTTTACTATTCAGTCATAAAGCTATAACTCAGCAGTGCAGACAGCAATCCAGTGAGGGCTACTCAATTAATTTAGTGATTAAGATTTCTCTCATGACGTATGTAAGTGTCACTGATGCAGTTGATCATGTTTTTTACAGTAGCTCTCGCCATGAAAGGCTCAGTGATAAGCTGTTACCGAATACTCCTCCTCCTGTGTTTGTGTGTGTGTGTGTTTTGGTGCAGCTGGCCTGACAGCAGTGTGATGGCTGTGTGTGATGGAGTGCTCACAGCAGGCTGACCAGAGTAATGAGAAGTGCATGGCTGCAGCTGATACTTCATGGCCTGGCTCACCTGAAATGGATACCCACTCACGCACCCACACAGCCACAACCTCGCCCTAATACAATAAACTTAGAGCGTTTTAGAGGACGCTCATATCACTTCATTTATCAAGCTTTTTTTTGACCACCTTGCCACTATGAGGAAGATTTATGTGTGATGCTATCCAGGCTTTAATGGCATAGCCCTTCTTCACTTTGTCAGCGATATTGACCGATGTTTCATAAATGTTGCTGTGGAAAATTGACCACTTTAAGACGATTGCACCCCGAGGAGATGAATTCTCCCCTATTTATCATGTCTGCTGCTGTGTCCAAGCTTGCATGTAGTTCCTGTGGTTCAGACTTCAGGCTGGTCACTGAGGCTTGATCTCGCTGTCAGATCAATAAGATGTTCTGAGCCGTCTCCTGGGTGTTGTCCTCTAGAAGCCCCTTGGCAGACACTTGATCAGAGGAGGGGTTAGCCTCGAGTACAAGGACAGATCGTCCGAGTGGATAATGTGGCACAGTGACCAAGCGGTGGAAGAGTCCGTCCAGTAAGTGGAGCTTCATGGGGCCAGTTAGTGATCATCAGTTGTTATCTGTGTTGTTGAAATAGACTGAAAACATGCCTGTCTTTTAAAAAATCCAGGTGCTGCATTCGTTGGGAAGTGCTGCTTCAGGTTCTAATAAAACATTAATAGGATCCACAATCTTTCTAGTTTCTAAGTTAAGTGAAGTTTATCACAAGTTTCTAAGTTACCAATGAAACCACATCACCAGACTTTTGGCATCTACGAGCATTCATTTTACTAATAAAACTTTTACTAAAAAATGCCCATACAACAGTGTGATATGTTGACCATTTACATCCCACATTTCATTCTTTTAGACTTATTATTACAATAATTACCCTTTGAAGACCAAATCTGATAATAAATGTATCCTGCTAGCAAGTGCTGTCATGAAATTACTCATGTCTCTGTGCCACTGATTACTCTTAACTAAACACTACACATGAAACATGCACTGGTGTGTATTTTTGTCCGTTCAAAAGAACATAAAAAGGTAATGTCAGTCTTAGCCTATAAATGCAGTGATAGACTGGGGACCTTGCAGATAAACGGTGTAGAGAATGGGTGGATGAATAATAGAGACATTTGTTTTACTTTGAATCGTGGGAAACCACTGCCAAATGGGCATTTTTGAAAGAAGATGGTCTTGTTCCACTAATAGGCTGCAGACTTAATGTGACACCACAGCCAACATTACAAATAACCATTTTCAGACAAAAAAAAAAACTTAGAAACAGCTTGATTAATAGAGAAGTGAGTTGGCAGAGTAGTAAGGCCCGTCCATATCATTTTCCTCATCCAAATTAATGTGATGCAGCTTAACAAGCTTAAAGACAGATGACCAGCGGTTTGTAGCACATTCGGCCTGTCACTTCCTGCAGGCTGTAACCATTTCAGTTGTATAAATTCTGTCTGTCCATGTATTGCTACATTGCATAATTTGACACGCTAAACCAATGATATCAGGTGCAGAACCCAAGGGGCTCATGCGGAGGTGTGCTTAAGGTGAATGGCCCTTTACTCTGCCACACCTGGATGTGACAGTATCTTTCACATTTTAATAAACCGGCTAAATTCATGGGACAGAAAAGAGTTCTGATGGATGGAAACCTGAAATTGTTCATTATTCAATATAACAGAAAAAAAGAAAGAGGAAACAAACTTCTGTATGTTATTGTCAGATGTATATCGTTCACAACCCAAGTCTGTTTTATCAGTCTGGAACCCTAACCCTAACCCTAACCTGGTTGCTTTCATAGTGCATAAATGTAAGCAGGCCAAATGAAAAATAATGCAGGGGGTGAACAGACTGGAAATATACACACAAAATTTCTTCTTATTGGTTGGAAAGCTGGCCATGGGAAATGTAAACATGGAAATAAAGCAAACAAAATGGAGAACCTTTGATTTGACTCACCACAATCCTCCTTAAATGTGGTCACATCTCACAAAACTGTGAGACACACAATCTGTTGCGTTTTGGGTCATTTCCTATAATTGGGTTGGATTACGTTCATAATACAAACAAACAGCATTAGGGTTTAAAAACAGACCGAGACCCCCTCTCACATGCTGTCTCAGACCAGGTGTTTTGGTCTGTGCCAGAATAAGATTTGAGCTTTCACAATCGCCTAAACGAATTGTCACCTAAAATGTATGACTAAACTTTGGGGGTTAAAAACACCCTTACTGACCCATCTACCATGACTTCCTCCATCTCTGGATTATTGTTTTGCTATCATAGCATCACCTCAATTCTACCTTTGCCTCCTTCACAATCACAACCGCTGCCTAAAGGCTGTGTCAAACTTCCCTCACCAAAAAGACAGACAGCAAAAAATGTAACTATAAGTAGTTTGTTGTTGCATCCACTCCTGTCTCTTCCTCACACAATACAAAGTTTCCCACTGTCTTTTCTGCTCTCTCTCTCCCTCTCTCTCTCTCTCTCTCTCTCTCTCTCTCTCTCTCTCTCTCTCTCTCTCTCTCTCTTTCTCTCTTTATTGTATTTCATCAGACACTCAGGAAAAACAAAAAAAAAACAAAAAATGACAAATATATACAGTATGTCAGAGCACCTTTAGAGAGCTACCGCTGGTTTCCCTGACAACATTAGAGCCAAATCGATTGTGCTCAGCTCCTCCGAGTGTAGGGATCATACTCGGTTCAATCACCAGTGCACCTGCTGTACAGTATTTATTTGTGATTTTGTGATGTGGAAGTTCCTCCCGAGCCAAGCACATCCGGCGTGCCTGCAGGAAATCATTACGGCTTGTTTTGAAGGCTGTAAATGTCTCCAAGCATCACACGCTGTAGGTGAAGCAGGGAACTGTGCTGCAGCGTTTGAGAGAACTGCCATTTCACCATGTGTCCTCTTCTTCTCTGAATGATCTATTAGTAGATCACGCTCTTACACTCAGAGCAATTTCTGTTGTATTCCTTTCTTTTTTGTTCCACAAATGAACAAACGTGCTGAAACCTGTGTTTAAAAAAACCCACAATGTTCTTCCTTTTCTGCTCACAACCGCCTGCAGTGTCTGGCTCATTTGTTTGTGTTGCTGCTTCCTGTTCCTTGTGCACCACAGAAGTTGGTGCCATATATTTGTGTTCATGATGTAACTGATCAGCATGATGCCTTTGCAGCGCCTTGATGTTGCTAAGCTGTTTGCAGTCTGCTGTAATGTCCTCCAGTATCATGTGCCTTGTCATTGCAGTGGCTCTCTCTCTCCCTCGCTCTCAGATGCTGGCTCATTGAGTTTGCTGTCACTGATATCATCCAGCCTTGTTTATAGATGGTGGAGATAATGAAAAACACACAGTCCAGATGGTTAAGCAATTGCTTTATGTCCATGTGGTTTTATAGTTTCTTTGTTTGCGGTGTGAAGGATTTATAGTAGCAATAAAGGAAAAGTAGACCCTTACAAACTTACAGTAACAAACATCATACTGGTGATAATCAGGAGAGTCTTTTTATTTTTTGAATAAAAAGTATTTCATGTTTTTTTTTTAAATTCTCTTTCCTATTTCCCTCAACCTATCTTATTTACATCTACTTAAATTTCTATTTTCATTTCCCAGAGTGCCTCTTGGCTGTCCAATCAGGATGAACTCATTTTGTTATATGAGTTTAGCCTTCAATGTGTGAGAAATACCCAGGTTGCAAATCAATTAAGAGTTTTAAGTTTTAACAGGTTAAGTTATAGTCTGCAGAGACATAATGTGTTTACTTATTCTATGTTGCATTCGAACCTTGGTTTAAGAAAAATTCCCGTTATCAATAATTGTATATCTGTGGTGTCACACTGGTGTTTAGTGTAGTGTTGAACCGTGTTGGCTCTTGGGTACATTGAAATTTAAAAAAATTTCCCCTTTCCATTTAATTTCCTTTTTAATATTGTTGGTCTTTAAAGCTCTCATTTCCCTCTGACTGTTTCGTCTGTTATCCTTGATGCTCCTCAGGCTCGATTTTCTCTCTTTAACCCTTGACAAACAGCATAAAGTCTGCAGCAAGTGAAAGGTAAATTTATCCCCTTGCATATTTTGACACATCAGACCTTAGCTCAGGATTTGAGTGTCTGTTTAAAGACTCACAGAGAAGATAATAAGCCATCTCTTGAATGCTGACAGGGTTAACATATCTAAATTATAATGAGGAGCCTCTAAATGCAATCTCTGCACACACACGCATGCTCGCGTCTGCCACACAAACTCTCCTTAACACGCTGTACCTATTTTTCTGTGGAGTTGAGGTCTCTGGAGGACAGTGCCTATTAGTGCATGATTGACATCGGTGGAATTTCTTATGTAATCCATGGAGGGACAAGGACATTGTTATTGCTCGCTTTCCCTGTCATCGGAGTTTAGCGCCGGCTGTGAGTTTTTTCCACTTTTGGTTTAGCTCCCAGGGCCAAATGATTCAGAGATGCTGTCACATGACACAAGATAATGAGTAGACGGCACTACTGCAGCATGACAGCTAGGAGGTCTGCTCAAATACATTGCGGCAGAGTGCGCCTGAGCATCCAAGGACAATGCTTTGTCACCTAAAACTGCTGGATGCATTAAGTGTTATTGTGTATGGCGAGGGTGGGGGTGGGGGGTTGCTTGTGTATGTTTTGACTAATATAGTCTGTGTGTGTGCGTTGTAGGAGCACCTGAATGTGTGTAAGAAAGTATATCCTGGCCTTCATACAAAATGCACTTTAATATACTGCCAAGGAGACCTGTCAGTGAAGCTTCAACTTGAGATTTGGTGTCCTACATCCATATGAAATGCAAGTTGGATGCAAGTTTTTGTTTGTTTGATCCAAACACACTCAACATTGTTAGAAGATAATGCAGTTGCATGCTTGGACTATTTTATTCCTGGACTGGATCTAAAATGAGGACCTAGAGTTATCAGATAAACACCATGTGCTCTTTAAAAGGCCTCATTTTGTCTTAGTGCGCTATCAGATGTGTGTCTTATTTATTTATTTTTATATCATTTTTCCCTGACAGCCACAAGGGAGATGATTGTGGCATCAAAGTTCATCTCCAGTGGATTATCATCTTGCTTTTACAAACTGTTTCATCTGAGCATTAGTTTAACCTTTATCTGAGAAATAAAACTGAGGTTACCACTCTAGAATATGCCCCTGCCCCCACTCATTGCCCTTTAATAAGGCTTTCTGGGCTGTTGTTTTTTTTTTTTTCTTTAACACAGCAAAAGCATCAGTTTGCACTAACTGAGTAGTTGTTTGGTAAAGCAGACAACAGAAGAGAGCTGATTCTTGAAGGAGTCATACAGCTATTTAGCGACACCATAAAAGAAGAGTAAATAAAAACTCAGAGATATCCTCACCTATAGTCTCTAAAATGGGTCTATAGCTATAAACACTTCTTAAAAGTCAATGGTGCTCATGACAAAATGTCTTTAGAAACAAGCATTTATAAAAATATAATGGCACAGACCTCCAACAAAGTCAATGGTGCATTCACATGCTCTCTAATTTTTAATGTTATATTTCATATATATTATAAGTCAGATCATTTAGATCAGTAAGGTCATAAAATATGTTTGGGAACTAATTTTTCAAGTGTATGCAGGGCAAACCATCATGCAATGTTAACCAAAGTGAAAATGTATTTGTGTATGCTGCCTGTGATTTGGGTTCTTCAAAGATTTCTCATGCTGTGGCCATCTAATTTCATGCAGCTCAAGTTATACAGAATTATGCAATACCCTTTTAATCTTTAAAATGCCAGCCTATTTTCAGTCCATTACTTTGGCAAAATAATGGAGTAAATATAGCAACAAAAATAATCATAATAGGTATTTTTCTATGATGTGAGACTAATGTCTTCAGAACAGAAGTGGCTCGGCATAGAAGGCCACTCGTCACGGTGTTTTTCTTTCGTGTTTGCTAACGCTCCACTGAACCCTCAGACAGACTATTGGCCCATGTTCTCATAAATGTACTATACATGTCTGTGTTCAGCATCTTAGTCTTTTCCAGCGCTGAAAGAGCAGGGAAAAGATCAGTCTGGCCACTCATGTGAATTCAGGCAGAAGGAACAACAGCCGGGTGCATTCTGTAGCGACTATAGCGACTTCTATCTTCCTCTCCCCCATTTAGAAAAACCATGCAGAATTAACCTGCACGCTCCAGAGTCGAGCAAATCTTCTGTCCTAGCGTTCCCGTGCAAGCACTAATGCTTACATTTACAAACAGTCTATACACACACACAAACACACACACGTTAATAGCACAGCGTGAGCACAACACACACTCTGCATAAGTCCCCATCATGAATATAGATAGTAATGAGCTTTTCCTCTATATCTGGTCTCATGCTGCTGGGAAGGGATTGTCCCTTATGGCGGCGGTGGCACTGTCACCAAATGAAGATATGCAGTTCATCTAAAATTGAATATCACCCCGGCTTGGATCCATAATTCATTATCTAAGTGAAGACGTGACTCTCATGAAGTGGATGAGATTTAAAGGCTCAGTGGGAGGGGTTGATAGAACAACGGCCCACACCAGGTGCCCTCATTCAGACGGCAGCTGAGATCACTCCCTCTGTCTCTCCCATATCCCTTTGAGAGGTGAAGTTCAAGGCTTGTCATTCCAGGAGGTTATCTCTGTCTTCTAAAGAGCTGCCACAGTCCCTGCCATTCACTACTTATGCTAATGAAGACGAGGAAGCACTTAAAAGCTTTTAATTTGCGCTGTTTGACACCATGCCATAGGTGATATGTCTAATATATAAGCAGTGCGGTAGTAAGCAAGAGTGTCATGGTTTGCTTTTATTTGCATTTATTAAGGCAATGAATAAAACGAATGTGGCTCTTCATGTTTGTCATAGCACTTGTAATGCTAGAATGTATAAATACGAGATAATGTAGATGTATTCTGCCACGTTATGTAACAAGAGGCTGCAGCCATGCTCGTGGCTCTGTCAGGCTGTGCTGAAATACAGCTTTGCTTGGAGCTAAATACTAACAGAACTATGTGAAATGATGTTTAGATAATTTTTTTAATTTTTCACCATCATAGTATGCTAACATTGGCTAACTAGTACTGAACACAAGGTACAGCTAAAGCTAAAAAAATTGACAAATATAAAGTATGACCTGATTTCGGTGCTAAAGAATTCCTACAGTTCATCCTTGTTGAGCTGTTCCTTGCAATAGACCAACTATTTTTATACAAATATTGACAATGCATTTGTGTGGCATGCATTTTAGGCTTTACGTAATCCATAAACATAAAACATAAACATAAAAAACAACAGTAACTAGTAACTTCAAAGGACACTGATGCACACCACCGTCTCACATACAGTGCTTCATCATCATATATGTGTTTATTGATGTAGCATATTAAAGGCTTGATTTCCAATTAGTTGATGGTCTGCATTATGTTTTTAATTAAAATATTGATCAAGAAGAACTCATTTAAATGTGTTGTACATACACATTCCTGTTTATTTGTTTGTATACATGAGTACATGCTGCATGGCACTGAATATGCTGTGTGCTCTTGTATATGTCTTTGCCAGTTTTGCTGTTTAAATCCAATATATAATCTTTTAAATGTACTGTGATAGCTTTGTTTTCACATTTACTGCATTTGGAGTATCTCATTAACTTCAGAGTGGCGTTGTAGGCTAGGTAGCAAAACTGATTTAATCCTTGTCTTTGAATACTTTTATGGGACTATAGTTCATTAAGTGTAATTTAACACTTTAGCAAGTTAAATGGTGTAATCTACCCAACTGTAACTGTAACTCAGAGTTTTTTTTCTCTCACCCTGTAGTAGCAGCTGCATCCAGTTTCCCTCTATGAATAATTCAAGCAATACACAAGGCCACTTTTAATTTAGATATTCAGAGCAGCTATGTTTACTGCGTCATCCCTTTCACAGTCAGCACTTTTTTTTCATTTTGTGTTATGCTCTCAGTGAGGGGAGGGATGAGAGGAAGACAATGAGATGAAAGAGGAGGGGAACATGAGGAAGCATTTATGCAGCAGTGGAGATAAGAGCGTGCCTGCATGTGTGTGTGTGTGTGTGTGTGTGTGTGTGTGTGCTTGTGTGTGCGTGTGCAATTGAATGCACGCACGCTTGCAGCTCTCAGGTAGATTGTTGTTGAGATGTGTTGCCTGAACATCTGCTCTCTGATGTCACTATGACCTAATGAAACAAACAGGGTGTGTGCATTCATGCTGCTCATCTGATCTGCAGCATCACTGTAGCACATCATCGGGCGTTCACCACTGGACTCTGTAATTGATAGTCCTGCCCCCAATTAGAATAGTAATTATACCTGCTGATTTGTATGAGCCATCAGACTCCAGGGGGTTAAAGGGGGCGTTTTGTCTGTACAGTTACAAATAACCATGATGATGGTATTTGCTGCACTGTACAATTAAATAAGTACACAAGGGCTGTAAAGTTAAGTTACACTCGTAATGCTGGTACGCAAATTGTATAAATGTTACTACCTGTTTGGTTGTGTGATGATAAGCTTTTGTCCAAAGTCAGATGGCAAAAAGCAACAATATATAATAATATTTTGAAAAGCTGTGCTGGAATGACACTAAGTTCATTTACTTTAAGTACTGTATTTAACTGCAATTTTGAGGGACTTTAGGTACATTACTTTAGTATTTCAACATATGTAACTTTATTCTTTTCCTCCAATGTTGTTTACATAAATGCATTGATTATAATATAATCCAATAATATATTTTTGTGATTAAATAGCTTAATCAATTGTCTTCCCTTATTGTCAGTCTACAAGATAAAATATTGACACAAGCTTTAGAGCAAAGTTATCAGTCAGTTTTCTATATTTTTTTGCATGTTAACATTAGATTAGAGCAGGCTGAGTTGGGTGAATGAGATCTACTGTAGGAGATTGTTGCAGGCAAAGTTGGATACAGGAGGACTTCTGCTTCTGTGAGCATTCACCTCCCACTCCAGGACACGTCAATCTGCACTCACAGCTTTAATTATCCAGAAAGATGGTTTTGCTGCCCATCAGGCTCCAGCAGGAGACAGGTGACGGACGTTCAGGGTACAGACGCAAGTGATCCAGGAAATATGCAATGCTATCCCACCACCCACCTCTCAACATGGGTCCTGTGTCAAACGTGATGTAAACACAAGTAAACACTGCAGCCCTTTTGAATCGCCTCTCATCACCAGTGCTCTATGTATATTTGTACATGAAAAAGCGGTCCAGGTTCATTTTCAGCAGGCCTAAAGAGAGCCGAGATGACTCATGTTGAGAATGTTTGCACTTAAAGGGAAGTTATAATGGTCCAAGGTCACGCACTGTGGCGTACTTTCCCTGTTCTGAATCAGCCCTTTCTTCAGGGATTATTTTGGACTGTCATTATTTTGGATAAAATAGAGAAAAAAGCCTGACCTGTGAATAATTGATAACCAACCGGAGATGGCTCCCAGTCTATAGTTTGTTTTAAAGTTAACTTCCAGCTTGCTGCAGCCAAGTTTAGAGCACATGTGTCATCTTTGATACAGAAAAGAGAGGTCCCGGCAGTTTATGCAATAAAAAAGGCAGAAATATCGCATCCTGTATGGGCGAGAGGCTTAAAAGTTTCTATTTTCTTACTTCTTTGTGGGGGATCATACATTTACAAATAAAGAAAAGAATGGTGTCCTCTGCCTGCCCGAGCCCCCATCATGACAAATAGTCTTGGCAACGCCTTTGGCCTCATAATTAGCACCAGTCCAATGAGGAGCCATCTCTGCCTACGACCTGACAGGCCCATGCCCATATTGGCCTCACACATCAGGGCCAGTGTGTCAGAGCAGATCTCCATTCACACCCATTCCTGCCTTTACAAGTCTCGTCTCTCTGGCGGGCTTGCGTGAGCTCCCCTCGGGTGTTGCCAAACGTACGTTTTCCACCAAGTTTCATGAACTGTTAGATCAACACGGTTATCATCATTATCACTTGCACGCCTAATAATATGTTGACACTTTAACATGTATTGGGGGCGTAAATGCCCCTTGATACAAAGTGAAAATGTTGATACATTTCATCACCTTTATTTTTAAATTCCAGCTTTACATTTATTCCTTATATTAAAAAAAAAATACCTTTGTTCATCGAAAGGTATGAAAAGCTTGGTCATAAAATTATCCAATCTGTTTCCTCTCTAATCTTGTGGTGAATTGATATAAATGTATCACCTATTATGAATTTTAGCTACTTGTTTTATGGACCCAGAGATTCAACCAGGTAAATTCTCGGTTGGAGACACTGCTGGTATATACTGTATAGGCAGTATATTTATTTTAAAAGAAAAAAAGAAAAAGGTACATTTCACCTATGTCTTACAGTTGTTCCAGGCAGAAAACCACCATGTTGTTGTTAAATCAGCCATATCCTCCATCCCTGCACTGCCTCTTGTGACAGAGTGCCTCTTTAGTATGGAGGTGGGAATGGACGAAGGGGACTTGGGAACTGAGGGCTCAGCAAGATTTGTCACATCTTGACACTCGCTTTGCTCCAGTAACCCGTGTCACACTAGGTCAACGTAATCCACCCCATTTCTGTGGAGCGATATTTTCCGGAGCAGATAGGATGATAGAGGTCGATGTGCAGCTGGTGTCTTTATGTGTGAACTAAACCTACGCAGGTAGGAAGATCTGACAGGTGGGTGAGGTCACACCTTGTGGACGAGGCTCTAGGGTGTTAGGGAATGTCACAATAAGCATTTGAGTCATGCATCAGATCGAGAACTATCAAGTTTCTCTTTTCTTCTCTCTGTTATCCCCATTCATTACCCAGCTGGGCCTATCAATCACCGTCTTAACTGGTTATTTACTCTCCAAACAACTCCTCCATTTCTGATGTCACCCTTCAGCAGCTCACACGTCCACACCTTGACCGCGCACACATTGTGAGCTACAAAAGCCAAAAAAGTAACTTTGAGCAGCCGTCTCAACTGCATACTCCCTGGCATTATCACCTCCCCTTGGGATGCTCTGATTAACTATTCCTAACCACAGAGATTTATGTGCTGCTTCTTTTACATAATTCCTTATCTCTGCCGCTATGAATAATTCATGTGAAACTGGAGAAGTGAGAAGACATTGAGCTAGAGAAAGCTGGGAGATGAGCGAGGACATCTTGCCTTGTCTTTGTTGTAAGTCTTTGACCTGAAGTAAATACTGGGTTTATAATTAGACCACTTTCAAACTGGAAAAAAACAAGTCTGGCTCAGTCTTGAAATGAAATAATGGCTCGTTCAGCATGTGTGTGAAATAATTTATAACTGTGAGTAGCCTAACTTGTATGTATTATTGTGTAAATAATACTTAAATTAATTTGTGTATTCATGCTCAAAATAAGGGCTCATCTTTGCAGCCGGTGGGCAACATTTAAAACATGTTTTGATCATGTTCCTGCTCTCAGAGACTCAGGTCACAGACTTGTGTCCTCTTTACCTTCCTCTCCCATTATGCATGGCTACACTTTCATTAAAGCTCATCAGCATTTTGTGCTTTGCAGCTCTAACCACTTATCGGGCTCTCTTACCGCTCAAGAAAAAAAAAAACTGCCCATTTAGAGCAAACCTCTTAACTTCAATAATGGAATTTAGTTCGCTTTCAACCAAATATTTTAATCTTTGCATGATGATAGACAGCCAGGTGACCTAAGTAGTGGACATCTGTTATGTGGTAACAAGTGCGATAACAAGGATCGTTTGACTTCTGTCTGTGTTTAAAGTGACTGTCTGATTGCTACAACCTACAAGTCGAGGCTCACAAGACTGAAGGAAACTGTCTGTTGATAACCTGGCTTATTTGTTTGTTTCAGCTGTAAGGTGGTCACTGAAGAACCAGACACAGCCATCAATGTTTTTGTAGTGTATGGTCGCAAAAAGTTCTGTGATGAGCTCAAGTCATTTCACCTTAGGGCATTCATACTCATTCTGCAAGAGTTGGAAGGAAGGAGAAGGTAGTGCCAACAGAGCAGCGGCAAAATATGGATTGACAAAACAAAGATGACTGAAGAAATGCATGTCGTGCTGTTAATCGCTGTTGTTTTAGGTTTTACTGAACATAATTCCATTTTTATGGAACCCAAGTGACAGGCGTGTTTCTGAAGATTCAGCCCACCTTGCTTATTACCAAAGTACTGGTTGCACAAATAATGGTTATCATAAATTTAAATCTTGCCAGCTCCAACTGTTGACAATGATCACTAGGTCCCCTCATTACACCTCTGGGACATTCGTATGACAGAGGCTTGAAATGGCAGTCTGGAAGCTGCTGCTGTGTAGATACAACTTGGTTTTGTTCCATTTCCTGCATAACCTCATACCAAAGACTACATTTTGTTGGTTTGATTATGTCTTCCGTGGTATTTGTGCTTAGTAAATAGAAAAGTAGGCTACACCTCTAAGGGTGTTCAGCTCTGGTGAGTGCTGAAACTTGGCACAGGTGCCAGGGAAATCCATCTGCGGCAGGCAACTGTAGGAAAACCCTCTGACGGAGCTTTCACTATATTCACTAGGAATTGTCACTGAAGCTCTAAAGACCCAAAAATGGTATTTTGGACATACCTACTGTGACACCAACTGGCTTGTTGTAATTTCAGTATATGTCGATACTGATGTCCTGCAGCTAAAAGTTTCTGCCTTAAACGTTGCTTCATTATTTTGTGCATAAATCTAAATACTGGACTGCGAGCCACTGACCCTGATGGTTTGGCCTAAATAGACCAAATGCTACAGCTCGATTACTTACAGGTGCTGCATGTGATGCCGTACACTTCCTCTCTGGCTGAGCCTTTCTCATTCAAATATGCTTACATACTTTGTATAATGTATTCAAATGAGTTTTGGTGAAAGCTTTTTTTCTTCTTCTTTGAAATCAATTCAAAATCCTGGCTGTCAGAAAAATAGCCAAATGATTTTGGGTTAGAGCTAAGCCTTCTTTTGCCTTTATGCATTTTCAATCTCAACCACTAAATCTTTCACACAAACTCCTTTTCTGTCTGTCGGCCTGCCTCTGTCTTCTCTGCCTGCTTTATTTTCCCTCTTTCCATCCCTTTCCTGCCTTGAAAGTCATTGATTCAGTCATCTACCAGAGAAAATGTCTGCAGAAAGAAGACATGAAGGGTTGGTGGAGACCTTGAGGGTCTGTTCATACATATACAATGACTGAAGGTTTGCTGAGGTTCCTGGGTTTAATGTGTTTGTGTTTTATCCCCTCAATTTATGTCGACCATGAATAGCTTTCAAAGTAAACTGTTCATTGTGCCTGTTGTTTGCTATATGATTTTGTGCTATTAAGGATGGAAAATGCTTGCCCAATGCTTCAGCTTTTCAGCATTTAACACCTTTCAGAAAAACGCAAAAAGCATGCACAAGGTGCTGTACATAAAGCGGCTGTCCTGTTTGATAAAATCCTAGAAGAGGACTGAAATATTATTTTTAATATATATTTTGAGCTTTAACTCAAACATAAACCTTGGTAATAGATATTCCATGCTTTGAATTCAAGCAACAATAATTTGGAAGCACTTCTTGTAGAGATTCTGGTTCTGCCATTGTAGAAAACTTTAAACCTTCAAATAAAAATTCAATTAAGGTATTCATTCTTTAGAGTTTGTGATTGTTGCCCTTTGGTGATTGGTTATTCTAATGTAACTATTTAACAACGGTGAATGTAGTTTTTTCATATTGCTAGTGTAAAGTGTGACATATTTATAACAGATTTTGAGTTGCATAAGAAATTTTGATATTTTGGATTAAACTTTCATGGCATCTGATTCTGAGTCTCACATCCTGTACTGAATTCCAACTAATTAGTTATTTTATTTCAAACAGTTCTGAAGTAATTGCAGAAAAAGCTGTTCTTGGCATTAAAGTGAGTCTGTGGTTCTGTTGGCTATTTATAATGGAACAAGACTATTTTCCACAAAAATGGAGTGTTTATTCTTGCTGTTTAAATGTGTCCAAATGCCTACAAAAACGATTAAGCCGTACTAGGAGATACTCTGCTAAGTGATTAACTAGTCTTTATGTAATAGCATTTATGTACAAAATATACAAGTTTTGGGACATATGCTCGTCCACTTTCTTGCTGAGAGGTGTTTGTAGCAGATTTTGTTTCCCTGCTGTAATAGCGATAGTTTCATATTCTGCGTGCAGACATGCAGTACCACCTGTCTTGTTTGGCTTCTCCTTAGCCCAGTGATGTGACTGTGATATTCTGAGTAAATGACGCACTGTTTCTGGAAATATGTTGACACTGTTGTTGGTTCTTCACTTGAAAGTGTATGTTTTATGTTGCTGTTTGTTTGTTATTTGTTTGACCTCTGCATGAAGAATTTCTGCATTTCTGACTAGAAATGTCAAATTTAATAGAGCAAAATAAGAGATGTGGTTTTGCTGAATGATATATCAAACTATATACAGAACAATAGAGAGCATAAGCTTCCCTACAATGAACTGTGATGTAGATGCAGCTGCATGGGATTCTCGTATGAATCCGAATGATGTGTCTCTGCAGTAGGAGGATCCATTATTTGATTAAGATAAATCAATAAACACATGATTATTTATTAGTGAGTGTATGTGATTAGATAATGGACTGTTAAGTGGACATAATGTTCTTCCTTCAGTCACATCATGGACAAATCTCTCTTACTGCTGCCTGTGTTGATTCTGCTTCTTTTGCACTCTGGTTGAGGGTTAACTGACCTCAGTTGGAGCCTAGTGTATATAAAAAGTAATGATCCAAGTGCAGGCTTTAATACAGATGGAATTCAACCCAGGGAGATTAAAGTGGAGACTGCTATCTCTGGATCTCAGTGTCATCCTAAGTGTGATGAAGAGACAAAACAGCATGACCTTTGACCTGTCAACCCTCAGGCACAAATGAGATACAGCTGGAAAGGATGTGACTGCATATAAGCTGAGGTTTAGTACCCACAGAGGTTCAGAGATCTGTACTTATTTAATGCTAAACTCCGCAGCTGACATATGGTTTTCCTTGAGCTGATTGGCAGGGAGGCCTGGGTTGATGGAGCTGTCCAGGGTCCTGACCTCTGGTGCTGCTGAGGAGTGGAGCATCTCTGAGCTTTCCTGAAGGTCCTTATAATCTGAGCAGCACAAAGCACTTAGCTGTTTGAATCATTTAATCAAGTGTCGTTGGATTTAGGTCAAATACTTCATTCTACATGCATGTTGTCAACGCAAAGTTACACACCACTTCTCTGCAACAACATGTTGGCTCTGTAAATGCATTGTCTTCATAGGGTGACCACATTTCCTCATCTGCAATCTGTTTATCAGTCATTTTCCTGATTAAAAAAAAAAAAAAACCCTGAGTGGCTTATATACAAAACAGGCATCTGCTGCACCTGATTTTATTTGGTCCACAAAAAGTGTCAGCAGCCTGAAGTACTCCAGATAAAACAGTTTTGTATCATTCCACCAAATGAAACTAAACCACATGGCTGAAGCTATATTGTCATCTAACTAACTAACTAACTAACTAACTAACTAACTAACTAACTAACTAACTAACTAACTAACTAAGTAACAAACTAACTAAGTAAATATGCATGGAATAAAAAAAATGCTGTATGTGATTTCGATCCTCTTTCTAGTGTCCAGAGTGAAGCTGGCAGTGTAAACATTATATTGTCTTTGAAGGTATGTTAGCATGCTGACATTAGCATTTAGCTATGCTGTGCCTTATTTCAGCCTCCCACAGCCACAAACATGGCTGTAGAATCTTAGTTACAGACTTCTTTTCATATCTTTAAGTCACATGAATTCAATCAATCATTGGACTCTATATAAACAAATTACAAAGTCAGTCATCAGGGCAATATAATTGAAGAGTGGTGCTACATTTTTTTCATTTGATATATATGCATTTAAGCTTACATTGTTTTGTGCCTTGCTCTGTGTGCAGAGTCAGGAATCATGATTCCAAATACGCATGTCCCTCTTGTTGACTGTGAAGTCTGAATTTTGCATCCCTGCTCATGGCCACAGCATTCTTGTTCGTTAAACCAACAAAGAGGGGTACTCCTGGCAGAGCGGCAGTGCCACAGATCTTATAAGAACAGCTTCTGTGTTGCTGCCTCCTTGGAGCATTGTTCCTATTAATCAGAAAGCCATTTGTGATGCTGCATTAAACCCTCGGATGTCTAAAATGTGACAAATGATGATTACCTGGGGGAAATCGATGATGATCACCACACTATTAATGGTCCCTCTGCAGGAACAGCATCCATCGACATACAATTCTCCCAAGATTCACCAGCAGAGAAGGAGCTCTAATTTAGAACTAGCTTTGTGTCAGGTGATTCACTTAATCACTGCAGTTTGAGAAAGGCCTCTGGTGAAAATGAATAAATAAATAAAATAAGATAAAAAAAAAAAAAAAAAATACTTGCATCTGCTACCTCATGCCTCTTTTGACATCGAACACACTAAACAAAAAGAAAACAAAAGCTGCATTGTCTTAACCAGCCAGTGTGAATACAATCGCTCTGTTCTGTGAGAGCAGCCGGTGAGTCAGACTGTGTGGAATTGCAGATACAATGAGAAAGAAAGGGGGGAGGGGAGTAAAATACTTGATAGTTTATGGATGCCGTCTCATAGCATCTTCAGGGTCAGGAACACACCCGCTCAACACTTTTTGCTCTTGGCCTCTCTCAGGTCAATCAGGGCCAATGAGCTCAGTGGCATTGACTGCCACGTCTGTACAGCCATGTGTCACTCCTCTCCAGGGGATAAAATCCATATGTCACCTGCAATTTATGGTCTGCTTCTTGCATGTTCCCACACATGAATAAGTTATTGTATGAGTGTGACTTGTGCTTTGAGTTGGATACATAAGGGCTTTAATGTTTCTGCGTGTATGTGTGTGTGAGATCATGTGTGTGCAGTGCACAGGGGCCAGGGGGTTGGCCTTAACTTATGCATGAGGCAGCGGTTTTCCAGCTGATCACTGATTTGATTTGCCATGTGAGATCACTCCTGAGATCTGTCTGACAGGGAACGTCCTGCTAGATTAAAAAAAAAGATCCCTTCGGTAAAAACACCTGTGAGTGTTTTGTGTTTGCTCTGTACATCAGATGTATTTGGATCTTTTTTTTAAATAGCTTTTTAAAAATATTGATTTGTTTGCTCTATACCTAGTATTCCTTTTGTTATTGTTTCATCTTTCATCAGCTGTTAATGATATCTGTGGATATCAACATGGCTGACCTTTAAGACTTCTCTTTACAGATTATCAATTTTGAATATAAAACTAGTGCCAAAACAATTAGCTTTGAAGGTTAGTGGGTTTTTTGAGGTCAGCCATGTGCAAATGTAGATGAGTGACCGCTGCCTGCCGAGGCGATATTTGGGCATTTCCAAAGATGACACACACAGATATCAGTGTGCTGGTTTGTAGTCAGTTTGAAAGGCAAGTGTGGTCAACAACAAACAAACAGACATCTTTGGTATTGGTTAAGGTTGTGTCTTCACCAGTCAAAGCTCACCAGAACACCGGAAGTGAGAGTTTTTCCCCAGTTTTCCAGCATCGAATGAAAGTGAACTGTGGGTAAAAATTTGGCAATTTCACTTATGTGTGAACATAGCCTGGATCTACATTTAATTACATTTATTTTACTTCTCTTTTTATTCATTTATTTTTTGCCCCATGCAGCAAAGTTTCTCTTGACATTCAGTGTTGTTTATCAAATTCAGTGAGATAATGGTTAAACCATCGACTGATGTTTTGAATGCATTTAATTCCTCAAAAAACATTTTATGAACATGTTGAATACTGGCAATCTCTTGGTTTTACTTGCTTGCAGCCGGCTTATTCCTCTTCCCTGCCTTTGCTGGTTTCTGCAACCTGTTTAGCAGTTTGAGGAGCAGGAAATCATTATAAAATGTGTAAAATAAGCAAAGAAATAGTATCAGCAGTATAAGCATAGCATATAAATGGTTAAAAACATCCCCTTAAATAATATAAATTATTAATCGATAATGAAAATCATTTTTGCAAATAAACCATGAGTGTTATGGATAAAATTGCAATCTAAATTTCTTATAACATCTGTGTGTGTGTGTGTGTGTGTGTGTGTGTGTGTGTGTGTGTGTGTGTGTGTGTGTGTGTGTGTGTGTGTGT
>JAOWBC010001714.1:19267021-19326276 GCA_028566105.1 Hypoplectrus providencianus
TGTGTGTGTGTGTGTGTGTGTGTGTGTGTGTGTGTGTGTGTGTGTGTGTGTGTGTGTGTGTGTGTGTGTGTTTATCCCCTTTCTAGCTTGTTGTTCTGTCCCTGACAAAACTGAGTGGCTGAACACCGGTGTGGTGTTGTTGGAGGTGTTAAAGAGGTTAGGATGGAGTCTCATTGTCCTTCCGCAAAGCAATCACTGGGCCAATAGAAGATTGTGTGTGCGCTGGAAACAGATAGAGGAGAATGTGACTGAATTTACAGTACGTGTGTGTGTATGCGTATGCGTGTGTGTGACAAAAGGAACGAGCTGGAGAGAGGAGGAGATAAAGAGAGAAATAGGTATAAGAGAGAGGGAGGAGATGAGGGGATGGTGAGAAAGAAGGAAGAGAGGTGGCAGGCAATAAAGCGCCCCATCAATCTGGTAAATGAGTGTCCTTCCAGCAGAGGGTACTCCGGGAAATGCAGCCTGCTCCGTGTTCATCAGTCACAGGTTTAGCACTCATCCGCGCTATCTCACCCTCCGCTCCACACTTCCTTATCGGAAGAAAGTAGCAACTGAACAAATGCCTCATGTATGGGTCAGCCTGCCAATTAGACCCCATTTACTTACAGTAACAGCTTGTATGTGTTCACCTGATTGAAAACTCCAGCATTAGTTATTTGGTGGTTTCTTCAAGCATCACCTTAAATGACATTTTTATAACATTTTTTTATGTCTTAACTATGATATTTTGGTGTTGTAATCTCTGTCATTTCCAGTGTGGAATCAAGCTCAAGCAATCCTCTGAAGTCTGTTTCTGTCTGTGTGAATTATTCAAGGGCAATTTTTGTTTGTTGTTTCAGTGTTGGAAAACATAGAAGATGACATTGTTTTTGTGACAGCACCGCATGTATAAAACTATGACTTCAATGAAATATCCAAGAAAATCAGCCTTTTACATTTTAGAGTGCTTCTGTCAAACGTGTGCTACAGAGTAACACTGTTTCTCCACTAAAAGTCGTACTATGGTCACACTGCTTATAATGAAGCTACACAAATCTAAAGCTACACATCTATTGGTGTTTAAAACCTCTTTGGAACGTTTTAAATGTGCATACGAATGAATTTGACCTTGACCTTGAATTACGACTGCGTAATGTGAAATGTGAGTTCCTTATAGTGACAGACCTACTGAGAATTATTACTCTGCTTTCCCCTCAGCTCATTATTTTCAGTTAAAAGACTGCCGTTTTGGTTCATTCTCACTGACCTGGGAACCAGTTTTCAGCTACTAATAGAAGAAACACAATGTTAGTGACAAGCTGGTGAACACACTGGAGCATTCTGCAGCTTAAGGGAGAGATATTTTTCGAAGGAGTTGTTGTAGACCAGACTAGAGGCAAGAGTGAGGGATGTAACGTTACTCAGGTGGCCAGAAACACAATTATAAATTAATCATAATGTTGTTCTGTGTCTCGTATTGTTGCTATTACACTGGTCAATCTCCTTTTTAGCTCTGTTTTTGGTTTTGGTCTCCATCAACTCCGTACAGCAATATCCAGCTCTTCAGCTGCCTCACACTGCACCTTTTAGGCAACCTTAAGCTAATGTGAGAGTGCCTAACACCTGCAGTCTTTCTAATGGCCAGCAGGTGGCGACTCAAACAGCTCAAACTGTATGAGAAAATGACCCTACCTCTCACTTGATTTATTACCTCAGCAAGCATTCTTATGAGTTTATGATGTAAGTCATTAGTTCAAAGTCTTTTATAAATATAGAATTATGTTCATTTTGTAAGTTCATGTTGTTTATTAGGGTCTCATGTAGTAAAGGCAGGTTTGGTATGACTTTACTTTTTTTACTTTGATTTTTACTCTTTCACCACATGTTTTCGTTCATCAAAGTTACGCTAAAGTGAATTAAAATTTTGGTGCATTGGCAGCTCACCTAGTTTGTCCCGTATATCACAGCAGAGTCCTTAAGCAGCAGCCCAGGTTTGATTCAAACCAGCGCCCCATTTATGCATATAGTCCCCTCTCATGGCCCCCAGTCCTGTCTATCTTCAGCTGTACTAACCAATAAAGGACAAAGGCCTTTAAAAACAATAAAACTGTTTATGCTGTGGCCGATAATGGCACAATGAGATCAGTGAGAGTAAAACAGAAGAGAAACATTTAGGGCCAAAGAACCAGAACACTTGTTAAAGTCTCCATAAAGTCCTGTAGAGCTCAGAGGATCTGCAGAGCTGGGGAAGTATTATGTGAGCAGTAGGTTCATCAGTACAGGTTCCATTGTTAATATTTGTAAGTATATTAAAGCTGCTTCAAGGAAAGAAATGATAATGAGAGAAGAAACAGCATTTGCCTCCAGGAACAACATGCAAACCAGGGATCTTAGCCTCCGAGCATTCAGACCATGAACTCATCCAGGAGGAGTTTTGATTGTTCTGTGTGTCAACATAAATCAGCTACGAAGGGAACAGAAGGCACACAAATGTGGACGCAGATGGACAACTTTTATGAAACTGAAATCTCTGAGGGCCTTCATATGCATGTTTGGTGGGTTTTTAGGGGCATTCTTTGCTAAATGAAATGTTCTGCAAAAATGAAAGCTTTTGCAATTTATTTTTGTTCAGAGCAAAGTAGAATTCTGTTGTCAAGGCCAAGCTTTGTTGGTGGAATTGCTTTGTGCTGATCTGATGCTCGGAGCGTAAAGCAAGCCAAGCGTTTGTCATTGTTGTCAAGAGTATTGTGACTCGACCACAGAATCCCATTGCTGTTAGCGGTGATGACAATGTGAGAACCAGTAATACACTGCTGAGATGAATGTTAAGACTCTATTCTGTGCTCACACAATGATGTGAATGTTTGGTATTGGTGTCAGTCATAGAGTCAGAGAAAAAGAAATCACACCAAGATTAGCCCTAAATGAATGGGGAATGTGGCTGTTTATGTCTGCTTGTTTTTGTTTTTTAAAAGCAACTTTGTAAATAAACAATATCTTCTGGAGGTAACTGTGGTAATGTTCAATGTACTCAGTCTAAATCAGTGCACAAAACTGTTAAGAGTCTTATTTTCTGCAATTCTGGGGGAAAATGAAAAAATGTCCCTCAGGGAAGTCCGGTGAGGAATAAGGGATTTGTTTACTGGCGTTCCCTCTGTCCTAAAAAGGAAAGAGAAAAAACCCCTCAGCAGAATAAGAATTAGTGTTCCAAATAGTTTTTTAATTGTATCTTTGACATCTGTGATTAGTAAAAGAAATGGCTGTTAAACAAGTAAAAATGATCTTTGTGTTTCTTCAACATTTAACAAGAAACCTACAAGAAAAGATTAAACAATTGAAAAACTGAATTAAACTATCCACATTAGCTTATTGATTGATTCAACACAGCTTATACTCACTTATTAAGATAGGTCATACGTTGCACAAAGTTTGAGTCTAGGCACTGTAGTCATCAGAATCTGTCTTCTCTGTGGCAGAGAACATTCACCACCAGCAGCAGCTTTACCTGTAGAAATATGAAACTGCTGCAGCAGCAACTTCCCCACGTCACACTGACCTATAAAGGTTATAGTGATGGGCGTTCAACAAGGTTCAAACAGAACTTCTTCAGTCAGTCATTGACGTCAGTTCATGCAGATGTCTGGCTCGTTTAAAATGTTTTGCTGATAACAGTAATTTGCTGGATGCTGTGATTGCTTTTAACAATTGCTGTGATCCTGTGGCCCACACACCTATCCACAGCCCACAGTGTCTGTGCCCAGCAGCAGGCTCAGGGAGACATGAGTACCCAGGAGACGGGCCCAGCTCAACACTCTGTCCTACAGTGTTAAACAGTCCCACAGGGATTGACTCTCACTTCCCCGCTGCTTTTCTTTTTAAAGCTGCCACACTGGACCATCTGGCTGCACATGAAGTCTGCCCTTTGCTTTGGTCCCTTCAGCTTCTGTTATATCTTCCAAGGATATTAAATTGTTTTTGTTGTGGGTTTTTTTTGTCCTCTACAGGATACTTGTCATTTCTGTAAATCGGTCTCCTTTGAGAAAACAAGATCGAATAGGGAGAGCTAATGTTGAATCTTGGGGCATTAATTTGTCTAACCCAAAATTTGTTGTCTGTCAGTGCAGATGAAGAACGCGCTTCCATACAGCCAATCAAATCTCTGCATTCAGCAGTAATCTCTGGCTAGATAGCAAGCTTATTTGAAGCAGTATTTAAACATACATGCAAGTGTCACTTAAGCCTGTTACTGGAGGGCTGCCAGTTTCAATCCCAGGTCTGACAAGCCAAGAGCTGATGTGTCTTTGAGCATGGCACTTAACCCCCATAATGTGCTGTCCACTGCTTCGAGCACGGTTAAATTTACCCATTGTGGTATTAATAAGCAAATATTTTTTGTAAATATAAGCTGCAAATTGGTTTTATTTTTTCCTGTTGCTACCTTATGTCATAATGTCGTTATGTTATTATAATAATTCCCAATAAAGATATATCTAGTTATTTTAAAGTCAAGCAACTGATTTGTATACTTAAGGCTAACCTGAATCAAGCAAGTTTACCATGACTCTGTTTCACTTGTCCCTGACGCCGGCCCTGACAGCTTTACTGAACTGACAGTTAAACTGCTCCATGTGCACAGACCTCAGTTGGTTGTCTCCCTGCGCTTTTTATTTTTTATTCTTTTCATTTTTATTTTATAAGACCAACCAGGCAATACTCTTTGCTTGCCTAAGGTGACAGATTTACTGAAATAATTGCTTGACTAGATCTCCTTTTTTTTTTTGGCCAGAAGAATGTTACGCCGTTGGCCAGTACCGTTGCCATAGTAACAGCCCATAGGCTTATGGATGATGTAGTAATAGGCGTATAAAAACTAACTGAAGTGCAATTTCAGATGGAACATTTGCATATATACAGTCTATGTGTATAGAAGGTGGTCATAGCATAACCCTGTATTGTGGTTTTACTGTAAAAAAAAAAAAAAAAAAAGAAAAAAAAGAAAAGAAAAGAAACAGCAAAACCCCAATTACCCATAGTTTAATGATCCATTTTCAAGTATTATTCCTACACAGTCTTTACAATTGGAAAGAAAAACTTTTGGAACCAGCAGCATCCCCTGTGTAGTACTTTACTTGGATTTAAGTCTGAATGCTGACTGAAACCTTATTATTTTAGGCTTTTATTCTATTCTGTTCAATTCTCTAAGCTTTGATCATAAAGGGCTTTTTCTTTCATAATGAAACTGTGCTCCCTTTCATCACTTGGGAAGTTAAATAAGTAGATGCTCTACTATACTATAATCCCACTATGTTGGCATGCATATCAAGAGCTGTGAATTTATATACTGAGAATGAAGATGAGTCAAGCTGGTGTGACACAATTTGAGCTACAGTTCCTCCTGCTGCTCCACTGTGGCTGCCCAAGTGTTGTCAAAACATGGATTTTTCTATACATATCGATAATGACTATTCTAAATGGTTTCAACACTCATTTACTGCTGTACCGAGAGATGCATACCATCTGCCCTTTTTGCTTCTCCTCGACAGTGAGTTGAACACACACCTATTTCATGTTCTTAACGCTGTGCAATTTTTTCTGCATGTTATCAAATATATTTTTAGGTATTGTATTGTTGAAATTGAGTTTCCATGAGTGTAACAACAATAATCTATAAATCTAAATTCTAAAGAAAACAACTAGACCTCAGTTACATTTCTACTGTTTGTTGGATAATGTACCTTCTTCTTCCAAGTAGCAGGGAAGAAAGAAGTGTTAAAAAATCTGTGTACCATAGACTTAACCTCCAGCTGCTTGCAGCTTAAAATATAGCAACTAAACCCACAGAAAGATGTTCTATTTTCACTTTGCCTGCTCCATAGGCTTAGCCACTCATCTCTGTTGCAGGATGACAGCATAGTCAAGGATAAATTAGTCTGACATCGCACTGGCTAAACGCTGCCCATCATGCTCTGTCTTGGGTGCTGCCGTTGATCCACGTTTACTCTGCTTCATGTCCCTTGGTGTCAAGCGCGCATGGGATCACAGACCAGCTGGAGAGCGCTGACTGATGAGCTTTGTCAGCAGGGAGATGGCAGCAGCGGAAGTCCTCCCAGAGCTCTCCCAAGATGGTGTGTCATCTGTGAGATGTGCACTGACGAGTATTAAGAGTTTACCTCTAGTCCAGCATCACTGCATGAGCTAACAGGTGTCTGCAGGATGTACCTCATGATAACAGACAGTTTGTTAGGATGACGCCTGAAGCTTCCACCAAGCAGGGCTCCCAGTGACGGGGCATCATGGTGGCCTACCGGTTCAGCACATGCCATAAAGACTCTGTCCTTGCACCACAGTGGGCCCAGGATCAAATCTGGCTCAGAACCCTTTACTGCAAGTCTTCCCCTCTGTTCTGTCTTTACTTTTCACTATGTATCTCTACCACTGTGAAAAAACAATTAGAAAAAGGAATTGATTGGGTACATTCCACTTTTTGCTATCCTGTGGATAATCAGCAAAAGACTTTTGCTTTTAGAGCAGTCAGGTCAAGGGTCCAAAAGAGGCTGAACATATTGGTCAAAATGCAGTCTAAGACCACAACGGCTGTTGTCTTGTGATGATTTTTCTTTTTACTATGTTAGCTAACTTAGTTGACCCATAGCCAACATCCTATAAACAATACTATTGTATACATTTTCTTTACACTGCAACCCAATTCTTGCATCTGGAAGTGTCTAATCACACTGTAAAACATGACTGGAACATAAAGAAGCAGTCTCTGCCTGGATGGTTGTTACCCAGATATATGCTGACCAAAACTTTGTCAGACTAACAGCCGATGGGTTTCTAGGTTGTTTGGCTGGAAGTGATCACAAGAACACAAGAACAGAAAAGATCTCAGAGCATCGCTCTTCCTTACTAAGATGTCATTCAGCATCTTAAAGGAGAGAGCACTGAAATGCCATGTCGCTTTGACAGCTGCATCTTCCAGACATCTTCTTTCTGGTACAGAAGACAGAGCATGTTTATGCCTAAAAGGAGAGACAAATTCAGAACCATGGCCTTGCTCATCGTGCCTCTCTCTAGCCCAGAACTGTCCCAGCGCCAGCTCAGCTGGCAGAGTCAGCTTGCCCTGTGACCAATGTTCCCCCCGCTGAATCTCCATGGTCCTGAGGGCCTTGCAGCCTGCTCTCACAGCTGGTGGAAAAGAGGGCCTGTCATGTCAACCAGTGGCAGTTACTCTATTCAAAATTGTTTTTGAATGTGTCTTATTCCTAGGAAATATTCATTTTAATTTCCAGTACCTTTCTAATGAATGCGACATTCAAAGTATACCTTTTCTCAAGGAATACTTTTGAGTCATCTAAGAGATTGACTGTTATAATATAGATATATTGCCCAATTGTCTTTGTCTCCCCAGTAATTATTCTCTTACAGAGAGAAGACTTAAGGTGATTCAGCATCCTAACTTGATTAAAAAAATCCTGAGTTTAACCTCCTGATTGATTATGCCCCACTTACATTTACTCAACGCTAAATTACCCCAAGAAAGATTGTCAGAATTTAATGTTGGAGGAACCTGATGACAAAGCCCTAGTCTATACCACAGAAAGATTACACAATTACATCCAGGCTTTTCAGGGCACCTTCAATGATATATCAGTTAGAAAAAGAATATTACCTTACAAATGGACAGTGAGAGATATTATCAGAGGGTGAAGCCATTTTCTTCTGCAGACCCCGCCAATGTGTGCAGATCATTTTTATGTATCTATCTTTACCATTAAAACAGACACATTGGCTGGAGGTTGGAGTACATACCTACTCTCCTGCTGCAGGGAAGAGGTTGAGGAATCATTTGTTGGATGGAGGGCCACTTGGCGTCTGATGGGAAATGGAGTTAATGTAGTGAGAGGTTGTGTTGGTGGTCAGGGTTAGGGAATGACAATAAGGAAAGCTTTGGGCTTGTTCACTAATTAACATTTTGAATAGTGTATCAGTATTAAAAACAATGTCATGTTGTACTTAAGGGCTGATGGAGAGCACAGTCGACATTGTCTTAGCACGTTAAGCACAAACACTGCTATATATTCAGTACTAATAGTTATAAATGTGATTCTGTGGCTTCTTCTGATCCAGCTACTTCCACTGCTGGCTAAACATGCTTTGATGTTCACTCTAATTAGACCACTTTGCAGCGCTTTTTAGAAGAAAAAATAAATCTGCGCATATTAAATATGACCTTGCTGTAATCCGCTCAACAGCCTCTGCTTCTGTTTAAGTGTCGCTCTTAATGGACAGATGCGCTCCTCCTCCAGCCCTCCGCTCTGCCCTGTCTGACCACGATGGCTGCGGTTGAACCGCTCTGCCTGGTCATGTGCAGTACACACTCAAACCTAAATCCTGATACTGTTGGATGCTCTAATCCCTTCACATAACGAAGAGCAAAACAGCATATTAATTTTATTTTGTTTTGAGTGCTGGGGCCAATTTGAGCAGCTAGGGACAGCTGCTGTGCCGCTGCCCTGATCTTGCCACCCATAGGATTTACGTGGAACTATCTCTGAGAAATCCGTTTAATATGACACCGCAAGCTAGAATGTGATGAAGCTGTTGTGGTTTATGGTAATGCAACTGCAGAACCCCCAATGCAGAAAAACGTTGCTAGTTATATTTACACAATAGGTCAACTTTCAGGGCACATTTATGTTCAGTTTAACCTTTTTTTTTATATAGCTCGCGTGGTCCGTATCATATCCAGTATCATAAGTAATCCTTTTTGTCCACATATAGAACACAATGCAGAAATGAGCTGAACACAAGCAAACATTTTTTTTTTACTGTATGTGCACATGATTAGACGATTTAAGGTCCTGCTGCATATTGGAGAAAGTCCAGTCCTACTCTGGGGTCAGCGAGCATTGAAAGAGATAAACCACACACAGCTCACAGTCAGAAGGATAGATTTAATCCAGCCCGCAAAGAATTAACCCCAATAGTTTGAAAGTGGGTTAGAAATGCAAAGGGCTATTAAGATACGGTTGTGCAGAGCAAGATGCCAGACAGCAGATTAGTTTAAAACTCAAACAAAGCTAAAACAAAGCAATTGTACTATTTCCTGTGGTATTGTCTGTGTTGCCTTTTCCATTTCCACAGAAGACTGAAGCATTTCCTCTCTAAGCTCAAGCCCCCAGGACTATTAAAGCTTTGACAGCATTTTAAACGAGCACTGGTGGAGCATTCACCCTGGCAGATATGAACCAATAGCATGCAGTAACTCCCAGTGGCTGTGCTGAATGTATGGGTCGCGTGTTTGTACAGTGTAGACACTGGGCTGTGCATGCTTAGCATGCATGACACAACAGCACATGACTGCAGAGGTTAACGCATAGCACGCAGCTTATTGGGTGCTTTAAGTCTTGTTTCGCCTGAGACCAATACAGTGTCAAAGTCATTTTGTCAGGGAGGGAAGTTCACAGCTCTCAACAACACCCACCCTACAGCTTCTGCTATTGTTCTGCTCCATGAAGACAGATATGTAGAGATAGAGAGACACACATTCAAAAGCATGTTACGTCTTTTCCAACCTAGAATCTGCCTTTTGCTCCTAAGCCGTTTTTCTTATTAATAGTCTAATCTAACTAGAATGTCATGGTAGTGATTTACACATATCCACGTTTATTATTGCATGGCTATAAAGCAATATTAGGATTACTGCCTTTCTTTAAATTAAACCCGTAAATGTTAACCCTTCTATTCAGCTCTCCCGTGCATTCAATCTTGCAGAGTCACTGAAGTGGATCTCTGTGGTCAGGCGGTGCCGAAGTGCTGGCACAAGATGTTACCAAATGAAAACATGCAGAAAGGAACCAGCAGCAGTACAGTGAGGATGGTAAATGGCCCTGGGGAAATGTGCAACCTCTCTCTCTAATTACACTTCAGTGCGTGCAGTGGTGAACGAGGGAGAGCGGTGCATTGGGATCGCTTTAATGGGCAAAGCACTGATGAGAATCCTACGAACGCCAAATGCTCCTTTGCTTGCTGAATATTTCAGCAGGCTTCGCATTTTGAGAGCAACATCCCTCATGTTCAACAATGTAAAAGAAAGATGCTTTCTGATTTTGGAAGATGTGCTTGCATGCCATCAACAGAGTTCTCTTAGTGCTCTAACAACACAGTCAGTGAATGAGCTGAGCAGGTGTTCTGGATAGCTTCTACCTACAGTAAATACAGAGGAGCCGTATGAGAGCTGTCAGCTGCTTGAGCCTGCGCTGTTATGCTAAGTCCCCCATCTGTTCGACGATATTTTCTTTCCTATATCCTGACTGTACCCCACTAAATACAACATACTCACAACCGTTTGAAAAATGTAACTACATTCACTGAATGCTGAAATGAACTACAATTTTAGGGTACTTGATTTTTCTTTTGTGGAGTATTTCTATTTTCTACTACCAAATAAATCTACTCTCTACTAAATTTAGAGAGTAGTATACTGTCTTTTTTACTATCACATTTACAGTGGCAAGAAAGGGTATGTGAGCCCTTTGGTATTACCATGTTTTCTGCATTTATTTGCCATAAAATGTGATCTTATGACATTAGATATATAAATGTGGGGTATTATCTTAAGACCATTGTGTTTACCTGGGGCTTTGATGCAGTTCAGATCACATTTTATGACAAAAAAAAATGGAGAAAACCTCTTCTTGCCAATGTAGCTGATATATTTAGTTACTATTTATGTGTCAGGTGAATTCCACACCTTGACAACAAATAAAATGCTGCTCATATTTAATGTTGAATCCAAAGTCTGGATTTGATTCATTCTGTTTTTTTTTATTACCTTTAACACAGCATCCAAAAATGTTATTGACTACCCTTTGGTGCTAATTCTTCTGTATTTTTACTAGGGTAAGATTTCAAATGTGGACTTGTAATAGAGTTAGTTTTAGTTAGTTTTTAGTTAGTTAGTTTTTTTTTCTTTTTTTTTTCTTTTTTTTTTTACTTTTGTATCAAAACCTCAATCTGATTTATTTCAGGTCACATCTTCAACATCAAGCCAATAGTAATATGTGCCATCAAATTGAAACTATGTTTTACAAATGCCAGAAACAGCTCTTAAAGATAAATGTGTACATTGATGTGTTCGTCTACAAAAACAAAAACACGCTGTCAACATCTGTAGACAGAAATAATAAAGAGATATGAAGTCTCGCTACATGTTGAATTAAGGATCACAGTTTTGCTGGGTGTATTGTAGTCAAGTCCTTCTTCTTACCATTTTAACAACCTATTTCTTTAATGTGACTGACCAACGTTTGGCAGTTGCATCCGGTCAGCAGAGAAAAATGTCTTACTGATATCGCCTGCTGGGTGTATAGATGATGTGTGAATGAACAGTGAGTTGAATCTATGCAGCTACACTGTCAGAATCACTACGTTAAATCTGTAGCTTCCAGCTTATTGGACACTCAATTGTAGTGATAATCCTGGAAAAATAAGGCACACTAAAGCAGATAGAAGTCTTATTGTGTAACTCACATCCCCCCTGGTTATGGGCTTGGCCTTTTCAGCAACTCAGAGAGGGAGGGAAGGAAGGGGTTGTTGTTGTTGTTGTTTTTATAGCTGGATAAAGGAGTTGGGCATTTTGGTAATGAAAGCATTCTGTCTAAGTTTGCAATGAGTGTATGGTATGAATACTGGCACATGTTTTGATGTGGAGTATGTTAGTATAGATGAATGGAATGAAAAGATCCTGTCTTATCCTGGATATACAGAAAAACAGAAATAATAACAGTTGTCCCCAGAGATGAATTCAGTCAGAGCAATAGTCAATAGATTAGAAGACTGTAAACGTATTAATAACAGTTTGTAAAACGAACACTTCATTGTTTTACAGATATTATGAGTCTGACTAATTTCAGGAAATGTTATCTGTTTTACACTTCAGTTTTTTGACTGAATAAATGAGCTAAATATAACCACTTATAATGAGAGCTTTAGAGGTTCTGGTAGGCACATTTTGTTTGTTATTTAACAGAGCCAGGCTAGTTGTTCCCCATTTCCAGTCTGTTATGAAGCAATACGAACTAACCATATATCTAAATAACAGATGGTAATTTCCACTAGAAACGAAAAGACATCATTCCCAAAATGTCAAACTGTTCCTTTAATGTTGATGAATGCTGCTGACACTTGATTAAACATCAGGGCCAGGGTTTAAAACGGAAAGCTTACTGGGGCCCAACATCTTGACACATTAGATATAAAATGATAGTTCTGATCCTCCTTTGTCATTCATTGGATGAAAAGTGTCCTGTTCTCGGGTTGATTAGCCCTGTTGATCACAGAAATGAGCCCTGGTGCTTTTGCTTTCTCCCAGGCAGTAGAAAAACAACACTTTGCAGCAGTAAGGAACAACACTTGGTTTATCCACAGGAAGCCCTGATGACATAACTTTGTGACTGAAACATGCTATTAGTAGCTTCTCACCAGACAGTGGGGACAGCGGATGGTGTGGGCTCATCCAAAGTGTTAATACTGTAAACACGGAACTTGCACTTGTAGTAGCTCGGAGGAGGAGAGATATGTTTTCACGGCTTATCAAACATATCATTAGATTAATCTGTAATTTATCTCTTCAGTCGCACCTCTGTGGGTGCATCAGCATGAGAATGTTTGTAAAAGATAGAAACGGGTTGATAAGATGCAGGATTCAGTTTGTGTATTTAGGAAGAAATCGTTGTGGACGTTAGTGTAATTGTACTGTACATGCTGCTGAGAGCGAGTGGATGACCGGGAGAAGCAGTGAGAAAAAAAGGTGATTATTGAAGGAGACTGCAAAAGCCAATACCCTGCAGCTGTATATTCACCCTTAGAACAAGGAGCGAGACCCAGATCGATACCTCTCTCCTTCTTCACCGTCTCTCCTCCCTCTGCTCGTCACCCGAGGCTGGAGGGGAAGTGCGCAGCTACAGCACACATTTATTACAGGCCTGCTTGGTGGCTCTGTGGGACACAACTCAGCAAATCTTGGTTGTGCTTGTTAGCAGGCCTCGTGTAGATCTAACAGGAGCTGTATGTCAGCATTGGGTTACGTGACATCACCTCCCAATGGGCCAATGATGGCGGTTCTTGACAAAGTAGCAGCAATTTCAGCGGCCCTGTGAGGATGATTGTTATGTCAAAGTGCATTTATGTTCAGAGCTTCATCCCCATTTGTTAGATTTTAAACCTCTGTGTAAAACTGATCCAAGAATATTTTAGTTTTTTATGGTTTATTACCATTTGTCCATGGAAGCTGCTAATAATGAAGTCTAATTATAGTGTACTCATGCTGTAAAACTCGACAGATCCAGGTGTAAAACATTGAATAATATTCAGTGTCAATATAGCAACACCTGCATGCCATTTTTTATTGATATTTCAAAGAACTTACATTAAATTAATGTCTTTCCTGCTGGACAGCAAACAGAATGCAGCTTGCTCATGCAAAATTTATCTAAGCATTTTATTTTTAAGATAATGCTACTTTTGTAATGCAATCAGATGATAGAAATTGGACATTGCACAGGACATTGCAGAAGCTCGGAAATAAATATACAATGCATAATTTGAAGTCTTTGCCCAGCAACAGACAACATGTCAAGTTTCTCCCCGGTGTTTTTGTTAGTTCAGCAGGAGTGCCCTAATTATCAAAAGCATCTCTACACTGACAGCTGAAGACTTGAAGACTTGCCTAAAGGACACTATAAATATTATTTCTCCCCCTGGGCTTTTTTCTGTCAGAGCAAGCTCCAGAAACAACATTACATAACTCCAAGATACTTGGAAAGTCTGAAACGTCTTTCAACAATGAACATTATTCAAATCTGCAGCCTTCATAACATTTGTGCTTGTTTATTGTTTGTCATCTGGCTTTGAATTTCCGGCTCAGTAACATGTGACAGAAATGTTGTATGCTGTAGGAGCCAACTCAGAAGTCCCAGACCTCAGTAACAGAAGCGCATGAACATACATGGACACATACAGTTATAGCAAGCATAATATATTTACTGTAATTAATATGTGGATGGCTTGACCATCAGGGTTCCTATATGATTAAGAATTCAGTTTTAAGATAGTAAATACTGCCTCTTGAAAACCCAAACTATGCAGTAAATCTCTGAATCAGGAGACCAAACCACTTTCTCCAGATACCACTTTTTATGGAGTAACTAGGAGAGAAACTATTTGGGAGGACATAATATCTTTACCTTGTTGCTATTTTAAAGGAGCAAATAACTTGATGACCTCCCCTGAGTCACATGGTGTGAACTGAAAACATGGAAATGACATCCAGAATTATGAGAATAAAATAAACAGATGTGCAGTGAGTTGTTCGTCACACTCTCACCTCATTTTAAAGAGCTCCTCCACAGGAATAGCTTAAAAATGTGATGGATAAAATCATCATAGATTCAGACTTTTAGAATGAGCTGTGTCTTCTTGGCAATTCTGTATTCACTTTTTTGTCCAATATTACAGAGCCTGACAGATATATCAGTTGTGTTCATTATTTATTATTTATTGTATTCTTATTTAAGTCAGCAATTGACTGAAACTGAACAGTGATTATGTTTATTTAGCTATTTATTTTATCCCTCTTCTTTTTTCTACATAGTACTGTCAGACAAAAATTATTTTATTTGGTTTTATATTTGATAAGGTATCTTGCTTTATTTGCAGAGCACATGGATTAGTAGGTAACACAGGTAAAGAAATTCACAAAATTTTGTTATTTAAGGGTGACATATCCCTTTGAGTTTCATATTTACATTTCTTGTAATTAAAGAGATTTCAGCTTCTCCACTTTTAAGACGTTTAAGGACGTGTATTTTATTTTTTATTTTTTTATTTTTTTTACATCTTTAAATACATTATCAATCATTTTGTAATAAGGTATACTATCTTTAGGGAAATTGAACCACAACAAATTTCCTTCATTTCCACAAATGGAGATTAATGGAGATTGTGGTTCTGCATAGATCCCTTTCACACAGCAATCAACAGAATGCGTTCATCAGTTTTTACCCTCCAAATGACCCTTACAAGACCAGAATACACAAACAACTGTAAGATCTCTCTCAGCATTACATAAGTGCACTACAACTGCAACCAATATGGCACTTGCGTATGAGATCATTTGAGGTTGCTCTTTTGATGATGCATGTGCTGCATATGTAGCTGCTGGTGAGGGAGACGTAACGCTCCCGTCACTCAGTGAACGTGCAAGATCCTCCGAGATAATTCCCTCAGCCAGTTATTGCTTCCCCACGGTGTGTGCGTGTGAAGCAGAGACATATTCCCGAGCATCACACACAGTCCAAGGATTCATTCACCTTGCAATTATGCAAGAGCCTGCTGGCCACCATCACACACACACAGACGGACAGATGCAGCGAACATGTGACAGAATTACATGAACTGTGAACATTATTTCTTTCTCATCTTGCCCCTGTGATGCTCAGCTCTTGACAGGGTTGCTTCGGTGCGGGTAGGCGGTTAGCACGTTTATGCGTGTGTGTGTCAGTGTGTAGGTGTGTGTCAGTTTGTCAGCAGTGGCGCCTACAGGACATGAGCATGCGGGGCTACAGTCAGCCCAGGCAGATGAATTACAGCAGGCTGCGCCGTTGTAAAACGCTGGTGTATTTGTCAGCACAGCGCTGTGCCCGTCCAGGAACACTGACTCAGATAAGTGGCTGCTCCCGCACTGTAGCAAGTGTATGGGAGGTCAGAGAGACGTAAGAAGTGGCAAACCAACACAGTGGAATGAAAATGTGTGCAGTTAACATGCCACATTCAGCTCCAAGGCAAGATTTCATGCTTGCTGTGGGAGAAGGATCTTACCATTGACTGATCAGTGAGTCACTCCACTGTGATACAGACAGCATCTGTTGGAGTGAATCTAATGCAGGATGGATTTCTGCTGTGTGAATTATGAGTTTTCATAACCTTGATGCAATATGACTGTCTCTTCATAGTGGGCTTTGAGAATGAGTAGGTCTAGGATAGAACAGGAGGAGGCAGTTGCCCTAAAATATCTTTGTTTTTCCTTTATTTGTTCAGCATTGTATCTCTCAGAGATAGGACACAATACTGGTTTGAGAAAATGTATGTACATGTTATTTGTTATCTAAGAATATAAAAATATATTCTATAAAAAACAGTGGTGCTATGTTACTAAGTACATTTACTCCAGTACTGTACTGCACTGCATGGTACCTTTCAAATTTTATTAAACATTACATTTCTACTTCACTACATTTTGAGGCAAATATTGAACTTTTTACTCCAATACACTTTGAGCTGACAGCTTGAGTTACCTTTCAGTTTAAGAATAAACATGGCAACATGTTAAATTGTGACTATGAGCAGTGAATATTATTTAATTAAACATGATAACAGTTTCAGTATTTGAATTGAGCCCGATTTTTACTGTTTAAAAACCTGCTTACATAAATGCGTCAATAAAAAACAACATAAAGTTGTACTTAGAATATATAAAGCAATCTGAGAACTTTTAATTTTGATACTTTGAGTACATTTTGATGCTGATACTTTTGTACTTTTTACCAGTATTGAAGGCAGGACTTATTTGTAGTGAAGCAATTTCACGGTATGGTAGTAGTAGTTTTACTTAAATACCCACGTCATAGATTTGAATGGTTGCAATGGAAACTGTATTGCAAATTGAAGAGGCTACATTTGGTTAAAACTTTATTACAGGCAATCGCTGAGAAAATGAGCATTAGCTTTACATCAAAGCTGCCATCCTCTGGTGAGAAATTTTTAAAATCTTACCTAGAACAAAGAGCTCTTTCTACAAAATACAATGAAAACATACACCGTCTGTAAATAATAACAGGTTAAGTTAAGTTAAGTGAAGTTTCATCAGATTGAATTCAGCATGTATCCCTGCCTGCATCTAATATAAATGCCACTGAACTACATGTGTGAAATATTTCCTTTTGCCTCAGAATGCTTCAGTTTATACTGAGCATTAGGGAAGATTTATTGTTCCCCATGCTTAGACAGGAAAGGAATCACAGTTTATCCCACAGCTAGTGGATTCGAGAGGATGGCGAAGTACCAAAAATGATTTGTTGAAATGAGGGTTCATTTCCTGCTTTGGAACAAATAGCGCTCCTTAAATATAAAGCTCATTTACATGTGTGAGTCACAGAAATGGCTCTCCTATGCATTGTCAGTGGAGCAGCTTAGGGCCATACATCACTGTGGTGTTGTAGATCGGGCCTCTGGCTGTCTGGCTGCCTGCTGTGGTGGAACAGTTCATGCATTAAACTGAATATCCTTTTCAGGGAGAATAATCTATGATTTAGTCTGTTTGTGTTTTGATTTTTATCGTCATGGCTCCATTGTTCTCACGTGTTGAGCTGGAACATGATTAAGACATCCATCAAAGAAAAACTGTGTGATCAAGGATTGTTCATTGTTTTCTTTTAAAAATCAAATCACAACATTATCATTTACACTTTTATCAGTAAGTGGAGTTGTTTTAAGAAACATATAATTTACTACATTTTTGCAGGTTCATTTTCAAATGGAAGACTATATTATATTTACATGTGTGTATTCCCCCCAAGCCGATGTTAGTTGTGCACTTACTGCTGGTGCTCCACCTGGTGGTTTTCTTTGTTAAGCAACTCATATGTGAACTTATAATAGAGCACAATAGCTCCCTTCTACACTTTTCTGACTGTGTTATTCTGCCTCTGTGAAATCCTCCACACTGCAGAGATAGTCCATAATCACTTTTTTTTTTTTTTATCTCTACTACTGCAATGAAAGTTCAAGGGCACAGCCAGAAAAACACTTGTAAATGGGATCTGACTGTAATGTTTTCATTAGCTTTAAGTATTGATGTGGAGAATTCTCCCTCTGAGGCTTTATATTGTACGCAAATGTCTGTTTTATTGCCATGCACTGTTAAGTATAATCTCTATAAAAGAGAAAAACTAGCTAAACAGGCTAATTTTTATTAAACATTCCTGAGAGAACCTGCAACTTAACTAGGATAAAAACTATTTAATCAGAGAAAATAACTGAAATGGGACAGGAATATGCCCAGAAGTGTTGTTACTGTTATAAAAGTTTTAATTTAACTACAGATAAGTTTAAGAATGTATAGTATAACCTATTTGAGATCTTTCTCCACAATGATTCTTGGTGGCATGATAGAGGATTTTTGTGTCTTTCTCATTTCAGGATGGGCCCTTCGGGTCAGTAGACGGGTACTGATTGGAGACATGTTCTAAGGTTGACATCTCAGCCACCATGAAAGGGTTAGGAGCAAACCGCAGTCGTCACCTGTCCGACTCGTGTGAACCAACAGGTTGCCCCCAGAAGCCTCTCTGCCCGTTGACCTCTGACCCTCACACTTCCTTTCTGTTAAGTCCTACCATAAACCACTATGGCACCCTGGACCCCCATCTCCACCAGTGCCCTCCCACCAGCCCCACCTCCCTAACCCCTGACTGCCTGCTGCCATTCAGCCAGATCTCCAACAGCAGCACCTTCCCTCGGCTGCACTTCACGTCCCAGACTGAACAGGTTGACTGCTCACAGGCCTGTATGGCGGGTGGTGGTGTAGTTGGGCAGGGCAGTAGACCAACTCCACTCTCCACCTCCTTGTCTATGGGTATGGGCTTGGGTCTGGGCCTTACTGGTGCTCCTATGATCACCAGTGGATCGGCCACCATTTCCTCTGCAGCAGCGGCCAAGATGAATCGGTTACCTTCCAACCTTTTGGATCAGTTGGAGAGGCACCTGCCGCTGCAGCGTGATGGCTTCAGCACGCTGCAGTTTCACAGAGGACGTATGTCCAAACAACGCAGTGAAAGCCCAGGACGTATACGCCACCTGATGCACTCTGTTCAGAAGCTATTTGCCAAGTCCCAGTCCTTGGAAAACTCTGCAATCAAAGGCAGCTTAAATGGGCGCTCCAGTGGAGGAATGACTGGCACCACAGGAGCTGGTGAGGATGGTGGTAGACCAACCCGCAGGAGCAAGAGTAAAGACAGGGCTAAAACTGAGGTGCCGAAGCAGAGACCGAGGCCCAATGCATTAGGCCTCTGGAGCTCGGACGACGCCCTGGACACTGACACTACCAAAGCTGGCACTATTGCTGTAGGTTACCGCAACCCACTGACCATGATGACTCTTGGCAGAGCGGTGTCAGACAGCCAGGCCCCTCCCAGACACATCCCACAGGGCTACAACACCATTTCTGCACATACCCTCAAGACCTCGAAAAGCAGCAGTGACCTCAAGTTTCTGGCATGCCCGGCGACACAGGTAGGATCCAAGGAGGAGGAGGGAAGAACCAGAGGAAGCAAAGATGACATGCTGGTGAAGAGGGGCTCCTGGTCCACTCTCACCCTCAGCCAGGCCAGGCAAGTGTTGCAGAAGGGCTCTGCTACAGTAAACAGGACACTGCTTAAATCAAAGTCATGCCACCAAGACCTGGCGCAACAGTTCCTTCAGGTAGGAGGGCCAGTGAGTATTCATCTTCATCATCATCCTTTGTAAGTTTGCATGATTATTTATATAATTTCTCTGAGGTTTGTTGGTTTAATTGATCAGTTCTGAGCACTGAGGGCAATTCCTGCTTTGCCTGTTAATTTGATTAGATTTACCCTTATTTTGTTTCTCATGTATACTTTGTCTTCACAGTTTATACTCACGTTAGTCACATTAATAGATTTTCTCACATAAATCATGATATTCATTCCAGTCATACTTTCACTTTTTTTTAAATTTCCATTCTTGTACATGCACAGAATCATACTGTAAATATGTATTGAAACAAAGTGGCATGAACACATATAGTGTTTTAGGGTTACAGCTGAGTTCTTTTCTATTAATAACAGCAATATGAACTGTTTTTGAAGCCATTTGAAATAATAGAATGCCCAGAAATCTGTACATATGGAGGTTGTCAGTTGAATAATGATCCTGCAAAGGCTAAATCTTAGTTTTACATCTAATGGTTCTCCAACTTGAGCATGACTAATTTTAGCTCCACCACCTAAACTATGCCAAAATTGTCTGATGCTACTATTCTAAGGTGCATGACAAAAACAGGCGTACACAGCATTACTAATCTTTAAACCTGTTTTTGTTCGATGATGCTTGACATGCTTCGATGTTTGCAGACTGAATATTTCACAGAGGGTGGCTGCAATTGCTAATCTAGGATCCCTAACATTGTCAAGTGAATGCGGTGCTCAATACCTTGAAATAAGTATTACTCAAACAAATAAACATCTACTTAATTAGATTTCTTCAGGCAAAAGTGGAATAGTAGTATAGACCAACCTTTAAGGACAATACACCTATAGATGGCAAAACTGAGCGAACATGACTTAAACTTGAAAGCTATTTACATTTGGGGCAGACAAGCATTGGTATTACATGGTTTACATGTGTTTTCATAATCCAGGTCCCACTGGGGGACTGGGCAGGGACTCTTGGTCGCGGCCGGGCCAGAGGAACTGAAATCCCCTGTCGAAGGATGCGCAGCGGAAGCTATGTGAAAGCTATGGGAGACATAGAAGACAGTGAAGACTCAGAGGGAAGCCCCAAACCTTCCCCCAAAGCCACTGCCCGTCGCCAGAGCTACCTGAAGGCCACCCAGCACTCCCTGAGTGAGCAGCAGCCATCTCCACCTCAGCGCAAGTGAGTCCCACAGCATAGAGAACCATCATATTGAATTTATAACCTTGATTATCATGCTCATTGTTTTGCCATAGTTGTGTTTTTGCTATTTTACTTTACATTCATTGAAATAGAAATAAGCACTGAAGGGGTGTTTGTTATGAAAATTAAGAGTAGAACCATTTCTCTCATGTCCCCCAAAGGTAGTCAGCAGGTGGCAGCATCTTGTCAAAAATAATTGTCTGGATGTGCAGCAGTCAAAACAAGCTCATAGAAGCTTTTAATGGTGGTAGAGAGATGTGAATTAATTAGAGGGGACAAGACATGACATTAAGTATCATCTTTATTGGATACAAAAGCAGAAGGAGATGAAATTTTGCCATGTGTTTTACCCCTACATCTACACGGACAGGCCTCGTTGCTACGCTCTCATGAGGGAGGATTATCTGTGGTCTCCACTACAGAGTGCATGCTCTATGCAGCATCTGAGGTCAGTGTCATCCATAGGCAGGCAGTGTGGCCCCTTCACCCACCCTCACTTGCCCTACCACCACTACCCACCACCTTTTTTGGCTAGCCTATCCCAGTACTTTTCCTCTCTGCCCACTGTTCCATTTCCTCCCTTGCAGGTACCCTGACTGGTGTGTTAGTACTTTACTCTTGCCTGCTTCCTCAAGCCCTGATTTCATAACATGCAAATTTTCCATGGAAATCACTCAACCACACCCTGCTGCTTATGTGCACACAATTTCACTCACGCCAGGCACTGAACAGTCAAGCCAGAACAGAGGAAACTTTTTAAATGAAGTCCTGAATCAATCACAAAGTCCATTTCATATTTATCAGTTTAACTCATAAATCATTGTTTCCTCTGTGCTGCTATTTTAAACCCAAGCACATATCACTATCCACACATCTCAACACTATTTAATTTTGAAACACCCAGGGGAACTTTTCAGAGCCTGATTTAAAGTTTCTCCTGGATATCATCAATTAAACACAGTCCTCACTTATTCCGGTCTCTGACTTCTGAGGGGCTGATTATCACATTCATTTCCACAGCTCCCTGCCGTCCCTGAAAGAGCTGTCGACTAATCGGAGCCTCGATAACTTAGACTGCCTGGTGAGTCCATTGGAGGCCCCTCCACGCTACAGGAACAATGATTTCAGCCAATGCGCTGGCACACTTGGCAGAGCCTCGGCCACTCAGGTATGTCTCTTCTCTTATCAAAAGGGTTGCCTTTGCTTACGGTTTCCTTAGGTGGGTCTGTTTAACTATTGGATATTAGATATTGTAGGTTAGAATGATCAACAGCCAACATTTTCATGACAGAAATATTTGTTGTTTTTTTTATTCAGGTTATAATACATGCATACATATCAAATGAAACGTCATATCTCTTAAAATAGTTAAATTTATAATTCTGGATTGTCTTTAGTGACTCCTTAAAAAAAAAAGTAAATCATCAGGGCAAAAATATATCGACACAGGTCAATGTTGAATCTGCTGTGAAAGAATTTTAGAGTGTATGTAATCTCTGCTGTGATGGTCGACAAATGAGCCAGTCAGAATGAGCTGGTGGAATAGAGGAGATGCTTGAGACTGTTGACAGAATGTCAAAGTGGGACATATGCCTCAGTGTAAACCTGAGGGACCTTGTTGTATATCTTGATCTTCAGCAGGATTGGAGTGGGATGCAGAATCACACACCAGACTAATGCAAACATCCTTTAATAAAGAAGCAACAGCATCAGTCACTACATGAAGCGTCTACATTTATCAAATAATAATATTACTGAGAGATGCAATTTCTCTAAAGATGATATTAAAGTCAATCAGAGCAACGAATTTGTGGATACACAACATTCACATGGATTATTTATGTTTCTGTATCACCCACTACATGTTCCTATTTTCTACTAAAATGCCAAACATAAAAATACTTCCACTGCTTGTTTCTACTTCTTTTTATGTTGCTTGATCAAACATTTCAGATGGTGCTGGGTGTCATCAGTTATTCCCATGACACTATGACAAATCAATGCAGCAAATAAATAATGAAATAAAGCTATTTCGAGCAACTCATACAATACTGCAAAAAATGCTCCAAATTATCCTGGCACCAGAAACAAAGTAATGTCCTTTGATAAAAGGGAAAGCAAAGAGTCATCTGAGACCAAAGCTGGAGTGCAAGACTTTTACATACCACCCTGAACACAGAAAAAATGTAAATAATAACACAATGCATCAAATTCAGAATTCTGAATATATTTACAACATCTAAAATGTTTGATGTTTAAATATACTGTATTTAAATGTTTAGTTATAATATATGTCAAAAAGGACTTTCATATTATTGCATTCTATTTTAGGTTTTAGACATGTACCGACTTTTTTTTTTTTTTTTTAGCATCTGGGTTGTAAAAACAAACGCTTGATTTGTTCAAGCCCTTGCCAAACAAGTTTTCACTATGCTGATTCAGGCAAGTGTTGCCAGGGAAAGCTCCTCTTATTTCACAGTGTACCTGAGGGCTGGTGTCTGGTGTCTGTGGCAACTTCCCTGTGCTGGTGCACTCACACTGGCCTACTGCTTTTACACGGGTTGGTATTTATAGAAAAAGAAGTGCAGTGGCTCTTCAGAACATGCCTGTTTGTAGTTATTTACATGGGGACACTTAAAGAGAGCGGTCCTGGTGGTGAGAGAGATGCAAGCTCACTGTCTTAAGCACACATTGAAATGTTTGTTTAATCAGTGTCAACGGTTGGAGACAGTCCAAGCAGCAGGTTTAACAATGTAAAAATGTCACAAGTTGTCACATTTCAGCAATATGAAATCTTGCAACTTCCTGCGATTTTTGCTTAAATGTGTTTAGATAGAATATAGGAATAAATCTGTATTACAGGTACTTTCTTTTAGACTTTGTCAGGGACAAAAGGTTGTTATCTTTTTACTGTTCTCCTTACTTGTAATTGGGCATTTTTTTTACATTGTTGTATTTGCAGGTTTTTGTAAAGATGTGGAGACATCCACCACTGGGCTTAAAGTATACTTGGTAGATGCATGTTTCTCAGTTTGCCCTCTGCCCTCAGCGTGTGAGTCTGCACACGTTCTTTCAGGTATACGGGCCGGGCTGTGGGCACTCAGTACCGTACTGTGAGGGGGAATCACAGGCAGTGGAGGCTCTGGATCTGCCTGCGCCTACGTGCTTCCGGTCACGCAGCCATAGCTACCTGCGGGCCATCCAGGCAGGCTGCTCACAGGATGAAGATACGGCCTCTGTGGACTCAGAATCACCACCACCCACCACTACAGGCTACAGCACCAACACCAGTGAGTACCAGTGAGGACAAGGTGGGACAGCGCTGCTGAACATAGTTGTTGATTTTTAAAAGCATTTTTCAGAAAGGGAGGAAGGATTTGCCATTAATATCCGCCACTTATCTACTAACTCTGCTTTGTGCATTTTGTAGAATGTTGTCCCTAAAAGAAAGTATGACAAGTAAAAAAAACATAAAGAGCACAAATGCTAATCTAGAAAGTATACTTTTGTGTTCACCACAGGTATAGTTTTTTTTTCCACACAAGTATCAAAGATAATTTAACTTTGTTTTTCTTTGACCAACTGGTTTCTGTCTCATTTAGTTGGTTTGCTTTGTTGTGAATCATCTTTGTGCTGAAAGAAAGCTCTGGAATATGATATGAGTGACACATGAGTTGCAGAGAATAGTGGAAAATAGTTTTGTATAATGTGAATAGTGAGGGTTACATTTTAGTGTCAGTACTGACTTCTGGTTTGTGTCTCTGGCTCTGACTTTGTCAGTGTAAGTCAATGGCAAAATATTCATGCAGCAACAGGGACACAGAGCTAGGCAACAGCATGCCTTTTACGAAACGATGAGTTAATAAATGCATAAGAAACCAACAGATTTATCATGCAATTGCAAACATGAACAGTGGACCTTAAACTTTGAAACCTCCCTGTCTATTGTTTCTTAGTGTTTGTTGATGGATTTATGACGTATTTCAAACAATCCGTCCATTTGAAAAAACTGTTCTCAGAGCTAACTTATTTGGAAACATATCTCTACAGCACCGCATCTCTACATTTTAGATAGCATAACATTTTTTTGGTATAAAAAACTGAGAGAGACATAACAAAAAATGTTTGGTCTATAGTTATTAATCAGTGATTACCAAAAGAAGGGTGTAGCAACCTCTAGTTATTATTTTATGTTTTTATGTTGAAGTGCTAATAATTTGAATGTTAAAGTATCAATACCTCATCATGTAGTGAATGCGTGAAGTAAAGTGTAGCTTTTGATACGAAAAACAAATATATGTTAGATATACTTCTTCAGATTTTTTAATGATGGACATATTTGTGTTTCTAATAAAAAAAAAAGAAGCTGGAAAATATATATAAAAAATAAAATAAATAAAATCTAAAATATGGCAGGATTACTTTCATTGTGTGAAAAGGTAGGTATATTTCTGGGACACATATATTTATTTATTTTATTTTATTTACTTTATATAGGTAAGATTTTGTGGAGCCCAAGCTTTTGTTTTAAAGGCCATTTGTTGTTATGGCCATAACGCTATGAAATGAGAGTAGAATAGAAATTGAAAACGCCTCAACTACAAGTATTGTTTCGTCAGACCGGCGGTCACAATGGATCGAAAATGTATGAGCTTTATGTCAAGACTATAGAAATATTTCCCGCGGCACCAGAGACAAAAATGAAACGCACCTATTGCAAACCAATTCCCAAAGAACGTCATTCAGAGATTTGAACCAATCATGTTTGTGTTCGATTCCATCGATGACCAGAACTGACCAATCGCGCGCAGAGAGCAGGTTACGGCGAAAACGTGGACTCCAATCCTCGTCGTCAAGGGCGTGGACTACAAATCTTTTCTTCACAGCGCCGTTGTGTGTACGGCAGGACACCGTAGCTCGTCTGCATCTTGTCTGCACTTCATGAATGATCAGAAAATAAGGATTTTACGCGTCAACCGCCATACAGTAAGATTTTGTCGCCTTTTTCCTTGCTGGGCGATAATGCCCATCCTAACAATTGTGGTTGGTACGCTAGCAACGGTCAGCTAACGGAGCTAACATTAACGGTAGGGTAGGTTAGCTAGCTAACGTGGATGAAGAAAGGGGATGAAATCCTAATACGAGTCGTTAGCAAGCAGACGAGGCAGGTACACAGGTAATGTGGCTGCTCCATTGGTGTTAACGAGGCGAAAAGCTACCAGTAGCAGCTCGTCGTTTTCTCTCCCCCCCATCTCTACTCTGCAACACCTCCGGCTAACGTTACCCAGCGTTAAATGCCCTGTTGGATAGATATCGCCGTAATGAGCGTTAACTGGCTAACACAAGCTAACAGTAGCTGAGGCGTTAACAGCCGACTATCGACAACTTGGTTCCCGGCTAGTTAGGGTAACTAAACCATTCACGTATGTCACAGCAGATGGCCAACACTGGCTGTTATTATGTGGTCTTAATTTACCAAATTGTAGGATGTTTCAGGTGGCAAATTCATAACCGATTAACACGGACCATAGATTAGAACGGTAACAGCTATATCATATACATTAAGAAGTTGCATTTCTTCAACTCCGACTCATAGGACATATTGTGTATCTTACATTTTATCTTTGAGGTTAAACTGTCAAAAAGTAGCGTAAATGATACTACTCCCAGAGCTCAGGCTCAACATGTGACTGTGATCTGAGCCGAGAGCCATGGAGGAAGCAGTGAATCACGTTCAGCTTAATTCATCCGTCAAAGCCAAAACTGACAGCTCTTCCTAATTCAAATCGACTCGATGTGTAGCTTTCTTTCCCGATCAGGTCAAAGTAGAAACACTTGTTTTTATTGATCTTGAAAAATATTATGTGGACTCTAAACTATGTCTTTTAATTATGAAGAGTCCATTCCTAGTTCAGTTTATTGCCTGGATACCTACCCTCTAAATTTTGCCTCAACAGGCACAACTGCAGTTACTTTTTGTGGTGCACAGTTTCATTTGCCGTTTTTATTCAGTAGCTAGCTAGCATGTGTTAAGACCTGAGGACACAATCAATAATTTATCAGCTTCCTGGCTTGTGTAATGCTTTGCAGTTAGGGCACTTCACTGGGCTTTTATAAGTTCCACCTGACAAGAGAAGGATTTGCACTGACAGTGGGTGTAACATCACTCAGTTTCATTACATATGTCTGTTTTCTATGCAGAATTTGTGTATTGGTTTAAATGATTCAGCTCCTCTTGTGGGTTATTTATTTTGAACTTGTGATCAGGACATTATTTAATTTTGGGGGTCTTTCAGGGTTTTAAATTCTTTGAACAGACTGCAGTCTATCATCAGAAACAGTGGCTTTGAAACTTCATTGTGGTGACAAGGCGTGTTCATTGTATCCAGCACCACATTACACCAGCCATGGTGTGTCTGTGTATTGCCATGGATAGACTGTGAGTCATCCTCAACAGTATTACACACTCTTCCTCTCACTCTCATTGATGAGGTAATCTCTTGACTGAATGGGCGAAGCTGTAGTTTCACAGTAAGGTCAACAGCAGACAGTCTTCCTGATGATGTGTGGGACTATTAGTTACCATGGTTAGACAGTATAGTCCACGCCTTTCCATTTCCTGCTCCAATGCTGGTTAGAAAAATCCCCTATGGCAATTGATAGCATTAATCTGCCATCGTTTATCATTTTGGCAGCCACCGAAGAGACTTTCCTATTGTGATTTTATTACATATTGCTATACATGTTGACACATTTTAATAGTATCCTATGTTGATTAAAAAAGTTGCTATGGGGCTTTAAGAAATTGTTGACTTGATAATTCAAATCCACCCTTGTGAAGGTTTGCATAACATCAATCTTTAGAGCTAGAAAAGTTGCACTGTTAAGTTTTTTTCCCCTAGTTTCTTACAAACAACAAATATGTATGAGCAAATGTGAGAGCATTATTTATTTATGCTACACAACTTTGCAGAAACTTGTAGTTTGATCTGTTGATCTGGTTATAGTCAGTATAGATTTTTTTTTTAATAACTGACCTAAAGGAACACTGATATTGACATAATCCTTACCCCTGGCCCTGACATTATTCTAGTTTCATGTATTATATCCAGGTTAAAGCTAAGGTTTTGGGGAAGAGAAAACACTTTTGGGCATACACAGGGTTTTCACTGGCCTTAAAACACAAACACTATTTTTTTTAGGTGCATGCTATCACCTGTAATGATGTCATTTTGGTGGGGAATGCTGTCCAATAGGCTTTTCTGGTTCTTTTTTTTTGTAAGCAATATGGTTTCGACATTAAGTCAAAGTTTCCCAGGTACAGCACTCTACTTGCAGATTATGATCCAACAAGGCTTGACCTCAGTGGCACTTCCACGTGTCTTTTCATCAGCTGATTAGACTGTAACCCAGACTGTTGCCCCAGTCCAGCAGGTCAGTCTAAGGATCGCAGAAGGATAAGGATATCTTAAGAATGCAGAAACCAAGTCTCCAGAAGTATCAAGGGTGGACAAAATTATTAGGATTTTGCATCAATTTCAATGGCTGTTCACAAGGCAAGGTGTTTTATTTTCTTTTTATGGACAGTTTTATTGTTCATCTATACATGAATTTTGTGCTGTTACTCCCCTGCTCTGTGTGTTGTGCTAGTTGTTTATTTTTTCCTATCAGTATGTCAGCATTGTCTGCTAAATGGCAGCCTGCCTGTCTTTCTGTCTCAACAGATAGCCCTCTCTGTCATCATGTCCGTGCCCAATGATGTGCAGCCTCTCTATTCATACCTTATTCATGAAGCTATTTTGGAAAATGGCACAAATTCCATAACTAATTCTTTAAACTATGTGTCAGCAAAATGAATATAAATCAAGTATTACAACCGTGATAAGTTCCAGCATTGGGTTGAGAACCAAATGGCATTAACTAGTAATTTAAATTTATACAGTGACCCAAATTTTAACAAAAAGCTAATGCAGTCCTGCTGTGAAGCATAAGAGCTACTATCGTTAACTGGCTTCACTACCAGACTAGGCTTTTGTTATGCTTGCATTCATTTGTTATGGCATTAAGGTTCAATACCTATGAGTTAAAAAGAAACACTATGTACACCTTGTATATTTGTAATTTTGTCTGATTTCCAATGCCCAATGCATATAGTTTTCCAGCTTATATCGGATTGATTCTTGCGCTAAGTCAGGCAAAGATTGATTTAAATGCCAACTTTTGAAATAATTTTATCACAGGTCAGCTTTCTAATCAGATGTGAATATATTCTTGTGTGCTTAATCTATTTGTCAGAAGTCATGCACAGCCATGTGTCCTCGTCTAATCTTTCAGTCTATGACTCCCACAGCCTGTCAGTCTGCCATACTATCCTACAATAAGACTGCTAAGCTTGGACAGAGCTCCTCCTACCACCTTCTTTCATGATACTTGGCTCTTACTCAGAGGTTCACAAAGGTTTATGCGAAATAAGCTGGTATTCTGTTGAAAAATGCTGGGTGTGTACTTTGCTTTTGTCTATATTATTAAGCCTGGGGCCCCGAAAGAAACTAATTTTGAACTGCACTGTCTCCACTTGCAAATAAATTCACTCTCCAGCATAATTAACACACTTGACTGTAAGTCAAAAATCACTCAGGAATAAGCTCAGCTGTAATCAAGATATCTTAAATCCCAAACCAGACCACAGAGCATGTTACTTGAAATGAAAGAAGCTGGTCTTTTGTTTTTGTTTTTTAAACAGCGTTAATGGCAACAGCATTTTTAATAGTCAATCATGTCAACTAGAACTTTAGTCTCTCACAGTAAACCCATTAGAGGTCAAATGATAGCTCTCAGACAGACATACTGTTGGAGCCAGAGCATATCCTGGAACTGCATGCTTTCTTAAGTGATGCCATGTAGTTAACATTTGTGGATTATAGCAGTTTTGATAGGTTTGTAATTGATCCTTATTGTTTTCAAAATGAGAGGAAGCATTAAAAGTATTGAAATAAGTGATACACATCCAGGTCAACATGAATTTGTGAAGCAATGACATTTGTCATTCTTTTGTTAGCATAGCTGGCAATTTGAATCAATAAAGGTGAATTTAACAAAATGCCAGCAGTCAGAATTGCTATTATGGCTCTCATTGTATCAGACGTTATTGACCAAAAAATTAAAAAAAAAAATCACAAAACAAGGTTTTTGTGAGGTCATAAATTGGATAAGACAAAAATACGTAACACATTTTATAATGCCTCACCTATCCTTGTATCAACAAAAAATGGTTGTAACCAAAAGGTAAAATATTAAATGTTGAGCTGCCTAAAATAGGATGCTATTTACATGGTTGAATGAGTCGTCATATAATCTGTGTACAGTAACTTTTTGTAAATAGAAATAGCTGCAGTTATGCAAGCAGGTAATATTTAAATGTTAAAGAGGAAGCATCTGCCATCAATGCTAAAGTAAAGAGTTGGAGGCACTAGATATTTGAATTGCTTAAATGTTGCTTAAACTTGATATGTCACTAAGGAAAGTAACAGTACTGCGTCATGTTAATATACAGATTTTTTCTGTTAATTGAATTGTATTGTCACAGGCTCTGTGGAGGTTAGTAAACTTGCATTTACAATGATTAAACTCTGTAAATTATGCATTGACGACCTGACTTCCTGGCTTTAGGGTTCTGAACCAGTAAAATAAAGAGTTGTGCTAATGGCTAATAGCCTGTCCTGCCCCAGAGATTCAGGGTCTGGGCAGCTTGTCCATCTACTAATCACCTCTTGGCACTGAGCTAAGGGATATGGTGCCAGCCGTCACGCCACATAGTGGACTAGGACAGCAAAATGGATTGTGCTCTTTGTTAAGGGTGTGAATAATCTTCAATTAGCCCACTTCACTCTGACTGGACCATCATAAATAGCATTTAGCCTATTTGATCTCACTCCTCATAAATTGTGCGATTGTCCAAGTGAGAATTGCATATGATCGGATATTTTGCATTAAACAGTTCCATTCCACTGAAAATACTCTAATTTATAACTGTGTGAGAGTAAGGGAAGCCATGCAGCACTGTAGACACAGAAAATGGGACAGAGGCATGTATGGGGTATCAGGGTGTAGTAGGACACGATAATTAACTTTGGGAATGTCATGCATTTGTGCTATGAGTACTAGAAGAAGTGTCTCATTCTTTGGGAATAGATGTCTTGTTAGTTAGATATGTTCTCTGGGAGGAGAAATGGATGGAGTGGATTCCACAGCCATGTTTGTGTATGTTGGTGGGATTTAATGAAGGCTTTACTGCTGCTGTGAGTCACTGGCTGATGACGGAAGTGCAGCACCCTCACAATTACAGGGTGTTAGGTTGCTATTTAGATTGAAACCATGACTGGAAAGAATAAATGCCACATTTTTATTATTGATCCAAAGCAGTGGGCTTGGAATTACTTACGTGGCCAGCTAATTTCGAAGCATTTTATCCATCATGTGTGAGGGCTATAATTGAGTAGAAGTAATGGTCAGATTTCTTTTTTTTTTTTGCAACCTTTTTCAGTCACATGTTGTCAGTCTGCCAGCTGCTTAAATAGCATCTACACATAACTGCCTAAACAGGACCTCAATTCTTGAAGAGAGCCTGTAGTTTTTCTATGTCTCTCTTGTTGTTTTACTGTAGTTAACTCTGTATCATCCAACACAACCCTGCAGTCAAACTGCTGACAGAAACTGAGGCACCAGTCCCATTCCTTGTCCCTGAGTCAGATTGTCTTTGGCCTCATTTAGTTTCTGTAGAAATAACTTGTGAATCTGTGGTTCTTGTCAATCAGTGTCAAAGGGACTGAATAGTGAGTAAAAACGGACATTTAGTTCCCGTTATTCCATAGTTCCTCCAACTATTTGGTGGGAAAGGGATATGGTCAGACAAGGCAGTCTTGTATCACTATATCCAGAGTAAAAGGACTGTTAGGGTGTTGCATGTAAAAGAAGGTCCCCAGTGACAGACTGACAACAATTAAACACAAACATCGTCAGGTTTACAGAAAACATAAAGTTAGCCTCTAAGTACAACCTGATCGAGGCAGCAATAAGGGCAAAGTGCATGTTTGTTTTCAGATAGACCATGTTTATGGTTTTTGTATTGGGGCACTTTAGTCCCAAGATCATATCTAGTTGCACCGCTTTATATTCTTTTTCTTTCTTTCTGTAATCTTAAGTGACAGAGAGCAGAGTCCTCATTGTAAGCTCTCTGTTGTCTTTCTCCTTCTTCCTTTCCCAGTAAGCAATAGGAAGGCTCCTCCTCCAGTCCCGCCCCGCACCACATCCAAACCCCTCATCTCTGTGACGGTGCAGAGCAGCACTGAGTCGGCCCAGGACATATACCTTGACCAGCAGGACCGTGGCAGTGAAGCCAACAGCCAGTCAGGACGCAGCAACTCCTCTGACAGTCTCTGTAGCATCCGCACGGGCAGTCTGGCTAAGGGGAATCGCCCTCCACCAGTCCCTGTCCCTGTTATAACCCCCGCAACCGCTGCAGGCTCTGTACCTCCTGTTCCAGCCCCTCGTGACCTCCCTCCCACCATCACTCCTACTGTTGCCACTACTGTCACCACTACCACCACTTCCACATCAACCCAGTCCCAAAATGACTCCTTGAGCACTGGTACCACCCAAGAGCAGGCCCCTACTGCAACCAAGAGGAAACTCTCCTCTATTGGAATCCAGGTAAGAATTCTCACCATCTCCTTTTGTATTGTAAAGTGTGAAATGTGTGGAAAGTCACATTCCCATTTGAGTTTGATTATATTTTTTTGTTATCCTTTATTTTCTCAGGTGGATTGCATTCTCCCAGTCTTAAGAGAAGAACCACTACCCCTGACTGCACCCCTTAAGTTTCAGTCAATTGGAGTTCAAGTGGAGAACGGCAGGCCGTAAGTATAAACTCAAATTTGATGCAACAAACAATGTTGACCCCAAATGATCTGATGATTTATATGACCTACAGGAGTTGCTGCGAAGACAGGATTTTAACTTATACATACAATACCATATTCAATGGTGTCATTATGATGTTGTATTGAGGTACAGCACATACAACACATGTTACTCATTTGTATGAATATGTTAATGCACATTTCACATATTGCAATATACTGTGCATTCATGTCTAAAGTCTTTTATGGGTCGTTTAATGTGCTTTAGTGAGTCTTTGACCAGTAGGGCTTTGAAGCACTGAATAAGTGGGACATTTTGTTTAAATCTTTCACATTCATAAGTTTGTAGGAGATGTAATATGCATCCCTGCTGACAGTTTTATACCATTCTGCCAATTGACAGTTGGTGGTGTTAATGCTCGAATACACAAGCAATGCACCACCACATAGTACACTGTAAGCAAAGAAACATGGATGGGAACGATGCATCGTTCTGAGTATAAAAATTGGCTTTGTTTAAAAGAAAGCTCCACAGGGTGCCTTTTATTGATCATTGTGACAATGATTAGAACCCTGTTGTTCTGCCCTGGACCTTACTGTCTGTCTCTACTTTTTTCCATTGCTGCACAAATTCACTTTGTCATTCTTTCACCTATGTGGCTGGTTAATCTGCAGTGTGTGCGGCATACTGTTGCAAGGGTCATTCAACAGTCAGCCTGGCAGCAGCACAGCAGCCCAGTGCTCTGATTGATGTCCTTTTTCTTTTGTTTTGACTGTAGTGAGCTCAGAACGCAGCATTTAAACTTTTCCAGTGCACTGTAATTTCCCTTAATCACATTTGTTTGACAGCCCGCTTCCTTTTCTTCTGCTCATTATCTCTAAAGCAGCAGTCCGCAAAGCTTTTATGGCTTATACCTGAAATGTTGCTAATTCCCTCCCACTTACCATCCTCAATACCAGGTTCTTTTTGACTGTTGGTGCTCCTTTACAGCAAACGATACTGCACCATCAGCTGCCACAATGTCCTGTCAGTCAAAGTCACTGACCTCAAACTGTTACTGTGGAATATGCTTGACACATCACGCCATTGTCTTATTTATTTAACCTTCTGTCAGACACTGATGTTAATTCATGTCCCTGCAGTCTCAGCCGGGACAGCAGCATGGCCTCCAGACAAAATACAGAGACTGAGCCTCAGGAGCCCCAGGATGCCACACACACAGAAAACAACACAGCTAACTGCACCAACAGTCAAACAGTGAATATCACTGCAGCCAACAGACAGGACAAAGCCATGGAACAGCAGCCCCTTAAGCTCAACTCAGCCCCATCCAGGGTATCCACCTCCCCTCCAGAGACTCTGGACCCGGCTTTAGACCCCTCCTCGCTGCCGCCGCCAGATCCCAGCCTGGATACCGGAAACTGCAGTTCCCACGGAGATGCTGTTCAGCCCGGCACGCCAGCTTGCCTCCGAGATGGTAACTGGTTTTTGAAGCTCTTGCAGGCAGAAACGGGGCGCATGGAGGGCTGGTGTCAACAGATGGAGCAGGAGACCAAAGACAACAAGCTGTCAGAAGAGGGTAAGTGAGTCTTGTTTGCAGATACATCAAAAAAAAAAAAAAACTTTCAGAAATCTTCTTGCCCCTATACAATTTGTACAAATAATAAGACAAAAAATGAAATTAATTGTAATTTTCAAACTTAATTTACCGGTAATCAAATGAGTCAGAACAAGTATAAGATGTGTTATAGGTTACAGTTTTTACAACCTTGTTATATCTCTTTTGCTCTCAAACTTTAAGCATATTGCACTAGTTACATATTGAGTGCGGGCCTTTGATTGTTTTTTTGTTTTGTTTTTTTTGAGAATGATCTAAGATAACATTTCTGATTCAATTCAGGGGCCTGTGTTTGATATGAGACAATATCGCATCACAATTGAACATAATCTGTTACATTTTTATCAACTCACATAAAGGGTCCATGTTTAATTCTTTATTTTAGATTCATTATCCAAATGTGGCATTTTACTTGCCCTGGGCATTTAGTTGATTCTTTTTGCTGAGCCCCGTTTTCTAGAAAATATTTGTAGATTATTTATAAAGCAGCCATCCACATTAGGCATCACAAAGTTTTTAAAGCAAGTTAAAGAAAGAAAAACATTATCAAAGCAGTAAAGTACATTACATAGCTTGACAAGTGAGTAACATAAAGAATTTAATTGATGTCCCTGTTAGTGAGGTCCACAGACTGGGGAGTAAGTCAAGACATGTCTATGTTGACTATGGAAAATGAGACAAAGCAGGACACACAGTCATTACTGCCATTGACTCACAGTTATGCTGCTCATTGCAGGGGGAGTACACTTTGTTTTATCTGTAACAGAGCAACTGCAGAGTCATTTCACTTTTTCATCTCCCAGAATACCACTCAGGCTTTTAGGCAGATCCATCTCTGCAGCATCTGAAATATGAATGAGCAAGGAGCAGACTAGATGTAGAGGCTCCATCAGATTATCATTCCTTCTGCTCTCTGTGGACCTGAATTATGAATTTTCATTTACATGCAAATATTAAAGGTGCAAAATAGCTGAATAAAGAGTGATTTGTTATCCTCCCTAATATTGAGTTAATATGTATTCCTTCCAAGGAAATCCTTTAGTATCACTAAACGTTAATTGGTATATGCTAAGATAAATATTTTATCATTAGACAACAGAAATATACATGCTCCCAATCTCCTTATGTCAGCCCTGATAATTTTTATATACTGTCACTCAAGTGCACAAGGACTTTTGGATTAACTCTAGCTGCCTCTTAGTTGTTTTTTTGTAGTGGTAATATCTTTTTTTCAAAGCTCAGAATATTTCTATTTAATCTCTACCGCTTGTTGATTCATTATTTTCTTCTTCGTAGTGTTGGGGACGATCCGCAGTGCAGTCGGCAGCGCTCAGCTCCTCATCACAAAGAAGTTTGAACAGTTCAGAGGGCTCTGTAATGAGAACTTGGTGAGTGGCTTCATTACATCCTATTGAATCTCTCTCTCTCGATACGTCAGCCTCTCAAACTATTACTGACCCAGTTTTCTTTCATCTTTCTCCTGCCAACATCATTTGTCCTACACACTCTAACATGCAGAAGTCTTTCTGTTCCATTACATTTAGAGAGGAAATTATGTTTTCAGGCAGAAACATGAAATCCTAAAGGATTTATCCAGTCAGATTTACTTTGTTCATCTGGTTGACTTGACTTTATTATTCCGTTGTTCTCTTGCCAGATTTTCTGTTACAGGTTGAATAGAGTCAAAATGAAATAATCTTTGAAATTTGATTGGTGTCAAATGTGTTTTCTCTTCATTAATTTGCATGAAAGGAGGCTGCCCAGGAAATGTGTGTGGGGGAGGAATGTGATTAATTCTCTGATTTAAATAAAGCCATTCATCTATCGCTTCTCTATACTGTCTCACTAGAACCCAAATGCCAACCCACGACCAACAGCACAGGACCTCGCAGGCTTCTGGGATCTGCTACAGCTCTCAATAGAAGACATCAGCATGAAGTTTGATGAGCTCTACCAACTGAAAGCCAACAACTGGAAACTTCCTGAAAAATCAGAGAAGAAGGTGATATTTGGTGCAAGACACCTGTCATTATATTGAAAGTTTTTTTTTTAAATAGAGCAGTAACTAGAATGTGTTTGCTCCTATTGATTGAGGAGTCATTCAACAGGAAGAGAAACTCCAACTATATTGATAAATAATGAAGCAGTTTTCCAACCAAAAATGACAAACATTTTTGGAGCGATCAAATTTGGATGTTTTAATTTGGTCTTTGTGTTTTTGGTTTTTTTTAAGGCAGGGCAAACAGTCTAGTAGTCTGAGCTTTTGTGATATACAAATCTGCCAGTAAACTACTCAGTTTTGTAGTAAATATTCCCCAAATTATGATAATTAATTCTGAAAAACCTACAGCTTTAGCTCTGAACTTAAGCCTAGAGGACTTTAACTCCATAGTAACCTGATGAATGCCTGATGGTTTACAAAGTTCAGGAGGTCATCTGCACCACTGCCATTGTGCTTCCAGCTTGTTCCACACCGTTGCTTATTCCTTTTCTTTTATTACTTTCCTCAGGATGAAAACAAGCAGCTTCCAACATCTGTGCCAAAGAAGCAGACTAAGCCCAAGCTGTCAGCGGGGAAGGACAGGAGCGTGGACTCGGCCGTGGACAAACAGCGACAAGAAGCCAGGAAACGTCTGATGGCGGCAAAGCGAGCGGCATCAGTACGGCAGAACTCGGCCACAGAAAGCGCTGACAGCATCGAAATCTACGTCCCTGAGGCCCAAACCCGCCTCTGAGAGTGAACCAGCACAGATCATCGAGGGAAAAAAAATTCTGACTCACTTTAGACATTCATTGACACACAAACACACAGACAGATCTGAGATGAAAACACACAGACGTAAAACGGATGCACAGAGGCCGAACCCTCACAGCAGCACAGCTGATGACAGGAGACACATGGGGGTCACAGGGCACCAAAACAATCCAGAGTAATGCTGATTATCACCCTGCTGCCATGGGACAGAAATAACCTTGACACATGTTTAATACTATTGTTATTATTGACATTATAATAATTATTATCTCCTAAAGTATATCAGGACTGTCTTAAATGTGCAAGTATCCTGGATAAGGACATCCTGTACCTTGTGAGCTGAAGAATCTTGGTATCCCAGAAGTTTACTCTCTTTAAAAAAAAAAAAAACTCCCTTCACTGCTGAGTCTACCGGCAAGTTGTGGCTGCCTGGTTTACGAGCTGAGCTACCATCCACACACACTCAGGACACACACGCAGGTGTACTCACTGTCCACAGAGTCTTCCTGTTCTCTATTTGTATTAGGCTGCCACTCGTTGGGTGTGGTGTGTACGAATAATATGATGGTGTTAATGTACTCAGAGGTTTAAAAATGCAGAGAACCAGAGGAAGGCAGTAGCATATATATTATAAATATCACACTATTACAATGTTCATTTTGTAAATGTTGTATACCAGATTATTTGTTAGAAAGAGGTCAGTGTTCAGTACCAAGGTAGTTTTTTATAGATCGAGTACATGTACTGTCATGATATATTAGCACTTGATGCAATCATTCACTCCACCTCTCTCTCTCTCTCTCTCTCCCCCTCTCCTTTTTCACAACACACACTACAGTCTGTGTCTGTGAATACCCATTATTAAAGTCTTACTTTTGTTTTGTGAAGGGATGTGAGGAATGACTGCCCAGCCAGTGAGCTACAGAGGAATGTATGAAATTGTATGCATTTACAGCTCATTTCGACTTGATCACTGCACTTTCCATTCACTTCGGATCAAGTTTGCTCACCTTCGTTTGCCTAATCATTCTGATTTTTCACTGCATCCTCACGCGATGTAGGGGACCAAGACTTTCACCACTTGATATGGCATTCCCATTCAACCAGACTGTGTGTGACAGGGTGGGGGTTAACTTGCCACTGGAAAGGAAATGGAATACCAGAGCAATAATAAAATAATATTAGAGCGAGCAATGCAGTAGGTACCCAGTCTTAAATGATTAAATTCAGCGTTTCCAATGAGACTTTCTTAGCATGAAGGATGAATGGTTATTTCATTTGTGAACTGACTGCCCTTGAAATGACTCAAATCTCAGGTTGAACCCAAGCTCAACAGTAAAAACCACTATAGATGGCTTATTTATTATATAACTACAAATTAACTGGCCGAGTGTGTCAGCTGTTGACAAATATTTCAAATCCAGACCTGCTCGGTGTTTTTCAGTGGGAAATATAAGGTTTGGTGCAGTAAGTTCAGGCTTAATTTGACTGCTAAAAATGTCGGTCTCCTTCGCTGCCCTTTTCTAGCAGCTTGATCTCCCACCCCTGTTTGTTAAGAATGAACTGTGGTACATTTTTTAATTAAAATTTTAATGTCATTTGACAGGTTTTGTGACTTTCAACTGAAATGAGGTCGACCCAAACATGTCTCGACTTCTGTACTTATAATAATTAACGGTGCTGCGAGGGACTTCATGTTGTGCCAAAACGGCAATGATCAACATTTCAGTGTCATTTGGTGAAGCTTTTATTTAAAGTGATTTCTTTTTCATTATTTTTATTTAATCTGCTCATGAATTCAGCTGTCTCTGTGTGCATTCTCAGCCAAGTTTGTTTGTGTTTGCATCAGCTCACTGCAGATACGCCATGCCTCGTCTCTGTCTCAACTCGTGATGTTTTGAGTATGGGACTGGAATATTTTCCTCGTTTCAGTACTTCAAATGTAAACACACGTGCCAAAGGGTACATGAGTAGAACTGGGCATAGCAGATACTCACTAGTTTTTAGTTGTTTTATATTAGTAAGAGCTGGCTCTCCCCCTACTGGTCAGTCCTTGCGTGGCACTCCAGACACCTTGTGCTCCATTTTGAATCTTTTAGTTCACATCACACAAGAAATGACGTTGAACTGGGAATGCTGACACAACACCAAGTTGTTGATTTTCTTATTCTCTTGTTTGTATTACATCAACAGTGGACATGTGCATTTCATTGTCCAAAGAAATCATTAAACATCCCTTTGCTACATGTCCTGGTCATCATTCTTGCTGTCGTTTTTTTATTGCATCCATAAAACAATGGTAATATTAGCTGCTAAGTTAATATTACACACAAATAAATCATAAACATTAGATTAGACATTTTATTGTTACTGTGTAATCTCTAAAAAGCATGGCCTTCCTACATATAAAAAAATATACAAAGATCCTTCCAATGAATTTTCAGTGCTATTTAAAATGGGTCTCGCAAATGATCTGAAACTATTCTGTGTAAGGCATTCAGGTTATGTACTGTAAGAGTTTATAACTGTGTCAAACAGTGGAAAGTCCTCTCCTTTTCATATCATTTGAGAGCTGGATCCCTTTATTTGCCCGCATACTTAACTTTAAGAGAGCATGACCTGATCAGGGATCCTCAGACAGTTTGTTTACCAGTACTTCCTGAGTTTCAAAGGGCTACAAAATGGACAAACGGTGACCAGTAGGTGCAACTCTGGAGGCAGATAATGTGCTGTTCAACCACCATGTGGACAAGGCAATACTCTTCCTGGAGAAGTCATTTCTAGTGAGTTTATCTAGGAGTATATTTGGGGTACAAACTGAGTCATTGTGTTTGCTTGATGGACAGAATCACGCTGAGAATCATGAACCCATTCTGACTTCAGTACCCGCCCTCGTGGCCATCTCTCTCTCTCTTTGTCTCTCTTGGCATCTCTCACCTCTCAGAGATCCAGCAAAGAAAAACGTGCAAAAACAATGTAGTTCCAGATAATCTTGTACTGACAGACATTATTTTACAAAATAAGCACATATCTTACAGACAAAGGGTTGTTTAATGTTATGGTGTATTAGTTAGACACTGTGAGGCTAGTTTCTTTTCAGAGAATAAAGAATTGTGATTGCAACCAGTTATGTGGCATATTTTCTGTATGAAATAAGCTGTAGAATTAAAGAGGAATGCCACTCAATTTTTGGAATGCATGTATGTTTTTCCTCTGATATATGTTTAAACAAATTACCTCAATTCTATTCATTGTTGTTCTTGGATCTGGAGCAGAAAATAGTGTCCAGAAAATCTCTCTTTGTGATCCAAAGCCGCTTTTGTTCTCTTTTTTTGTGCACAGTTGTTTTCATTGTTTTAAAACTTATAATAAAACAGCAAAACACTTTCATTGGTCCACCTTAGTAAGTGGTCACAGCATTCTTCCTAGAAATAACAGCCACATAAATACAAAGAGACATGCTGTATATAACTAGAAATATGTGGGCACCACTGCCCACACTGTGCTTTTGGTCTGGGGTTTGTTATTTTGGATATCTTGTTTCATTTTCGGATGCTCCTATTGCTCACATTGTTGACAATCATATGCTTCCAAATCCCAACACTTTGGGGCGTACCCTCCATGTGACAATACCCCAATTTACAGCCCAATCAATATCCATTCAGATTGATTAAACCATGTTGTATCCAGGCTTCTTTTCCCAGCATCAGTGCCCCACCTCAGCAGTGCCCTCGTGACCAAATGAGAAAGGATTCTTGCACTAAGGGTCTAAAATGTTGTGGAAACCTTCCCAGCTGTGAGGCTGTTACAGCGGCATGTTGATGCTTGTGTATTTGGAAAGAAGTTGTTTTACAATCACATATGGGTGGTCTGTCAACTGCAGACCTTTGGCCATAGAGACAAATCAAAGAGCAAAAACAACATAATGAGCCAGATAAACAGACAAACAGTGCTTAACTCATCTTTACCTATGCACTCCATCCTTCTACATGCTCTCACTCCTCCACTCATACTCAAGCATCGCTCTTTGGGACACACATATGATCTGATCCTTTTCTGCTCAGCAGCATCCCAGATTGGTGGAGGCTTTAGCACCATATGTTTCAAGACACTATATTCAAAATGAAAGTAGCCTAAGGACTAAATGTAGTGGTGACCATCTGCAAGCATGTGTTATACAGGTAATGCACTGTATGCCTTTGACTTTCACATTGCTTTAAACAATGTAGACAGCACTGGCTTACCATGAAGGCAAATGGAGCACAAAGCACTGAGACACTTTGATTTCTCATGTGAGTGTGTGTGTGATTATCATTCTAAGAAATGGCAGTAAAGCAATACGTTCTCCCCATGTCTTTTGTTTTAATTTATTCTAAATGTCAGAAAGTAGGTTTGGACACAGTTTCTCATTGTGTTAAACACAGTGGGAAATTGTGTTTAACTCTCCAGGTAGCCTAGTGAATTATAATAATAGTTTCACAATGTCCTGTGAAATAGTAACCCCTTTTTTGCGCATAATAACAATCAAACTACGATTAAGAAAACATGGACCCTCTAAATTTAGTGGCATTCTCCTTTAATAAACATGGTTATGATAAGGTAGGATGCTGTCACGCGAGTCTCCTTGCATCACAGCTGCTGACCACAGCGCCTCCTGCAGGTCTAATGTTGACCATGCCGCAGATGCGTCAAGTCAGCTGAAGATAACGAAACAAGACTACTCCTTCAAAATAAAATCACATTATTGCATTTAAATCAGTTGATGCAACTTTTTAGGTTTATTTGGCTGCTTTGCTTGTAGTGAAAACACTTGTAATTTGTTACAATTACAGAAATAAAAGCTTACAATACTCCTTTCACCACAGTTTTTAATCTAATAATAATAATTAAACATTATATGTCTACCTCATTTGACTGCCTGGAAGCTACTAGATTTCAAAGGATACATTTTCGACTTTTGTAACTGGCCTGGTAAGGATGGGAAAATATTTTTTTTTTTATTTTTGAATGTTTTTTTCTCTTTGCTTGTTTCATTTTGTTTTGATTTGGAAGTCCTTAATTTGAGTTGCTTAATAACTTCTCGATACTGTAGTTTTTCTGCTGCTATACATTACGTGTTTCAGAAGTATCCTTAGTCAATATGATTTACGGGACTTTATTTTGGAAAGCATAATCGGAAGTGTCTAGTTTGACGCCAATCAACTTCCGGAAGACACCGGTAGGAGGAGCCAAAACATCCGAGAAGAAGGAGTCGTTCCTGCCGGCGCTAAAGACAACTGATGGCTCCACTGTAACAAAGAAAATAAGCGAATATTACACCGCACCTGCTGTTTCCTGGTAAGTCTGTAGTCCAAGGAGTTTCATCCCCGCTTCTCTTCAAGGTTGTTTTTTTGTCTTTTAAAACAAATTTTATTTACGTAAAAGCAGAAGTACTGAACTTTACAGGCCAAGAGTTTACAGTAACCTACGTTAATGTACTAGGCTTCTGCAGCAGGATGATACAATTTATTCAGTACTAGCTTGGTTTTTGTGGCCTGTACCGTGACCACGCACCTGGTATTACTCCTGTTATTGTAAAAACCATCAGGATAAGGGTTTATGTTGAAATAAGTAATTTATTTACAAATAAGTATAACTGTCATATAAATTAATGATTTTAAATAATGGCAAAGTACGCACGCGTAATTTTATTTCTGCGTGATCCATGATGTTAACTGAATATTGAGCATCTTTTCCACTGTTATCTGCCATTTTACAGAGCAAAAAGGTAGCCACCAGATTAGTCTTCATTGATAAAAGTAGCTGGACGCAGCCCTAAAACCAGCAAGAAAGGATATGTAACATTTGCAAAGCTGTCACAAGCACATGTTTAGATAAAATCTAGTAACTGTATGATCACATTGTTATGAATAGATTATTGACTAATAATTTAAGTACTGGTGAGTTCATCACTTGCTCACAATGAGTGATATGTTCAGTATCCTAAAGATGTGACAGTAATATCACATTACATTGGAGGTGAACATCAGTTTGTATTTGCTGAATCATTCTCTAGTTTGATATGATACAGCAAAGTCTTGTCCTCAACAGAGAGCGATGCTGACCTCGTCCTGCCATTGACTGAAGTCAGCCGTCCCCTGACCCTCCGAGAACCAGCTGATCAGACGTGTCATCATGGCCGCCAAGCAGCAGAAACCTGCTGCAGTTTCAGAAGGCTCAGCAGAGGCCAAAAGGACAGACATCAGGGCTAATGAGAAAAAGTGCTGTGAGTGGTTTGTTTTCCTCATGTCCTTGAAATATTGACTCATTATCAGAGCGTGTTAACCTGTCCTATAATTATTATTGAAATCTGTGCACCCTTACAATCACATTATTTAATATAATGCAGTTACAGCGTGCTGTAAAATGTTTAAGTGGGCTTTTAATAATCATATTTCCTGCTCTGTTGGCCACGAGTAAAGAAAGGCGATAAGGTTTCAGCAGGCACTGATTGTTAAATGTCAACTTTGACGCACCTTTTGTCATTATTCGTATATGTATACAGTGTGTATACAGTGTGTGGGTGTATTTGCAAAGGCAGGAAATACAACACAGTACCTTTTTGAAACAAAGTAATACTGCATTAACAAGGTCAACACTCAGCCGGTAAAAATGTCACAGAGCCTGGCTTATTTTTAGTTTCACATCTGGACTTTGAAGAATCTTTAATCAAGGAGCTGAAAGGGATCTGAAACGATTTCATCCAAATATATGTTTTGGATTCAAAACTATTTCTGTCAGGTCTTAACTTCCAGGCATCTGTTTGCAGAATCTCCAGTCAAGTCTCATCTTGCCTCGTCTTAGTTTTGACAGCTATGTTTTCCTAGAGCTCAGGATGGCCTTTTGTGGACAGTGAAAAAAGAAAGAAAAAAAGTCAGCTAGAATATTTTCCATCTCATGTGCCTGCCAACAAGGTTATACACTGGATAACCAAGAGTTGCTAAGCAGCAGGGTTTTGAGAAACATTAACCAGCAGGCAGCAGAAAGATGACAATGGTATGACCGAAATGTTAAACTAAACTTTAACCAGCTTGTAGTTGAACATTGCAGGGGTGACATTGGATTATTTCACAACCCTCCGGCTTCCTGCTCTCAGTTTGTACTGTACATGTGTGTGTTTACAGTATGAATATCTGCCCTATAATTATAGACACTTTATAAGCCAGTAAAAGTGAGGGGAGTTAAAACTTAACAATGTGCAAAGGAGATTATAAATGATCCTTGTATGCTTAATAACTAAAATCAGATTTTTTTGTGTGTGCAGCTTGGGCCTCCTACATGACCAATTCTCCAACTGTGATAGTGATGATTGGGTTGCCCGCTAGAGGGAAAACCTACATGTCCAAGAAGCTGACACGCTACCTCAACTGGATTGGAGTGCCAACTAAGGGTCGGTACAGCAGCAGAATATGTTAAACTTTATAAATGTTGTTACGTTCGATTTGTCCAGTGAAAATACAACCAGTTCAGAGCCTCTGTGAATGAAAATAAAAGTGAAAATGAAAGTATTGTTGGTTTTGAAAGGGGCATGCAGTATTGTTAAGCAGTTTTATCTAAATCGAAATATAGATTTGAGCAATATCCAAATCTCAGGTGGTGCAATGTTTGTTAAAGACACAAAAACATTCTGAATGAAGTATTGAAATAGAAATCAATGAAAGAAAAAATATTGTTAGGAAGAGCAAAACCAAAATTGAATAAAAAAAACCCATAAAACATAAAAAAAACATTGAAAATTGAATTTTTCTGTGAAATTATGAGTAATGATTCAATAATCATAATGTCCACCAAATTTCAAAATAACCACATTCCTGTTTTTATAAAAAATAATTATCATGCAACGGTACATAACTTAAGTCAGGATGGCACCGTGATTATTTTTATAGGAACTGTAATGACATTTAGTGACTGTTACCTGAAAATCTTGTGCTTAAGGCGATACTATTGATGTTAGTACCGACCGTCATCTGGCTCTGACTGTGGTTGCTTATGTTTTCATCTGAATGGAATGCAGGAGAACGGGTTTGGCTGATTCGTTTGAGATGTCACACACTTATCCTCCTCACAGCCTTAGCTTCCTCTGACTCTCTCTGTCTTCCTTCCCCTGCAGTTTTCAACCTTGGAGTTTATAGGAGAGAAGCAGTGCAGTCATACAAGTCCTATGACTTCTTCAGACACGACAATAAAGAAGCCATGCAAATTAGAAAGTGAGTAAGACTTCCTCTTTGTGTTGACCTCCTGTGGTGTAGTACAGTGGATCCACTCCTTTCACACATTTGTCAAGAGTTACAGGGTCATGATAACCACACCTAGTAAAAACACATTTTTTTACGTGCATCTAACATTTTAATTTGAATCGCTCCTCAGCTCACTTACTTCTATTTTTTTTTAAATGCCAAAATGATATAATGTATTATAGTCAGAGACAACTCAACCACAAATGATTGCCAGATTCTTAAATTTACATTAGCCCCTGAACCCATCATATGTGGCTGATTCTTGCACTAACTACATCATGTTAGAAACATCCAATTTGGCGCGCCTCAGTGTAACTGGGAACCTTGAAGAAACCTCAGGCCTTTTATTGCAATATTTCTAAATCAAATTACCTAAGAAATTCAACTTTCTTTTAAATGATTTATGACTGTAACATTTTTGAGTTCTCCCTACTTTTAGCCATGTTTGTGCTATTTCCATAGACTTACAGGGCTTGTAATACTGTAGGGATAAACAAAGCCACAGTGAGTAAAATGTGACAGGAAAAAAGCGAGAGAAAAAACCTTGACGCTGCTCAGGGTTCAAAGGGTTAACACATGACGCTTCTTTGATTTCCTGATCAGTTTTCTCATTATTTTTCCATAGACAGTGCGCTCTGGTGGCACTGGAGGATGTCAAGGCCTATCTGAATGAGGAGGGAGGCCAGATTGCTGTAAGGATGCAAAAAAAAACTGATCAGTGCACCCATAATCTGTTAATTTAATTTGATTTGGCCTGAATATGCTTTGTTTGTCAGGTTTTCGATGCCACCAACACCACCAGAGAGAGGAGGGAACTCATTCTTAATTTTGCGAAGAATAATTCATACAAGGTCAGAGATGCATTGATTGTTAAATCATTTAAGTAAAGAAGAATTCAGAATTTCTAACAATTTGCATCTTTTGTTAGGTGTTTTTTGTTGAATCAATATGTGACGATCCAGATGTCATCGCTACAAACATCCTGGTAAATTGCTTTTATGCCTTTAAGATGAATTACAAGCACAACTTTGTCCTTGGATTATTGGATCATCTGTTCAAATTACTGTTTCACAAAGGATGTGAAGGTGTCGAGCCCCGATTACCCAGAAAGGGACAGAGAAAGCGTCATGGAGGACTTTCTAAAGAGGATAGAGTGTTACAAAGTGACTTACCAACCTTTAGATCCAGACGATCATGACAAGTAAGAACTCATTTTGTTACACATTTCTTTACTTATTGCCTGACATTGTTTAATACCTACTTCTAAACATGCACTGTCATACAATTACAGAAACTGTCCAGCAGGTGGTAGTGGGAGCTCATTTTCTTATTCAGGTTGTAAGTGTTTGTTATGTGTTCTGATGTTTGGAGCTGATCTACAGGAAATCCAAACGTAGGAGTAGTTGGTCACAAATTATAAAAAACAAACAAAAACACTGATTTAAGGACTGTTGGTGATGTTTGATTTTGTTTACGGATTTAGAATCATATTACAGGATAACTAGATAAATAAATGTTCTGGTTACCTCCCACAGTCCAAAAACCTGCACATTAGGTGAATTGGTCACTCTTGTGAATTGAATTGTCCGTAGGTGTGAATGAGTGAGTGAGTGTGGTTGTTTGTGACACCTGTCCTGGGTGTCCCCCGCCTCTGGCCCCAAGCCGACTGAGATAGGCACAGCCTCCCTGTGACCTGGGCTCGGGTTAAGATAATGAATGAATGAATAGTTAAATAAATTACCCTGACTGATAAAAGGCCCACTTACCTCATTTTGGATGTTTGTTTTTTATTGGAGGAAAAGTTGTTGATCCTCTTGAACCTCATAGCTGTTTCTGAATGTCTTTAAATGCTGTTATAGACAAGATATCAGGATATTTAGACTACACCAAAGTACAAGATATCCCTTCACCAGCCTTCAGTCGCTTTCCAGTATCCACTTACATTATTATTGACTCACATCCTGTTTTCCTGTTTTCACTCTGACCCACAGGAACCTGTCCTTCATCCAGGTCATCAATGTCGGCCGCCGTTTCTTGGTGAACAGGGTGCAGGACTACATTCAAAGTAAAATAGTGTACTACCTCATGAACATCCACGTACACTCCCACTCCATCTACCTCTGTCGGCACGGAGAGAGCAATCACAATGTGGAGGGACGCATCGGGGGAGACTCTGAGCTGTCGGAGAGAGGGAAACAGGTGTGCTGACACGTCATCTCACGCTTACATTTAGAAACTCTGTAAAGTCTTGAAGGAAGTGTTTGACATATGTTACCACTCTCATATCTACAACCTCTTAAAATGATGACCAAAGTCATTTTTTCAGGTTTTCAGGAAACACAAAAATCTAAAGCAATTATTGAACGTGACATTGAAATTTTTTCCAAGAAATGGCATAGGCCATCATTTTGAGAAGGTGATGATATATGTCCTTTAATCTGAAGCTGCAGCTTATCTTAACAGAGAGACTTGGTTTTTTTTTTTTTTACTAAACGAAACAAATGAGATACAAGCTGTTTCTAGCCTTACTGAGCAAAGCTGACTCCTCACATCTAACAATCACTTGGTTCTCAAAACGTTATAACTAAGAGAGAGATTGTAGAAGATTTTAGAGCAATAGTTGGAAAGAATGACTAAAGTTAATGCAGTTCATGACAAAAGGTTTTTATCTGATTTACATTTAGGGCCAGTTATCCAGCATATTAATCAGTTTCATTTGTTTTTGTCAGTTTTCCGCAGCACTGAAGGATTTTGTTGAAGAGCACCGTCTGTCAGACCTGAAAGTTTGGACGAGCCAGCTGAGGCGCACCATTCAGACGGCAGAGGAGCTGGGAGTTCCCTATGAGCAGTGGAAGATCCTCAATGAAATCGATGCTGTATGTCCTCTTATATATCTTGAACAGACACATACACACACTATGAAAGAGAGTGTTTTGAGTGGTTTTTGATTATGCTTTTTGTTTCAGGGAGTGTGTGAAGAAATGTCCTATGAAATGATTGAAGAAAAACACCCAGAGGAGTTCGCCATGAGGGACCAGGACAAGTACCATTACCGCTACCCTGGAGGAGAGGTGACAGCTTCTCTTTGTTGCACCTGACACATTACAGCCTTTTGGCCATAATACTTTTTTTTAAGTGGAAATTGTGTAATATCATTACTGAATCAAACAGAAGAAAACCCAATTTGATTCCATGTCCCCCTCACTGTAGTCCTACCAGGACCTGGTTCAGCGGCTGGAGCCGGTCATCATGGAGCTGGAGCGGCAGGGCAACGTGCTGGTCATCTGTCACCAGGCCGTCATGCGCTGTTTGCTCGCCTATTTCCTGGACAAAAGCGCAGGTAAAAAGCACAAACAGAAGCATAATGCCCACAGAGAAAAAGCCTCACATTATAAGGACATATTTGCATTTTACTGTTGTCACTTTAAACAGCTATTTTTTTAATTATCTAAAACTTACATGATCATTTTACGTAATACCACATCATAGTAACACAATCCTTAAATAACATCAGACAGAAGAAAGAAAATATTGAAAGACTGGTGAGTGTTGGATTTCTAAAAGGTAAAAAAAAGCAAAAAATAACAATAAACTGAAGTAAATCAAAAATAACATGACTTAGGTGACATGTTAAGCAACTGCTTCTGCTGCGTCTCAATAAGGGCTGTAAACACTACAGAGACTGTGTCTCTCTTTTAAATTCCATGATAATTCCACGCAAGTGATATTACCTTAACAGTGCTTTCACAAAAGAGCTCAGTGAAGCAATTAAAGGCCAAATTGTTCCCCTGACTCAGCGTCAAACTGCAGCTAAACTAAACATTTCTGAGGAGGCAGTTGAAGACACACTGGAGAGAAATTCAAACAGTCACTAAAGACAGATGTATCAAAATGTTAACGAGCCTCTGCGTTCATGATACAGAGCAAACTAAATATAAAATGATCCACGACAGTCTGCAGATGTGCAGTAAGAGCTTTACAGGGCGAATAACACTTCATGATGACAAAACAAGTGGGAGGGCTCTGATCTGTTGGTGTGTTAAGTACACACACAGCACGACAACATTCAGGCATTTTTATGACCTTGAAGTCTGCTGTACTGTGGTTTGGGATCGTGTAAATAACAGGGCAGTGAAATGACAGCTGCTCCTAAATGGGAAGGTGTTGCTGTGTTTAAAAAAATGGCACAACTCTATTGGATTAATCCAATGGATATCTTAAAGATTTAAAAAAAAAAAAAAAACCCAAAAAAACAATCACATATTTGATGTTGCTAACGATAGCAAACCATGATTTGAAGCAGAATTGTCTGTTGTAAAAAGTGTTTTCAGAGTAAATTACATTCCGCTTGGCTCTGTTTTCAGAATTGAGAAATCTAACATGTGAGGAGAGACTTTGTCCAATCACAGTTAATTAAGGGAGAGTGCCTTAATTAGTCCTGCAAATACAGCTGCACATGTGCATTATTCCAGATGGTATAATCCTGATTCAAATGTTTTAAAATCCTCCTGAAAAAGTTGCAACAACTGCAGACAGTGCAAATCAATCCATATAAGGAAGAGAGACCATTTTAAAAGAGAGCCTGGCAATAAATCAAAAGAAATATTTTGGAGAGTTATTTCAGAGAAGGAGAGAAAATGTTGGCAATAGTTAAGCCTTCTGAAAACTGTCACTAAATGCGCATGGCTGCAGTTAATTCAAGTTTGTGTTTCTGTGGCTAGGGTGTTGAATCACAATTTTTTTAATCTTAAAGGGCTTTATAGACCACAAGTTTGCAAAAATAAATAAATAAACATTTTGTATGACACCATAGGAAGGTGCCAAATCCAGGAATATTCAAATACAACATGCAAAAATAACCCAAAAAAGAGCTATTTCAGACCAGAAGTGTACGGCTTTTGTTTGCAGATAAATCTCAGTCAGCACAGTCTATGGCATAAATTCTTAGACATGCCAGATCAATAAACAATAAGGCCCATCTCTGCTACTCATGATGCAATTGGTTGCACTGATGGAACACGATCCTACAGATCATATGAAGAAGGATATGGGCATTATTATAACTGAGGTTCAGCAGCTGCAGAGTGATGTTTGAAAGTGAGTTTTTAAATAGACTGTATAGTCAGTCTGAGCTTTTTAACTACAGCCAGTGACTTCAGTATTTTAACCTCCAAATCACCAAACACATCCCCTAGAATATGGGCTTACAGTCATGTCGAAGTATCTAAAACAGTTGTGACATTAGCAACACCAGCTACTTACATTTTTGAATGCACTCCACTTAACATTGGGCAGCAGATGATTAATTTTGAAACCAGACAATGACATTGATCAAGTAATGAATCATGACCACAAACCAAGCGTGCTCATAGCAATTTATTTCATAAGACTGACGCATTTGACTGAAGTCAAATGCTTCAGTGTTAATAGCTGTCCCCTCTCAATAGACTAGAGTCTTTAGAGCTTGCATTTGATGCTGCACCTCTCTGGATCTTTCATAATACTCCCACCAAGTATGAAGTCATTCAGATGAGGGGTTGTCTAGAAAAATGAAGGAAACGCACACGTAATTGACAGAGAGAAAAATTAATATTTGTATTTAAATTTCATTAAAGCGTGTATGTGTCTATGCAAGTAAATTGGAACAAAGTACAAAATAACAAATCTGAATAATAAATGTTTGGTTGGAGAGGAAAATGCTGCTCAAAATCAAATCCATAATTAGCCCTGGGCGGACAGAGCCTTTCGTCAGTCAGCAGAGGAAGTGGTCGCGGCTGCGGCATCAAACCACAGTTTGACGACTGCCAAAACAGCGTGGGTGCAGCTCTGACTGGCGTCTCCTGCCAATGCACGTCCGTTTGAGACCTGCAGTCCTTCCACAGCTCAATGCACTGGCCCAAACATGAGGGAAAATACACAAACATGACTGGATATAAAAACACCTACAACATCTTACATTTGTTTTATGTATGTTGGCACAGATGATCTGCCGTACTTGAAGTGTCCCCTGCACACTGTCCTAAAACTCACCCCTGTGGCTTATGGTAAGTCGCTTCACTGTTCATAAGTCAGCCAAACTTCTGCCTTTGTTCGTCATGACGTCTTCTTTCCTGCCTTGCTCCTCCAGGCTGTAAAGTGGACATGTTTGATCTGAAGGTGGAGGCTGTCAACACTCACCGGAACAGACCATTAGTAAGCTTGTGACCTTTAAATTTTGTTTCATCATAAATTTGTTGTGGCATTTTGTCTGAAGTTGTCACTGTCAACCCAGAGTTCAGTGTCCAGTGCAGGAAGCCTGTTGGATCAGTCACCCGCATGCTCGTGACTGGACAGACTGCTTTGACCACAGCTATATTTAAGTTTTCAAAACCAAATTACACATCACTGTCTTTTATTCAGCTTCCAGGAGTCTTATGTGCACATTCATGACTGAAACTCAGAAGAACATGTTCTTTCTTGAAATATAAAAGTTTTTTTTTCATTAGAAGAGGACAGTCTTTGACAGTGGGCCTAAAACAAAAGAAAGAAAATAAGCCAAGAAGCAGAGATTTTCAAAAGGGGAGCATCTGGAGCAGAAGGTCAGTTATAAATGAAGATAAGACTGCCATTTTCAGTGATACTACATCACATCATATGACGGGAAACAACCCATCTCACTTGGTTGAACCCTGTTCCACCGCAGTGTAACACAACACCTTTGTGTACTGAAAGCATCCATTTTAATTTGCAGGCTTACAGTTGTTTATTTCATCATGTTAACCCATTTCAGTCTCTACAACTGGCTTGTGTTTAGTGGTTGTACATCCTTACAGATCAATTTCCTTATGTTTGCAATTAGCAAAAGTATTCAATATGTCTTAACCTTTAATCTATGATATCTATTTTTTGATACTGATCCTCACAAAAACAGTTGATATAAGGAGACATCCACTTCTCTAAGATTTGGAAGTGTTTATAAATGGGTTTTTTTTGTAAGGTACTGACTCTAAACAGAGCCAGGCTAACTTTTTCCCCCTTGTTTACATCTCCATGCTACACTAAACTTGATGAGCCAGCTGCAGGCTCTAACTTTACTTCAGAGAAATGGATATTAGAGTAATATAAATGCTCTCTGAGGTTCAGCATAAAGCTTCAAGAAGTATTTTCCATAATGGTGATCTGTAGCTATAGTTTGCATATCATTACATCTCTCTGCACCAGCACATATATTTACTCCAATATTTTGGTGGTAAACCTTTATCTGGCAAATGTTTGCATGAAAATGAAACCATCTAAAAGAAGGACTGGCTGCAAATCCACAACCAACCATACATACCTGCTATAGGAAGGCATACATACCAAATATCAATTAACATGAAATGCAATCAACAAGTCTTATTGGGCCCAGCAAAATAAAACACCCCAAAAAAGTTTTAAATGAATGCTCTCATCATATAAACATGAAGAATTAAGTTTATAAATGTGCTTTTGCCTACTAAACAATGTTGTCTTTTTAGAATCCACACCCACCCTAGTATATCACCTTCAGCTCTCTCTAGTAAACATTTGTGAGCATTTACTAAAGTACGAGTGAAGTTTTCAGATTTCTACCACAGCTTTTACAAATACCGCTTCATGTGCTGTAAGTAGCATTCTGAACTGTATCCAAGGTTTTAGTACATACTCGTTGTTTATTCATCTGGCTCCTGGACTTTTCAGACACCACTCCCCAACAACTTCTACTTTTCAGATGAATATCCATTAGTGGGAAAATAATCTGCGTTTTTTTCGGGGAATCTCAATGACACATTCAATTTCATTCCTAATCAGCCCGCTCCATATCTGTCCTCTGTGTGTGGAGTTCCTGCAAATGAATGTTGAAACCAAGAGTCCTAGACTAAGTGGGTGTTAACACATAAACACATTTACAGAGGAACAATTTGTTAAATGGGGTGAGACATATTTTGTCTGCAGAGACCAACGTCACAATGGCCTTTATATTTATAGCTGTTTGTCTCAGTGGTTGTTTTTCTCTCTCTGCTTTGTCTCAGTCACTTGAAGGAACACAGCCGTTCCAGATGTTCAGCAGGAGACGTTTAATTGGTGTTATATAAAAATGTGTAAAAAAGTGTTAATCAGCCCACCTTGTCTGTCTGTTTTTCACTCCCTAGAATAAAGTCAGAACAGATGATGTGCCGCCTGCTTTCCTCCGAAGAAACAGCTTCACCCCACTGTGCAGCCAGGACCAGGTCAAACGGCCTCGTCTTTACAGCGTGGGCAACCCCCCACAGGCCCGCATGTCTCAGGCCCCCACTTTACCCAGCATGCCGTTCTCGGAGGCGTCTGAGGGCGGTGAGGTCGGTGCATTGATTATTACTGTATAAGAAGTTTGGAGATGTTTTAAAGGGAGCAAAAAGCTAATAAATGGATGGGAAACTGTGGATAAATATTTAAAGTTAATACAAGGACATTCTGTGTTGATTTTTGGGGCCTTGTGTACATAATCAATAATGTTGAGGACCGCCATCTTGTGTCGTATAGATAAGTAGGACCAACACAGCAGCTTATTTATCAATTACCAAATGGTGGCAGATATAGTAATTTTTGTGCTGGAATGAAAGCAGACCTTTTTTATGACATGCTAAAAAAGTCCCAACAGAGCTGCTTTCCTAAACAGAAAACTTAATTAAATAAAATGTACGTCGTAAGACATTATAATTCATTATACAAACAATTAATTGCATTATCAGTTAATTCTAAAAATCATAATGAATCATTTTGAATTATTATATTATTCAAGGTAAACTATGCAGCTTTATGTCTTTGTTACACAACACTGTATCCTTTTAATGAAGTATATTATTAATTATCAGAGCAGGACAAAATCACAGATCTACTTCCATGTTTTAAAGTATGCAGGGGATACAAACAAAGAGCCCTTCTCAAACACCTTTGGTGATTTTTTTTTTTTTTTTGGTACCTGTGTTGTTGCACACAAAGTGACCTCTCTTCTGTTTTTGAAATCCTGGAAAATAACACAGAGGGACTGTTTCACTCTGGCTGGTGACCTCAGGTTTTAGTATTACCTCGCTGCCAGTCAAAACAAACTCCTCATTCCTCTTTTGGCTCTGTGTTTTCCTTAATGCTGTCTTCTCCCTGCACCCTGCAGGACTCTGTGAACGGTTTCAGCGCAGCAGACACAGACGGCTGTGTTCGGAGTTAAAGAGGTATTTTTCTATCACGTGGAACATCTGAACTCTCCACCTCAGATATCTCACGACTGTGTTTTGCCATTTATCCCAGGCTTTTCTCCACATGGATGTAACACCATCTCTGAGGACCATCAGAAAAATACCCACCGCCTTCCTTTTTTTGCTTTATGAGCATGCTCCGTATCTCTGTACGCCAGCACGTATTTGTGTAACCTCTTGGTTTTTGTCTGATTTGTAGTTAATAGAGACTCTGAAACCCGTCCATTCGTTCCTATACACTCAACATACTGCAGTCTACAGTCATTTTAAGCTGTGTTTGACGTAGAACATATTGATTGTGAATTGCATACCTCAATGAAAGCTACTACTTTTTTTAGTTTTAGTTAGAGTGCCTCTTTTGAAGAAAGCCTAACAACCTTGCTCACATCCTTTCTTTAAGCTACCTATTGAAACATTCCCATGTAATGTGCATCCATCCTTCCTCAGTTGTGAGAATAGGTAGTAAAACATTTATTTTGAAGTGAAATTTAAAGCCTATTAAGCTCGCAGTGGGCAGACACAAGCTGTAAAATGTAATGAATGTCACGTCAAGCCCTTTTAAAAGCACAGCATATGCCGTGCTTTTTTTCTCTGACAGTTTGCCTTTCTCCTGAACAAGACCTACCTTTATGTTTTGCCTTCTTTATTTGTTCAACTGTTTACTGTGATATTATAAAACTGGTCACATTTGACTCCATAATATTTCAAAGAAAAAGCATTTTAGTTTGTTTAAAACTAAATGCAGATCTGTAATGTAGTCCTGATACTGAATGTCACGTTTATAAGGAACTTTCAGGTTGTGTTGATTTTGGCGCCACCTGTGTTGTAGTATATCCATGAGCAGCTCCACCTCTTGTCTTTAAGAGCTTAATCTGATTTGCATGCTATTCGTTTTGGAAGTTACTGAAAGAGAAGTACAGTTTATTTTCAATGCTTTTTGTATTATTTTTTTTTAAAGCAGCATTTTACATTTTTCAGGTCATTGAAACATAAATATAATTAAAAATGTACATTCCAAACAAGTTCTTGTTAAAATTCCCCTGCTGTTGGCTAGAGAAAAATAAATTACACAACTCCAAAAATGGGAAACCAAGAAGGGGATAAGTCATTTTAATTAAAAAATAATCAAAATGTTTTGTTTTTTTAAATCTGGTATGTAACGGCAAACAAAGACAACAGGTAAACAAAACCTTCAGCCAAAGGGAAAGTAGATGAAAGGGCTCCAGGTTCCAGCACATTTCTTACTTCTTGTCATAATGAACAACAATATTGAATAATTTATATCAATGTGTCACCACACCACTAACTCCTATATTGCAGTTGCAGAGGTGAGACCTCCTCCCTCAACTACTGTAAGCTATAGCGTTAGTCCCATTATGGGGCTGGAATGTCAGAAATAACTGTGTCAGGGGTTGTGGTTTTCTTACTGATATGTGAAAATATCTCCAACATTAGTCCCACGTAGCAGCTGAGAGAGTGAAATAGGCAGAGCATGTGGACTGTGGCTGCACCTCTGACAGCCAGGTCTGTGCTGGAGAAGTCTGGCAGGTTTATTCTCACAGTAATGGAAACATTAAAGTACCTTAAATTAAATTAGGCCGTGTCTGATTCACAGTGAGGAACTGTGTGTATGAATTAAAATGCCTCGCCAGGCAATTTTAGAGAGCCTCACCCCTAAATCCTTCTCCAATGCATTTTTTGTTTTATCCCAATGTATGAAATTCCTGTTTCAGCATGTAGATTGAAGGGATTTCCTTCCAAAGGGATCTAGCTCTGCAGTAGAGTTAAAAAAGCAGATCCTGGGGAATTTGTGGCTAGCGCAGCTCGTACACTATGGTTACATCTAAGCCGACTTATAACAGATTCAGTTGCTCTGTCATTGTTTTATTGAGAAAACCTTTAAACTGTATGCCTTTTTAAAAGTAATCCACCAGCAAAATAAGCCAATTGCATGAGTGATATTTGTGAAGTGGGACGAGGTTTAAGATCCGTTTTCACATCTAAATTTTGCAATTCTCTCCATATATTGAATGACTGACCAAGCTTGGTGTGTTTATTTGCACATGCTGTCACTGTCCCCTTTTTTTCTTTTTTTTTCTCTTCTTAATGCATCTGTCCCAGTAGCCGCCATAATCGCTAAATATAATGTTAAAATTAAAATTCTCTACTGAATAATCTCCTCTTGCTTACTTTTAACAAACTGCTCACTGGGAGATTATAAACAGGCTATTTGGTCTTTTCATCAGATTTTTTGTGAAAAAGAATCACCAATAATCTCACAAATGGTCTCACTTGCTTACGTAGGTCATAAGTATTAAACTTAGATAATAAGCACTGTTTAAAAATCCTTGTATTTCTTTATTAAGAAGCTCCACAGTCCTAACATCTATCTACTGATATGGCTTTGATTTTATTATCAGCAATAAATCTATATTTGGTATAAGTGCCTTTATTCAAAGGACTACAAGGCTGTAATCAAACGTGTTTCTTATATATAATGTAATATGCAAGTTTATTTTTCACCTGAACTGAAGGATTAACAATGTATTCGAATGTCTTAAAAAGACCTTTATCATTGTTCCACACAGTGCTGTAAACGATTAATTTAATAAAGTTAATTTGAATTCAAGTCTTACACTGACATCTGTTGTTTTTCAATGAATATTCCAGAATATTCTGATCTCAGTGTGTGTGTGAGCTCAGTGGGTGCAGCCTTCCTGTTCCCTGGAGTAAGTTCTCAAGGTTTATGTCACACAGTTTCCAAGGCGAGGTCCAGATTTATGATGTAAGACAGGGTGTTTTCTTTGTCACAGACACAAAGTATTTGACGCCGAATGCATATAATGTTTAATTTTTTTCTCAAAATGAAAAGGACAGGAATTATATCATCAGTTTGGTTTGACTGAACAAGTGGCCCAAGTGCAAGTTCATCCTGTTCGTGCTGATGATGGTCAACTGAGCTGTTTGGTTGCTCACATCACTCAGTCACTTCTTCATTCTGAATTAGGAGTTACTATTTTTGACCTGCACACTGAAAAATGATCTCACATGCTTTAAATGAGTGTAATTTACTACCGTGAGCTGCAGAACGAGCCTCCAGGGAACCGGAGGAGGAAAAGCTCCAGTAATCAGCTGTATTTCTTCAGTTTAATCTGCACGTTGACGTGGCGCCTGGAATGATCCTTGAATGAGTTCCTCAGATAAAAAGCTCTGATTAATCTGAAAGCGGTAACAGAATGTGAAAAACAAAGTAGGGCACAGATAAGTTAATAAAAGGAATGCAGACAGTACAATATAAGTTAAAAATGAGAAGTAAAAAGTACATTTAAATAAGTAAATCTCCTAAAATAAGCAATTAATTGAAAGAAAGCAGAAGAGGAAATCATTAAAAAAATTGCTTTTAATTCAACTTACAATAATTACATTGTTTTCTTAAATACTGTAACAGGTGAGACAGGGGTAATATTGCAAACCTGTAAACTATACAATTTGCAACCTAAATACTTTTTAAATCTTATTTAATCTGCTCTTCCTTTTAAATGGAGGGCAGTTAATTGTTAAATACTGTAACAATCCTCTGATAGCTGTTAAGTTACCATAATTTACTTCAGTAAAGACTTCAGTGCAGGAATTCTTTTTTTTTATTATTATTCTTTTTTTTTTTTTTTTTTTGGCTGAAATAACATTATGAGAGACAGACATCATTGTTCCAAGCAGACTATTATATCTCATTATAACTGGAGGGGATCTTTGCTTACATGTAAAGCCTTATAATCAAGTATGAAAGGTGTGATTACTTGAAAAGCAGCTACCGTAGAAGCTAATGCAGGACTTTTTTTCTCATGTTATTTTTAAATTGTGGTATCGTCTAAAGTAAAGGATGTGGTGTGAGTACTGTTTCCACTAAGACTGCTGGACTGTACAATCACAGTCAGTGACTCAAAACCATTTCTGGCAAAGCTGTGTTGTGACTCTGCAGGAAATCCAACCAGTTTTCTGTGTTGATTAAAAATAACCAGAGATAGAGGCTGAAAAGTTTAGTTTATGTGCAACCAAGGAAAGAGAAGTTCAAATGCAAAATATATGTTAAAACTAAAATAAACTTAGTGGAAAGGAGGTTGTATTGTTCAGTGTGGATCAACCATTAGAAATACCCCCCAGTGTAATGCAACAAAATCAGGATATTGTTCGGCTGAGTTGAGACGTAGAATAAAGGTCCAAATCAGCATTGTTATATTTGAATCTTGTTGTTCCCTAATGTCTGTCTGACACAGCTAATCTCACATTTCTGAAATCATATAAGACTTTTTCTCCCCTCTATTAGAATTTATTTCATAGGATTACCAGTTTATATATTGTTTTCAGTTTTGTGTATTTCTAAAAGTCTAAAACTAAGACTTTTCTTCAGACACACAGGGACACATCAGAAAGATCATTAGTCAAACACAAAATAACGTGATTTATCCCCTGGGGATAATTAATAGGCATGACAAGAAGTCCATCACGAAAAAAATACATTCGTACATGAATCAAATAAACTATTACTTAGGTGCAGTGAGGGACTTAAATGTCATTATACTCAACTACAATAAAACTGTAGATTTTTGCTCCATGTATTTAGAACGTAATAAATAAGTTGATATATTAATGTTTTAATGCATAGAATTTCTTGTTCATAACCATTTAAAGGAAACATCGACACCATCCATTAAAAAAAAAAA
>JAOWBC010001714.1:19326376-19361998 GCA_028566105.1 Hypoplectrus providencianus
TATTGGACAACGGGACATTTGGTGCACCAAGGATGGAACATGGAGCGGCCCTCCACCTACATGCAAAGGTCCTAGATGCTATTATTAGCTCCTTCTTAATCTTTATTTAATTGTTTTGGACTAAAATTGAATTCTGTGTTCTTACAGAAATAACCTGTCCTCCTCCAAATGTCCCCAACGCCTACTGGATGGGCACTCCCAACAGGCTGTATCGATATGGAGACACCATATCAGTCGAGTGTGATCCAGGCTACACAATGACCGGCTGGAGCTCTGTCACCTGTGAGCGTAATGGCCAATGGTCTGACCTCCCCAAATGTACACGTAAGGAATGAATTTTTTTTTTCTTCTCCTCTAGAAATTAGCAGATTTTATTTTTTACACCACTTTCTGATCAGTACCTGGTATTTCAGCACGCTGGATTCCAACTCGCCGCACCGACTGGAGGTATAAATGAAAATGATGGGAATGTGAAACTACAGTAAACAATGCAACCTGTTTAAACAGCAGCCAGAAGAGGGTGGAAATGATGGTCTCTTAAGCTTCTTAATGTCTTCCTTTTATGAATAAAAATAACTACCGTTAATAATGCACTAATATATTTTCTTACTTGTTCCAAACTTGTATAAAGTCATTATACAGACATTAAAATATGTTTGAAAAGAAGCTGAAGTACAGTATGTTTATTTCGATAAGTGTTTTGGGCAGTAACAAGTACAAACTTGTTTCATTCACCTCTGTACATAGATTTTTTTTTTCTTTTTCTTTTTTTTTTTTTTTTTACATTTTTAAACAGTTGATAATGTTATGTGTATCATCTCTATAGACTAAACGGTGAGTGAGCATTTCATGAACAAACAAGCTACAAGAAAATAAGAACACCAATTCCATTCATTTAAAAAGACAATACAAAATCCAGACATTTCTTTACATGAGCAATAACAATTCAAGTGCAAATATCATTATCAACTCTATGATACATCATAGCAAACTCTCGTTAAAAGGCAACAATTTAAACAAACTTATCAGGTTGCAGGAGCGAAAGCTGATTCTGGTGGGAGGGGGCGTATCTGGGGATCAGGGAGCTCGCTGGGGTGTCTAGTCTAATCTGAGACCTGTGGAGGAGTTTCACTGACAGTTCTTCATGGCTTGGCCCAGCATTGATATCAAGTTTGACAATGTGGTCAAAATCCCTTTGTCATCCTAAAGTTGGGTACTTAAAATACAGTTTGGTACATGATAAGAAGCGTATCATCTCACTTTTTATTTACACAACTGGGGACAAAAACACAGGCCCCAAAATAAACTCAATTTAATTTCCTCAAAGGGTTGAATGTCCAGGTTAAAGGGCTTAAAAGGGATTATCTCCCACCACACAGTCACATGTACCAATTTGACTGCTGCTGTGGTGCCAATCACTTTCAAGGGAATAATTTTAAAAAATATTTGCTTTCTTACAGAGTTCTTCCTGGTATTTTTGTTCAACCACAATGAAACATTGGTACTGAATAAGTTGAAAAACTAAAGGCTAAAACATTGTGCTTTTCTCTTATTTCCAACTTTCCCATGTATTTGTAAATAATTAGATTTTTTAGGATATTTTGCTTCCATAGTATGGGTCATCCAGACTAGTGGAAATGTATAATTGGTGACTTTTTTCCCCTCCCTTTGGAAAGAGTGAGGGAAGCTGTTTCCAGTCGAATCTAAGTCTCCACAAGAAAGCAAATAAGTGTATTTCCCATAACAAAAAAAAATCCTTTAAATACTTGGCAGATCCTAACAACAAGCAAACTATTAGAATTTTTTTTATACTAAACCTAAATCATTTTACCCTGTTTTGGTCACTGTTTTGAAATCACAAAAAAAAATTTTTAAACACACCAAATGCTTGTTTTTTTTTAATTACGTTTGACTATTTTTTTTCTCTGAATAAGAGAGCAGTTAAACATTGAAACCTAAACATCTTCTGCCCGGAGTGACTGATAAATATTTAATACAATGAGTCTCAACAAGAATGCAGCCTAAAACACATTTCACAAGCTTTGTTGTGGGTCACAGTCGGGTGTAACCAAAATTAAGACGCGTTGTTTCCATTCATTGCACTTTGAACTGAGAAAGGTAGGATGACGGGCTCTAAATTTAGTGCACAAAACGACGTGACCCCTCCTTCTTGGGCGGTCTTTGGAAGAGCTGTCTTCATTGGGACAGAACAAAATGTGACAGGGGTGATGGAAGAAGGGCGCTGGGTGTCTTTGGATCCGAGACAGGTGGGGCGGATAAATGATTTTGGGCATCCTGCGTAAGAAATTTAGGATTAAAGAATTCAACCCTCGTCTAATTTATTTTCATTATTTACAAGATTGAAATAAAAACACAATAAAACTGGTAGTCCACAGACAGGCAATGTGACATTATCAACTTACTGTGTGTAAGAACTAAAGTAATTCAGACGCGGAGCTTTCTTTAGTTTTCAACCTAGACGATTAGTGTGTCGAGTACAAAAGAAAGACAATGAGATTGAAGAATTAAAGTGACCTTTTAAAAGAAGCAGCAAACATAATGTCCCTCAAAGACATTTCTCTCTATCTCTCTCTCTCTGAGACATGTTCCACTAGACATCACATTACCTCATTTCTGTGGCTCTCACAATTATTAGTTTGTTATTTATCTCCCAAATGTCCACCATGTTCCTGGAATGATAAATCACTGGTTTCTATTTGCTTTGAGTTGGCTTTAAAAAAAATAAAAGAGCAACAGAAATTATCTAAAGGTGGGAAAACGCTGGTACTGTCTAGACAGAAGGAACAAAACATAGATTAACTGTTTTAACAGTAAAACCCTTGGAAACTGCTCTAAGAGCTCAAATATAGTAAGGCTTTGAATGACCTGGAGGCAGCTGCGACATGAATTTAACAACCGCTCCTCCTGGAGGACAGCACACAGACACTGACGATGGAACTAGGGTTACACAACACTTACAGTCATACTTAATGGTAGGAGCTGGAACTCAGACCGCTCATTTAAGCAAATACAACAACAAGCTCAAACCGTGCACACAGAACGTCACTCCTACTGTCTGAAACAGGCGTTTCTATTGTTTGCTTTTTTGTGGTTTCATTGCACAACAGAAACCAAACCCACTCACATACTCTACATCCCCACTAAACGCTTGGGATTGCAGACCTGCGCTGAATGGAAACAGACAAAAAACCTAAAACACACATTTTCAGTATTTCTCAGGTCTGCATAGTGTTTATTGTCAAAGCCTATGGAAAATAAGAGTAAACATACTAGTATGTTGTTGTTTTTTTTAAAGTCCTGTAGGAGTTGTGGCCTGATAGGTGGAGGGGACGTCGGGGGAGGGAGGTCATGATCCGGTGCTTCGGCAGCGCTGTGAGCTTTACTTGTATGGCCGCAGGAAGGCTGAGACTTTGCTGCTTATGAGGCGTATGAAGGAGCGAGGAAGCATCTCGTTGGACTCCCGAGTGGTGTACTTAAAGTAGTTGTTTGGGTGAGCCAGCACATCAAATAGAGTCTTAATCAGTTTTTTATCCTGTTGGGGAGAAACACACAGGTGTAAATGCCAGACTTACACAATATTTTCAAAAGTTTGAAGCTTTTAAACAATTCAGGAAAACTAATTACACACTCACCACCTGACAAATCTTTATTACATTAACAAACCGTCTGACTCATGCAGTTACGTATGTTTGTTTGCCACAGATTTGTTTAGCCTAACAACACCTTAAGGTGCAGCTTAGTGAGTCACCTCTACTGAGCGGTGAGATATAGCTAGAAACAAGCACAATAAGAAACGTAAATCCACGAACCTTGAGGATTTCCTGATGGTTTTCTGAGGCGTAAAGTCTTCCGTCTCGCACTATATCCTCTACGAGCTGTTCATAGTCCTCTGAATTAACAAGACAAACAAAAGAGGTGTTTTTATACCATGTTTATCCAAGTAAGGTGGTAAAATCATATTTAAAACATATATGAGAGAAATGCAGAGAATGTTATATATATGTGTGTGTGTGTGTGTGTGTGTCACAACACATAGTACATATATTGTAGCACATTTTAAAGCATTCTATGTTGTTATCAACTGACTGTAATTGAGCCATTTGTAACTGACTTTTTTATCTCTCTCTCTGGACATCCAATTTATTTAGTTTTTCTGTCATTTTTGGCCAATCTATACCACCAAATTTATCAAAATACTAAGGACTTTAAGTGAGTTTTTTGTTTTAATTTCATGACTTTTTTTCAACATGTCAAAATGTGGTGTCAGTTTTGTACAGACTATAAAACTACATGTATCAATTTAGTATTATAAGACCATTTTAAGCATTTTGTGGGATTTAAATTTTTTTTTTTTTACTTTTTCAAAATCTGGACATCCCATATAGCCATTCTAAAATGAATGGATAGTGTGATGGTGAACAAGCTACATACCATCATAAGTAACATAAGGGATCTGAAAGCCTCGGGCGCTGTTTGCCTCATTGGACTTGAAGTTGATCCAGAGACGTCTGGAGCGGGCGGTGAAGGCGATGGGCCGCTCGTACGTCTGACACGTCTCGTACGTGGTGATGGATGTAGCTGACCCTTGCAGGTGCACAAAAGCAACAATGGTGACTAATGAGGTTTGTATGCTGCAATTATATTACAATAGAAACACTAAATTCCACTGACGCATTAATGAGAAAGAAAGACACTTACAGTTCTTCCTCATAACCAGCACATCTCCGCACTCATCCTCTGAGGGCAGGAAAATCTCCGGCACCACAATTAGGATCTTGCGCTTGCTGGGCGGATTGATGTTCCAAATACACTCCACATTAGCGGGGTAATTACCAGGGTAGTTAGGTGACTCAATATATCCCATGAACTCGCCCATCTCACCACCGCATTGCCTGTCTAGACATACGCAAACAAAACTGACATTAGTTTCCAGCTCACATTTAAGAAATGTAGGAAGCAAAATAGTAACTTTCACACTCACTCTTGCACTGCGAGACACTTGTAGCACCATCAAAATCAGTGGTGGTGTTACCAGGACAGGAAATACAGTAGTTCTGTCTGAACTCTGTCTGATAGGTCCCCACTGGGCAGCGGATACACCGGTGTACCGTGGTGTTGTAATAATGACCTGGAGAGCACTGAACTGCAGGGCAGGAATGAAGATTAAATGCATTAAGACGGGAAGGAGTAGCATTTTTAAAAAATGCTTACTGGGTTATAGTTAGTATTAGATGATATAAAAAAAGAAGTCTAGCTGACCTTTGACTTCACAATCGTGGAAGGAACTTGCACCTTCCCGCTTGGTGCTAAGTCCCCCCCCACAGGGAAAGCACAGGGTCCTTCCCAAATCTGGTTGGTAGGTGCCCTGAGGACACGCCTGACAGGGTTTGAACCCGTCGCTGGAGAAGGACCCCGTTGGACACTGACCTGGATTAGAATTGTAGAACACAGACAGAAGGTTTACTCGGGATATTAGCATCTTGCAGGATCAGAATTACATATTTATCTTTATCCTCAGGACTTTAATGAGGCTACCTGCACAGGAGGAGATGTTTCGCGCCCCCACAGGCCCGTGGCCGTCGCTGCCGGGGCAGAGGTCACAGGCCAGCTGCCCCTCCTTCTCCTGGAAAGTGCCGGGTGGACACTGGACGCAGCGCTCCTGCTCACCGTGGTAGTAAGACCCCGACAAGCATCTGACTGAGAGAACATCCACAACGGCTCCGATCAGAGAGGACACACTCTGCGATTATTAGTTCCTCTCTACTTGAGTTACTTTCACAATTTATTGCTGCAACATTCTAACATTTTATTTTGAAAATAATGTATTTGTTTATTTAGCAATGACTTGTAAAGTTTTTAGAAGAAGGTTTATTAAACATCTACAGACTAGAGATAGATTAATGGCCTGTGTAGTTGTAACATTGTGTTTATAGTATTAACAATTATATTATATAACAAATGACAGTGTATTCTTCCCCTCTGGAGACCATGGATTTAAAATATTGACAGTTAAGATGGGAGCTACCGTATTTTCAAGACTATAAGGCGCACTTAAAAGCCTTATAGCCTTTTCTCAAAAAACGAAGGTGCGCCTTATAATCCGGAGCGCCTTATATATGGAGTGAAACTGTTAGGGCAGACTCGGGGATCGAACCCGGGTCGCTGGCTTTGGAAGGCTGGCGAGTAAACCACTGAGCAAAAGTTTAATAGAACTGTTTTGTTTCGCTTCATGCACCTTATAGGCCGGTGCGCCTTATATATGAAAAAAGATCGAAAATAGACCATTCATTGACACTGCGCCTTATAATCCAGTGCGCCCTATAGTGCGGAAAATACGGTAATATTCTACACTTCCTCTCTGATATTTAATATTTATATATTTGCACTCTTTTTTTCCTTTGTACCGAACTTAGGCCAAACAGTTTAATTTCCATTTGAACTTGAATTTAAATAGCTTAAGACACTGTCATGTTCTGGTGTTGTTGTCACAGTTCTTAAGTCTGAAAGGATCAGAAAGCACAATCAAATAGTTCACCATCTGGGTCAGATCTTCAGTCTTACCACATCGGCCGCTGTCCCTCTCCCAGCCCGGCCCACAGTTCTCGGGGATGGGAGCAGCCTGTGGAAGCTTCTGGGCCACTTCATATTCCAAACCAGCAACTCTGATAAGGAAGCGCTCCTGGTTGATGGACTTCTTCAGGGCCTTGATGTACGTCTTTACCTGCTTCTCCATTCGCTGTCTCAGGCAGCTGAGATTACAGCTCCCTGGTGAAATAAAACATATCAGGTTTTAACCACAGACACAAAGTGGTTCAGTGGCTGCTGCACAATAAAAAAAATTGCAAATGTCATTGTAAAGAAAAAAAAGTATAATACACACTGTTAAAGAAATTATTTAGATTATTATATAAGTAGTCACATCACACTGTAAAAAATACTTTATTACAAGCAAAAGTCCTGCAAAGAAAATGTTTGTTATATGTAGAATCACCAAAATGTATCTGAAGTATGAAAAGTACAAATGGCATCTGTAACGGTTATTCTCTTCTATGATACGTAATGAGATTTTAATGACTCATACATCTAAAACATGATTTTACTTTGACTTTTTAAAAAAATTATAAATCACTTCATTATGTTATTTATTTATTTAGTTAATCAATAGATGGTTTAGTTTGTAATACCCAGAACCCAGAGTGACAGTGCTCGATTCTGTCACATGAAACATGTAAATGATTACAAATCAACGCAATTAGTTTAATTGATTGTTTCAGATGAGATTTTATTTTTTATGTTTTTTATTTTGTGTAAGTATTAAATCAAAATATTTGAACGAACTAATAACTAAAGCTATCACATAATTGTTGGAGTAAAAAATGCAACATTTCCTCTGAACTGTAGTCAAGTAGAGTTATAAAGAAGAAGGAATAGAAATTATTCCATTACAGTAAAAGGAGCTCAGATTTGTTCTGTACATCAGTTCATGTTGTTTGTTACATTTCATCGCAGTAAAATGATAAAGTTATCAGCACAGGCAGTAACGTTATAAAGGCATGTTTTATTAAATGATATGACTGACCTGTTGTGTCTCCAGGTTTGACCTCAGCTTCCAGTTCCAAAGTGATGCGTGTTACCTCTTTGTTAGCGGGGTTGCGAGCGCGTCGACCTTTAGCTTTCTTAGAGGAATCACATTTGAGGTTGACAAAAGTCACCAGGCAGTTGCTGCAGGGCTGCCCCCCTCCTGTGGACAACATGATTTCATTATACCCCAACCGCAAAAGCAAAAAATAGGGATGATGAGGATGATTTATCTTCAAAATTTGGTTATGGTGTTGCAACTTGAGACAAAATTAATTGATTAACGATGGGTTTTTGCCTTTTTTTTTTTTTTTTTTTTTTTTTTTTTAAGCAAGTCTTGACTTTAAAAAAAAGCAAACTTAACACCAAATGTGTTAAACAAATTGCTGCATAATTGAGCATGGGAATAAACGTCAAATGCTCAAATTATGATTATTTAGACCCCTACAGGCTTTCACATTTGAATTATTTTTTAAAAGTTTTATTACAGTTTTATGACCGGGGAGTTCTGGTGTTAGAACTGGCAGACACATGAAGCAGGCTTGGCTTTTAATTTAGCTCGGAGCTGCACATCTTCCTCTCTGCCTCCCCCTATCATGTTTTGGTATGATAATAATTTTATATCTCAAGGGTCAAAAGTAAAAAAAAAATCCCTAATACAAGATTTGTATTGGTGGCAATATAAACAAAAGCAGTGTTTTACTTTTTCTCATGTTTCATTTCACAAATTTCATTTTGAAAAAAGATCATTAAGGGGTTTTCAAAAACATACCTAAGACAACATAAAGGTTAAATGTCTCAAAGTAACAGCATGTGCATACAGCAGCACACACATTAAGACTGACCTGGCCCAAGCGTCCGTCCTCTGTCCTCCGTCCTGCCAGTCAGCTTCGGGTGCAGGTGACATTTAGCATTTTTAATCTTGAAAGAAGCCGTCTGCTTCACTGGCGGGGCCAAAGTCTCTACAGACAAACACAGCACAGTGGGTAGGAGCACAGCGCAACATCGCGCTGCTGCCACAGCAAACACAGATTGATTTTTGGAAACAGTTCGATCATAGGAATGTGGAGGGCAGCGAACCTATGCAGCTCTGACTGCTGCTGGAGTTGAGCCTGGCAGGAGACTTCCCTCTGAGGATGGGGATGCCACAGCTGACTGAGTAGCTGTTGTCAGACTCTGCAAGAGGCCACAAACAAGCCGAATGAGTCCGGAAAATGATTCAAATATGGGATTAAAACTGCTCACTGCTGGTGACATACCTGCCAGATAATGAGCCTTCGAGGCACAGGTAAGAGAGCAGCTCTCTTTCTTGCCCGTCTTGCTACAGGTCAGAGTGGCCTTTGGTGCCACCAGTCCAAGAGGACATTTCACCAGCTCTGAGGGAAAATAAAACCCACAGAGAATCACACACTGTTGGCAAAGAAAGCAGAGGGAGTGAGAGAAATCACCCGGGTGCTGGTTTGAAGTGACTGATGTGTGTGTCAGTGAAGTAACCACAGGGGGGCAGTGCTGCTACATACCAACACAGTCTTTCCTGTTCCAGTGCAGCTTGTATCCTGGTGGACAGGTACACTCGTAGCTCCCCAGGCTGTTGATGCAGCCGTATTTACAGCCCCCACGGTTTATACTGCATTCATCAATATCTGTGAATAAATAAGATATTTAGTGGACACACGTAACGGTCGCTGATGCAACTAGGTGTACACACTTACTCAGGGTTGTTGCATAGTTTTTGTTTTTTTTTAATGTTATGCTTTTAAATACTGTTTTAAGACTAACACAGAAAATGTAATCCTTAGAGCAAAATGAATACATATTAGGGCTAATGTAAACTTGACAGTATTAACAAGGATATATTACAGCATAATTGTGTGTGACTATTACAAATTCTTTTTTAAAATAAATTATCATTATTTCTATATCAGTGTGTAAAATGATTAGGCTGTTCTAGTGTTTCCTACTCCCATCCCTGTGGACAATAGAATATATGGTATAAGTTATAAAGCCTATCCCAATATTAAGGCATCAGAGGCACCACACACACATACAAACAGAATGCATCAATTCAGTTTATTGGTTAAAATAAAGTGTCTTTGTATGTAAATGTAAAGAAACTGATCACATTCTATTTGTTCTACATTTTATATTTCTATTTGTTTTAGACAACATCCTAACTTTGAAATCAGGGTTGTAGCTTCACAATCCAAAGGAGGATTGTATCCGCCATTAGCTATCATCATATGTACTGTTTTATGTCGTTTTTAAATCCTTTTATAAGAGCAAGTCTGCGATGAACCAATCAAAACATTATGAGAAGAGGGTCAGTCCTGTGGGGGAATCATATTTGTTACGCAACAACGTTTCACCTAAACATTTAAGATTGACACAATTTATGTGGTCCTTTTCTGGTCTGCTTTACAACACAAGCCACCGTTCAATGCAAGGTGCCACGGCGACGGTAAAGCCACCAGGAGCATTTTGGGGTTCAGTAATTTGACACTTTGACATGAAGAACATATATATCCGTTCTTGAACCAGGGAAGGATTCACTGAGATTAAAATCTTTATCCAAGAGCGACCTGGCCAGAGGATCAAACCTCCCAACAGCTGCCCTGAAATACTCATTTACGACCTTTGAAGAATTCATGGGAACCCCACTACTCTGACGAAATATGAGGGAGGAAAATGATTATCAATATAAAATCCAAAACAGTGGGAAACAATGTGGTCAGTAAAAGAATATCTGTACTGCATTATGTGAATAAAATGAAAGAGAAACTGGCCTATTAAGAAGGAGTGCAGCTGTGAACGAGGAGTTCCTGAGAGGTCAGATCACTTCATCCTGTCACAGAGCCACATTCTCTGAAGATGAATGTGTTCGATTGTAAACAGAAGTGATTCTCCGTTTTGATGTCGCCACATTCAATTTCATGGTCAAAACTTCTCTGCTCTACAGCTTGTGGGGAGCAGTAAATTATAATCACCTTTTCAAACACATGCTGAGCTAAAACCACTAAAAGCATCCGGGATCCAAATGCAGGCTCGCTGCCATTGACGCCAGACAGAAAATTAGTTTAGCGGGTAGAGCTGAGGATGCGGACGGCTGCGGACAAGCGATGGAGACACCAGGAAAGAGACGGAGATAATGGCAGTGATTGATGATCTGGCCCGCTGATATGAAATGCTCTTCCTTGTCTCATTCAATTATTCACCCTTAATAAAAACAGTCTTCGTGCCTCTGCGCTGTCTGAAGATGATGATGACTTCATCAACACTGATGTGTAGCCAGAGCTGCGTGAGAGGTGCGCAGCTTATCCCCTGCATCAAAGCACTCAATTTAAAAGGACAAAGAACTCTAATGAATATCTGATGGAAGTGCCGCTCATCTGCCAGAAACTGTTGTTTTGACTTCTTTGTTCCTCCCATACTTGAAATGTAACCAAGTAGATGCATTCTGACCTTCATCCACAGTATTTCTCTTTGCATGCTTTTCAGAAGAGAGCAGAGATGAGTCAAAGAAGAAAATAAGGACAAATTGACTTTCAGACTCAACAATTGCTTTGTGTAATTTGTGAGGAATTTCAACATGGTTTGGGGACTTCTTGGAAATGTTGCCATCTTTAAATTTTAATCACTTTTGTTTGCTTAATCATCAACATCAGAAACTCCCAGTCCAAACATCATGTTGTGAGGTTTTAAGAGAATTTTTTCCCTTAACACAATCTAGACAGCTATTTCTGTGTTTTTCCAATTAACTGTAATAAACTGTGTGGTTTTAAACTTTTGCCTTTCTCTTAGATCTACTTATACTTGTATGCAAATCATCCGAGGCTCCGTCTACTTCCCTGTGGCTTTGGGATGTCGTGTCTTTCCCCAGTTGGAAAAAAAATAGTAGATTCTCAGTGAAAGGGAACCTGCTAAGTGTTTTCATAAAGGGACATATTTGTAGATTACTTGAACTCTTTAATAAAGGATGTTACTTTGTGATTAAGTAGTGGTGGCAAGGTCCTAGATGTTTTTTGAGAGGTCTTCAATGGATGCTGTTTTAGGCCGTGAATGTGCACATATAAAAGGTCGTCCTGTCTATGGTATCAGAATGCTAAAATGTTCATGCCCAAAAAGCAGGCCTGGTTACTGCCATCTATATCCCTTACAAACACAGCTGCAACTGATCAGCTCAGGAAAGTTCAGTTCTTTTTGGTCATGTTAGAATCAGTCGGCTTTTTATGGCTTCCTTACTTTTTTGTTTCTTCAGCATATATATTTGATTATTTTATTTTGTAAGCAAACAAAACTTGCCTAAAGCCTCTGTTTAGACATTTTATAATACAAGGTATCCTTCAGAACATTTTTAAATGAATTATGCTTTTAAGCATATAAGGAATAAATTCTGCCATTTGAAAAGGTTCCCTGCATCACCAGTGATATCTCCGATCCTTGCAAACTTTGACTGATCTTCGGGTGGTTTAAATGATTACCGGTTAGATTGAAGGGTTACAAATGATGGCTTTAAGGTGAAATTAAAAAGGAAATAGGAAGAGCTCACATCTATAACCCCTTATTATTTAACAATTTGCCTTAAAAACACTGGAAACATTTTAAAGAGTGTGGAAGATCTTTTAAAAAAATATTTATATGATTATATATTTGGATTATTTATATAGACTACAATTACATTCATATATACATCTATATTTTTGTAATCCCAATAACATATCTGTAAACACAAACGTATATTTATCAGCACCAGAAGAAAAGCATTTCTACGTATTTAGTCAAAACTGCTCCGAGTCAATTTTCCTACCAGATAAGCAAAAAATGAGCGGATTGTTTTGCTAGCTGAGAGGGAGACTGGCTGGATACTCTCACTTGGGAGGAATGTTGACAGGCCTCAGCACAATGCTTGACAGCAGGTCCCTGACCTAATTGGGTTTGTTTAGGGCGAGTCTATTGTTAAACACTGAGCAAAGCTTTCTGGATTGTTTGGCAGTTATATTTCGGTTGATAAACCACACAGGGGAATAACGCAACCTTAGTTATGGCCAGAGAGTGAGAAAAGTACAACAGGGAGCACCATAAATCTCTGGGGTTATCTAACAGTTCCGACAGCGCCGATGAAAAGCAAGGGGAAAGCATTCATCACTTTCTTTCTCAACAATGGTATAGGGAGTTACTTACGCCGGACCATCTCCTCTCCACTCAGCGGCTCACTGTGTCCTGATCATAGTCCATCATGTGAGTAAAAGCCCTACAAATCCAATTCTGGTGCTTCTTTTATCTGAACTGACAGCTAATACAGCTGCCTGAGCGTGGAATGGATCCCATGAACCGACCAGACCCATTGTGAAAATATAGTTTGTGTTTTTCTAACAATACATACAGGGGATGGATGAGATAAAAGCACCGGTTACAATATAAAGCAATCCAGCAGCATTTCAACCATCTCTCTGACTTTGTTTCAACCAAGCATTATATGAGCTCCAAGAGGAGATATTTATTGGTTGGACTTTTCAAGTTCGCCCTTCAAAAATGGGTTTTTCTTATCTTTATGTCCACTTAAATGTCTGACCTTGTATATACCAACTTGTATCTTGTGCAAAATATCTCACTAGAAGAGAAGTGTTTCACATTCCTCTACTGGAGGGGGAGACAACAGCGCACTTCACTGAAATGTAGAGCCGCGTTTCCATTAAAGCCCAAGCAAATTTGGAAGCAAAATTTTGAAATTAGGGAATTAGGGATGTTTCAATCAACTAGTTTAGAGTGAAGGGCCAAAGGAACCGGTTTAATGTATTACTGTAGGCTTATCTGCCAGTCAACAGAAAAAGCAGTAGAAATTGCTCAAGAGACAAAAAACAACAACAAAAATGAGGTTGGTGTTTGGACAACCCGTAAGAAAAAATGGATAGAAGTAGCAAAGCAGAAACAGTTAATCAGCCTCAAAAGTTGAATGCTCGTAAAGTCCAAAGGCATTGGGAAAAATAGTTCATCTTCTGTTCAGTGAATTAACTTTTTCTAAGACAACACCTGCCTCATGCTAGCATAAAAACTATCTTAATTAAATGTTGGCATTTCCATCAAGCTATTCTTATGTAAATCTTGTTGAGGTTTGGTGATGGATGCTTGTCATCAATTTTAGTGCACAGTGGAGATATATTTGGCTAAATTATGTTTCCTTGAACAGAGAAAATAGGTGACCATTTCATTCTGCAGACCACGAGCTGGCTCACACTGTTCTTTAATCGGTCAACTTAGCACATGAGCAGCTGTAGTGAGTTCAAAAGCCAGAACCAGCATTTGATGAGTAGTTTCCTCGAGCAGCCCCTTTAAGCCTTTTTTAACCACATTAATATATTAATCACAGCAGAGTGTTTTTTTTCACATACTTTGAAATGCATCTGGACTCTTAATACGTTCAACTTTCAGTAAAGTAAGAAAGCCACCTCATGATAGTATACATACAGAAAGGAAACACGGGGTGAAGAGGAGTGCAATGTGCCATGGTCCTGATATTTTAACATATCAAAAATACGGTCTTATTTTTCTTTTGAAGATGCAACTAACTGTGTTTGTGCAGACCTGATCCCATACACATTACTGCTCTCTAGTCTCATTTCTTATTCTTCATTCTGTTGCAACATTCTTGATCAGTAGACCTGTCAAACTACAGACAAAAAAAACACAGAACAAATCACTGCAAAGCTATGTATTTCGAGTGCATATGCTGTCTCTCCCAGAACTACTGTGAGGCCCTGAGGCGCTGGAGACAGCAGCAGATTCTAACTGGTGATACACACTCCATCAAAGGGCCGCCGCACCACCCTGATGTGCTCTGGCGGGCCTCTTGCTGCCTGCCAGGCAGATCTGACGCGCCCCCACACACCTCCTCCTGACACCAAAGGCTGTTTCTGCTATCTGTTCCACACCAGAGTACCGTAGGTACCTGCTAATGTTTGATGAACATGGTCATACTCCACCTTGAAGGACCACAACTGAAGTTTTTCATGTTTTAGTCCATTAACTACAGCGCTTTACATAACTGCCAAGTGTAGCAAAAGTTCTCCGATTGATTTCCTGCCTCCCAGGCAGCCACCTGTTCCTGCTCATTTCAATCGACTTGAAAATCAACTTTCACAAACTAAAAAGTTGGCTTGGGAAAGATAATCCATCAGTCATTTAGTTACATCTAGTTATTGAGAAGAATGCAGCTGCATGGAGAGACTTTTGCCTGTTTGTATTCTTGGGAAAAAGAAAAAGATAGAAGAACTAATGGGTATCTGTTCCTATCTTTACTATGAATACGTTCAGAAGTCAATTCTCAAGTTTCAGATGTCAGAGATAAATAATTTTTATTTTCTTAAGACATTCAGCTAATGTTTACCCTTGCACAAGTGGCCGCATTTTCACACTGTACTGAGATCCAACAAATACAAATTTTGTCAGTCTTTGAGTAAAATAACAACCAGCAGATTTAAAGCAATCAGCCTCCTATGGGGTCTATCTATATGTATTGGCAGCTATGAGCTTGGTCTAGACTAAAGTATGCTTTGGATATTAATCAACATGATCTAAAGAATAAAAAAATGCTTTAATAAACACGATATCTGTAAGGGTGATATATGTAAAGTGTCAGTAGAAAATTAACAACAATACACAATAATGTAGTTCAATAATGTTTTTGCTTTTCCTGCCAAACATTGGAGCAACTAATGGAGGGTTAGCAAAGAGCTGTGTGATGCAGAAGAAGAGCAAAGAACAGAGATCTAAATGAAGAGAAAAGGTGTGCTGGCTCACCTCCACAGTGCGCCAGGCCGTAGAGGACGTAGCCTTTGTGACAGAGGCACTGGAAACTGCCGGCAGAGTTGACACAGAAGTGGTCGCAGGCTCGATCAAAAGAGCACTCGTCAATATCTGAATAGAGAGAGAGACATTCTGTTAGAAACTTCTCAGCTCAACAAGTTACAGAGGCCATCTTCAAACAGGACTCTTCCATCCACCCATCATGGCATACTTGTTATGTTTCTATCTTTTTTCTGGTATAGCAATGGGTCAAAAATCACATGTCGAAAAAAAAGCATCTTTTCAAAGCAAGATGTCTTCTATTTTGTGGTTGGTATAGTGGTTGACCTCCTGCTGTTATTCAGCTTTCAATTTCGATGCACTGAAATGGAATTTTCTCAGTATTTTTGAAATAACAAGCGGCCACAGCAGGAGTCAAAAGAAGGACAGCTCCTCACCTGATAATAGGAGCTGAAGTGCTGTTTTTCTCTCCACATTGAACACACCAATCACTTTCCCTTTTCCCCTCTTAACCACACCATTTAAAACCCAGTATTGTTAGAAATATAATTTCTCATAAATTTTTTTCTCACATAATTTCTCCTCTCTTTCTTCTGTCTGGGGAAGCATGAATATTATGTGTTAAGAAAAATCAACATTCATTATAGTGTTTACAGACAGCAGAAAGCCTGTGTTGGTCCTTCAGAGCCTGTCTCCTTCACAGTGAAACACTTTTTTGCTGGTCAGTAGCCTCTCTTTCTTCTTTTTGGGCTTTTTTGCTTTCTAATGCATACATTCTGATAAGTGGCTTAAATGTCATGTGCTTAAAGAACACAAGGATTAATACATGAAGCTACAGGATATGGATGACATTTGGTTTTATTACTACAGAGGTTTCCTGTAATGTCAGCAAAAAATCTGAGTCAAGCCCAGGCAGCACATGCTGGGAGAAAGTGGGGATGTGCTACAACTTTGCTGGATGTCTAATTGGCTAATTTAGGAAAGGTTCCCAGGATTTTCCCAGGAAAATCATGCTTTTATCCTCACTATCTGCACCTCCTTGTGGTTATGAGGCAGCGCCAGCCACCATCAAACAGGTGACGCAGGTGTTTCACAGCAATTACAGGAGTTTGGTTAAATAATGGGTTACCTTGAAGAAACCAAAAAAAGACAGACAAATGTCTGCACAAATCTTGCATAGCGTTGCACAAAATGTTTTTCTTATTCACACTGGGTAAATGTGCACACCAGTGGAGTGCTGAAGATTGTGCTAGTGTCAAAGCCTGAACCAACTCCAGTGAAAAAAACAGTAATTTGACCTCACAGAACACAGGAGATGCTGGAACACTGCTTCATTGCTAATATGTTACTATGGTGGTTTAAAGGGTTAGATCGGATTCATCAGAATCTCATGGTCACACAAACAAACTAAATGTCTGCTGTTTATATTTGTCAATGGCTTTCTTTGAAGAGAGCATAGATAACCTCTTCAGTTCCCCTTTAGAAAGGCCAGTCTGATGGAAGGAAGCAAAGAAAACATTCTTAATATAGCACACATTTAAAGTAATATTGATTTTTTAGACTGACAAAATAAGTTTGCTCCACAGAAGTAGATTGGCTCTGGGCTCTCTCTTTATCTTCTTAACTGGGGCCAGCTTCTACCATAGAGAATACATTCACTATGGATAAGTTCCTCATAAAGTCCCACAACAAATCTAAACCATCCCTTCAATACATGGTAGGCGTGTTGACAGGCCATCTGAGAGATGAAAACCTTCTGAGACTAATAGTTTATTAAGTAGTTCCATTTACAAAACAGCACACAAACTTTGGAGATGAACCAAAGACTGAAGTTTAAAATATCTCCAAATGTTTAATTAATGATTCAATCGTAGAAAAATACCCTTTTATAAAAACGAAAAATGTAAATAACCACAATTTAAGTTAAACATCTAACAAAAAAATATCTTTCAGAACTTGATGCACTGGTTATGTACTGTGAAGTTAACCACAAATAAAGCTGAAAACTTTCAGAGGAAATCATACAGCCCTCGCTGTTTGTCCCCTCTGGAGATTCAGAACAGCAGTGGTAAATGAGAGCAGCATGAGCGTGCACATGCTGCATGAGGCATTGCAAAAGTGATTGTTTTTGGCATATTGAGCATAAACTTTGCTCAGCACACTTTTAAGCAAAGAGTCTAAAACCTTCTGGGAAATAGGCGTGGTGACTCAGTCCACCCCCCAAAAAAATGTTGCAATAAGTGACGCCAGAAGTCGATCTGTAACTTATCATTATATCGTTTTGTGTTGTGCCACGCTGCAGAAGAGATGTGTGAAGACATCTGGGACTCCTGCACTGCAACCCTTATTTACCAGGCAGCTAAGGTGAAGTATGCAGTGGGTGGGCAAGACTCCATCATGCGGTGATGTACGTGCAGAGGAACAGAGAGAGAGCCCAACAGCCGTATCACTTTCACTGAACATAAAAAAATTTGAGTTTTCATCGATTGTTTCTTGTCTTTGCTCTGTTAATCTGCCCACTCATCGCAGCAGACTGATCTGTGTGTCAGGACTCAATGCAGCACTTAAACCTCCATCCTTGACTGAAACTTAGAATAGGTCAATGTTGTTTATACAGAACAGATAAGAGCGCTATCATAAATGTTCCTTCTGGAGAAAACAAGACGTCTAACCATCTCCCTGAGTGCCCTCATGAGGATTAGGGGTGAGAAGGAGATTGTTGAGGGTGGAGGAATGCTGACAGGGGCTCAGCAGACATGCCCCGTCCTGACTTATGGGCCATGGTCCACTGACAGCAGGGAAACACCATGACTGTTTAAACCAAGATAAACCCAGAGTTCAGTTTACACATCTCAACACCTCGTGGAGACAGCAAACGTCTATTTAAGTGTCACTGATGTCACGACCCACCACCACGCACATGAATTTATTACCAGAACTGTCTATTAACAAATCTATCTGATCTGCCAGTTCTGGATTCATACTCAGAAGAGAGAGATGTGTGTTAAGAGGAACAGATGTACAATGTGATTTGTCAACCCAGAGAAAGGGATATCTCCAGTACGACTGCAGACTTTATCTTTTTTCTTTAATTCTGCATTACAAACTAGGGACATGGAGATAAACCTACACAGTAAAATAACAGTTCTGTCTTTAATTTAAATAAAGGTTAATAAAGTTGGGCTCAATTAATTTAGATAAACTTTAAGACAACAGTTCTAAGCATTTTTCTTCTTTTGCATATAAATGTAATTTGTTCTAAAATGCCAAGTGAGTGTTTCATGGATTTAGTTATTAAATTACTATATTTTCCCGCAGCTATAACACATATCAAAGGCGTTTAATATTCTGGTTATCCTGCCTTGGTAAAAATATATTGTCAAGTTGCCTGATAGGAAATAAAGGATCAAGTTTTCATTTTAAGGACTAAAACTCAGGATATCTCTGCCACCTTTCTTTGGTTTCTAATCTGTTTCTTATGAGTCTCTCAATATAAAGGAAGTGCAATAGTTAATCCCTGGAGTACTTTTATTCACAGATTTATATTCTACCACCAGGGGAAAACCACAAACAATCAGAGGAGGAATCATTGAGATAAAGTTTGACCTTAAGGCCTTGTTCAGACTACTAACTCCTTTTACTTGAGCGGGGTAGCAAGTTTGGGTTGTGACAGTTGGTACCGCAGGGGTCACCACAAAAACACCCCGAAGCAGCCTGCAGCACAAAAGTTAAAAAGGACTCAGCTGTTTAAAGTTCAGCATGCCCTCATGCTGCGTTGGCCAATGAAATACAGTTAACATCTCTGTCTGTATTTCTACCATGCAATTTGATCCAAAAAAAACTTTGGTACAATACAACTTAAAAAACAATTCGTAAAAAATTAAAACACGAGCACTAACAGATGCCCGTCAGAACAATTCTGCAGAGAATTTGATCGCATTTTTCCTGCGACAAACTTTAGCACATAAGGCCCACTCCTATTGTCTTTTCTTGTCTAGCTGCTGTAAAATAAATGAAGCTGCCTTCAAGTTTGGTTGGAAATGCTGGTATCATGAAAGCACTGGTGCAATTGTGAAATATAAAGTTAAGACTACTGTGCTACTTTGGGAGGGTAAGGTTAACAGTGTGATATCACACCGCCACACGACCCTGCATCTAATCATCACACTGCCGGATCCAGTGTGAATGAGAGGCATTTTGTTTGGATTTTGCCAGCCTCTCGTTCCATGGGTGAGAAAAATGAAAGGAATGAGAGGAGAGGATAAGGAGCAGACAGGTGACTCAGGAGTGTGGAGTGTATGCGAGCCTGGAAACACCTCACTCAACAGGAGGTGAGCTTTATCACAACTTCTCTCCAGACAAAACACACAGAACCAAACAAGGACAACAGTGTCCCAGGGTTGCCCCTGTGCACCCAAACAGCACATGACGGAGTTGGTTAAGGCAGGGTGCCACAGAAAACAAGCAGCGATTTACATTCCTACATGCACAGACCACATTTTCTCAGTTATCTGTGTTATTATGGCAAAATAAACTTCGCATTGTTCTGCTGTAAATAATGAGAGAAAGGCATCCCACCAAAAATAGATTTAAAGTGACAAGAAAGTGGCTGCAAAGCCCAGCGACACTGTGTTTTCACTGAACACATAAAATGTTTGTGTACTGTGTACTGTGTACTGCGTACTGCGTCGTGTGATTCAGTAGAGCAATTCTAAACCCATTGCATGACGTTGATGTGTACCAGGCTGGATATTGATCGACCACATCAATAAAGAAAAGAGAATTAAAAAATAGCATGTCATCTGTTTTTCCACTCGGAGAGAGGCTGAGCCCGGCTCCACAGCCCCAGCCTGCCTGTCTTTTTTCACCAGATGTTTCTGTAGTGGCTTGATTCATCCAAGAACCAGCAGAGATTTTAGAGTTGGAGCTCTAATTTCCCACACCTGTGTTCAGCCATGGCAAACTCTTTATTTGTTCTGCAGCTAGTCCTCCCAGCTCCTGCTGAGCGATGGCTACCACCAAATAAAACAGACAAACAAGCTAGAGAGGCCTGGTTTGGCTTCCCTGCAGGCTGGAAAGAGCAGATTTGTGTGCTGCTGGGGGGACATTTTTGTTTTCATAATCCTGCTAATCAATGCAAAAATCACCATATAGGAAATATATAGTTGAGAGTGTGCTTTCAGGTAATAATCCACAGGAAAAATTGTTGCAACGGGCAGTTGAAAGGGCTTCCTACCTTGACAAGTCCTCTCATTGGTCAGCAGCTTGTAGCCCTTCTTGCAGCTGCATTCAAAGCTGCCCACCGTGTTTCGACACACATGATCACAACCTCCATTGTTGAGACGGCATTCATCAATGTCTGTGAACACAAAGACAGTGAAACCATGAACGAATCAACCATTACATAAAATAGAATTTTCCTTTAAATTGAACTTGCGCTAAATGATAATTGTGGCCACCCGGGGGCAGTAGGGGCTGTAAACACAACAATGTTTTTCTTGTTGGCAAACTACTTTTTTCAGTGAAGAAGCAGCCTTGGCTCTACCTAGTGATCCAGCCCTTGCCTCCAACAGGGCTGAGCAAAACTGTTGCATTCAAGGATGTGTCAAGATATATATATAAAAAAAGAAAACAACAGTAACAAAGGTAAGATCACATTAATTTCATCAAAAAACAAACAATCATTGACCAACCATCAGCAATAACAACACTGGGAAGACTCCAAGACTCCATCATCTATTTCCAAGGAAAACCTGATACTTTTGAGTTCCAGGTGTGAAGAACATTTACAGGTTCTGAACTTGAACTCTTTTTGGACAATATTTTCAGAAACATTTCAAAATTAGGCCTGTGGTCCTATATAAATACTGCTGAGTGTCTGTTCTGCAGCTACTGGCTAACTTTATCCACCGTTTGGTGCTGGGAACTACAGAGTTGGGTCATGGTTTTCTGGGGGTTTCACATACATGTAACCATCTGATCAATTGTTAATATAAATACACTGATCATTGCAGCACTAACAAAAGTTTATAAGAAATTGTTACATCTAAACAGCCAGGATTTAGGCTACGTGTAATTACTATTCAGCTATTCAAAAAGGAGGATTATTTGTCAGACTGCCATGACAGTCTACAGACACTGGAAATAAGCTTCAGGGCTTTGCTTACTGGCCCTTGGAAAGGCCAAAATCAGTTTGCGTGTGGCTGTAATGGGATGCAGCTCTCACACAGTTAAGCCTCCGGGTGGTGAAGCCTCTAAATCATCATTGTCCATCTCCCTCCAGTTACTCTGCTCTTTATTTCTGCAGCCAATACCCAATCAATATATCATGTGTTCATCCTCGCTTTTGATGGTGCTCTGCCTTGGCAAGTTTGGCAGCAGCTCTGATTAATTCTGAATCATCATCAAATGAGGCGTCTGTCTCTTGAGGGAGTCTTCATCATCTGGTAGAAATAAATGCATCAGAAATGGAATAAAATAATCCCCTCCTTGCTCCATCTTTGTCTCCGATCCTCAGAAGTGCAGGGCCCGCAGCAAGGCCCTGTCTTCTTGTGCCAGAGCTGCCTGGGTTTGTTTTCCCCTTGTTTCCTCTCAAACCAAACCAATATAAGCCAATGTTCTTTTATCAGAGTTGTTAGTGTTACATTAAGAGCTGTAGAGGGCTGACAGATTTCTTTCCTTGCGGAAACAAAGATTGTCCTCATTCACTCCAAAGTCGTCTCACTCTCTGACTTGTCAGTGGTGCCTTTGTTTTCTCAGTCTGCTAATAGAATTCTGTTTTACCCCTAAAGTTCTGAGTTGATTTTATTAGACATAATATAATAAAAAAGTTGCAGGCTGCCTGAGTGGAGCATGCTCTGCCAACTCTCTGAAAGGAGGGTGATGGTAATGTAGTGGAAAAACTGTCAAGAAAACAGGTGGCATGACAAAATGTGCAGCTGTAAAGCAGAAAGTAGTGTGAGAGCGGTGGCACCAGTAAGGATACAGGCCTTGTTAGCGCACCTGTGGGTGTAAAACAATGATAGTGTAGCCTAGCAAGAGAAATTCCAACTAGCAGGTTGGAAAGGGTGCTACCATAGAGGGTGTAAATAACTTCATAATAGCTGTGAGCTCCAGGTGGAGGAGAAGCTCTAGTGTGGCCTGGCAACACGACAAGCCAGGGATTCATTTGGTGACAGCTGGACAGGTGTGGTTCGAATGGTGATGCCTTACCTTTGCAGGTCTTGCGGTCTGGCTGCAGAGTGAAGCCAACAGGACAGCTGCAGCGGACTCCTGTCACTGAATCGTGACATGTGCTATCACAGCCGCCATTGTTCACAGCACAGGTCTCTGCAGGGACACAAGCACTCGCAGTCAGACAAACCCCCCCATAGAAAAACACACCATAGATACTGTTTTGACCCATTTAAATCTCTAATCAAAACAGCATATATGCATATTGGTATTATAGCAGAAATAAGAAGGGACACTACAAAATTCAGCATTCAGGTTTTTTTTTTTTTTTTTGGTCACACTGAAGCCAAACAATAAAAAGCAGAGCAGGCGGCCAGGTCGTCAGTAGAACATCTGAATGAAGTGAAAACAAGGACTGAACAGAGTATGAGCAGCGGCCGGATGAGATTAACAGAGAGGGAACTGAGAAGATGTTTGTGAATAATGAGATGATACCAACACATCCAACACAGCCAGATATATGATTTCACACTCTTTCTCTTTGTGTGCATAGATATGTGCATGTTTGCTTCTCTTTGGTCAAGGTGAATCACAACCTCCAAACTCCTTTGTACTGCAGGACATCTGTCTGCCCTCCATCATGAGGGCAAAGGTTTGACTTCAAGACATACACGACGTTTTCCTGGTTTTTGACAAAACCTTCCAGGCATTTTGGGGATAAAAAAGCAATTTCAGCTACCTTGCCCCTGTGTTGGCTAGACTGATTTAAAAAAAGGGAGGTAGTCAGTCAAGACAGGATGGCTGAGGTCTCTTCTCTAGACAGTGACAAATTTTCACTGAGACTTTCATTTTAAGCAACAGCACAGGAGAAATTTGTTCTCACATAAGGGGAGACTGGTGTGTGCCTTAATAGTATTTGGCAGCTTTATAGAAAGCCTCACACACTTCTGAGGAAAAACACAAAACAAACTTAAAAAACCTTTTGCGACATGGAACAATCTTTAACTTGCTGTAAGGCAAGTGGTCATCCACACAGTGCATCACTTCTCCCTAATGGGCTGTAGGATGCTGCATGGCAGCTCTTCTAAAGGAGCCTGCACAGCTGGGCCAGTCAGAGGCTTCACACTGGCAGGGAGATGGCAGCTCACACGTGGCACTACAGAGGGAATGCAGCTGCACGGGTTCTTTTTTTTTTTTTTTTTTTTTTAATAGAGGATCCCTTTGGGGAAACACCTAATCCTCTTCACTTAAATCTAAAAGTGCACTGCCTGCAGCAGCTATAATGAAGCTTTGTAAAGCTCTCTCAAATAAAAAACTCAACGGTAGACTGGCTTCAAAGCAAAACAGGTGCTTACAGTGATGTAATTTTATATTTTATAGTTGTTTCACTGACAACGTTTCAAAACAGTTCAGTAAATGGTTGCTGCTGAAGGCGCAACATAATGACGTAATGACGATTATGAGTAAATATTAATCCACAGGGAGGTGAAAAATAAAGTTAAAAAAAGTAATAAAAGCAGGACAAATTGGAAACAAAACCAACACTACAAACACTATAAAAGGTTATAAAAATTGGGTTGTCTAATGTTACATGACAATTAGCTCTACTTATGATCCCCTTAATATTCCAGAGTCGTGAATCTCTCAGTGGGCCTGCGGCATCTGCCAGGGGCTCCCTGATAGCTTTTCAGACAATATGTATGAATATTGATATGAATGTAAAGCTTGTTGAAGCTTTCAATAACTTTAGGATTATAGCTTTATAAATCATTAGATTTTTACACTAAAAATTTTATAGGCCAATCATATTAAAGCCGTTGTGTTCGTTATAGTACATTTTTTTAAATAATTTTATTGATTTTACATAATTCTATATTACATATTTTTATATTTAATGTTTTTAAAATGAAAAATAAATCTGAGTTTACAGCTGAATTAGCCAGTTTATGTACTTGGATGAAAATAATACTGATATGTGTGAGAATGTAGGTTTTGTATGGAGCAAAATTTGGACTTCAAATTAAAAGTTTTTAAAAATATGGTCTGTCAAACTATTCTTTAAGGGGCCCTTGGTGGAAACACTTCTGAGATCCTCAGCCCGACTATAAATGTTTAAACATCTCACCACTGCTTCCCTTAGTCAATACAGTTCAAACATGTTCGGCATGTGTAATTCTTTTTTTATTAGTAAGAGTTTCCTGGATTACTTTTATTATTATTATATGTTTCTTCTACTTTGACTGAATCTTATATATTTTTACTTTAAGGGTAAACCTCACTTATATCCCAAAAATGTGTTCATCTTAAAATGGAGAACTTCATTGAAGTGAGCTTCTTCACAGTGAATACAACTTTTGTAGATTCAAATTATTCAGAGGCAGTGATGGGTATTGTTTTTGTATAAACTGATATCAAAACTGATGCTGATAGATATATATACTTATCGATGCTACTCTTCTTGATCTGGTGCAAAAAAATAAGCCATTCAAAAGGATTTGAAGATGTTCAACTTTTCTAAGTAAAGTCAGCCAACACTTTGTTTTGCCCTGCAGGTTCGATATCATTAGGGGTTGGTTATGAATGCCAGCTATGTTAATAATTAATTAGTACAGGCAGGAACCGGTGCCCATGTAGTACACATTACCGATCATAATCAGGGGCTTAACACCTTACTAAGCTTTTGGTGGCTAATATAGACTCAGTTTGAGGACTTTATGACTCAATTTTACTTGCGCTATTTTTCCACTATGTTTTAGCATTTACCTCACCCAATAATTACCACTTATGTCCACCAAAACTTACGTAAGCCCACGTTAGCATTCTTCAGAGGTGAAAGCTTTCTGTGAAGTGTTTCTATTATTTTGTCCGCTCCCAGAAGTTGGCAGAACACAGCGATTCAGCCTTTGATCCTTCACAGCAGAATGATAGCTCATGATGGAGTACGGGGCGGGGGGGGGCTTCCAGTTAATACCTCAGTCCAAACCCAGGCTTGAGACTGTAGCACTGTGGCTTCACATAATTGCAAAGTGTGAGCAGAGACAGTTGGCAGACGAGACGATAAGACAGTGTCAGGACATGCCTCGAAAACGCTTAGTCAGGCAGCCATCTCACCAAACTGTAATGATCATGTGTTAAGAGAGCAAAGAAATATTTCTGACATTATGGTTTAGTGAAGACAGGGGAGGGACACATGCTCTGGTATGTGTGTGGGTTTGTGTGTTTTGGATTCACACCAGCCACATATACAGTTCACCGGGCTGGGACCCGCAATTACAGTAACATTGGGCAGACTTTTGTAAATATTCTCCAATATGACTATGTAGGGTGTTTGGTCTAATGCTGAGCTTCCACAGTGTATGTTTCATACAAAAGTGTACATAATGTTTTCACAGAAGCCGCAGGATTTCAAGCTGCAGCACTTCTACATCAGGACTGTTGACAAGAAACCTCAATACAACTTGTCATCAGCCATTTATGCTGACCGCGAACAAAATACATCAGTGGGTGAGTGGACATAATTCACGAAAAGGCACAAGTCCTCTGGGTGCAGATCACCAGGATTAGATGCCTTTGTTAAAAGACAAAGGAAGAGAAAATACTGTTTTTTTCTTGACCAAACAGCAAACATGCAGCTAAAGTTAATCAGAAGTTACAGTTATTATCAAGCACCAGCTAAAACTGAAGGTGAATGCTCTCTCAATAACAAACCACACAGAAGGAATAAAACCATTGAGGAGAGTTTGATAATGTTCTCTAGGGGTACAACTGTGAACCAGAAAGCTGGTGTAAGTATGGTGTAGTAACACAGGAAATAGGGGGAAATTGATAAAGGAGGATGCAAAATGTGCCTCTTGCTCCTAATGTTTCTATTTCTGAGGGGTAAAAAAAACTGAAACTAGGACACAAAATCCTAAAATAGGTCAGACTGTTATATTGTGGCATTAGGGAAACTCAGTGTACATACAGTAGTAACAACTACTAACTTAAAGCACTATTGTTTCTCGTCTTACCTTGAACAGGCTACTCCTCTGAGAACAAGCCTCCTCCCTCAGTCTCTTACATGGTATAATTAAATCGTAAATCTCTTTGAAGTATCAAGGTTTGATACATCGTCGCAGATTTATGAGTTTATTTCTCCTGGCATCCTGAAAATTGGGTTGAATTGCATTTGCGATGTTATCAAAATGCAAAAAGTTTCTCTACTTTTCTCTTTTTTTTCAACCAAAACATGCTTCATTATTCCTGTTGTTGCAAATGTTGTGAAGCAAATGACTTCTGGACACAAAAAAGAAGAAGAAACTGAACTGGAATAACACGGATATATATTTTGTGCAGATGATTTATTTGTAGGACACAAGATTACATCTGTATGAAGAAACAAGTTAAGAGGGATGCTGTGCTTTATCTTTCCTATGAAGCAATCATGGGAACATTATTGGCTCCCTCACCAAAGCTAATAGGCCATGATGATGAGGTTTAGGAACACAGAGTGTTTGAAACACTGCACGCTCAATTTCACTCATTTCAATCGTATCAAAACACAAATAAAACCAAAACTCTTTGGTCTGACTCTTGAAAGCCATCATAGCTAAATTGATTTGGATGTATGACAGAGACCCCTTGCACTTGTGTTAATCCTTTCTTATTCAGTAGATCAATCAAACTGCAGCACTCCTTTTTCAGAAATTCTTAAAGGAGGAGATTTTACTAAATATAATTTTATCTTAGATGTTATATTTTGTAGGGCATGATCTCATGCAAAAAAATGTTCCTTGTGACTGTTACATTTTTATATAAGACATCAGATGATTGTTGGTACTTATAAACTCATGCATAAGCAGCATCTTCGCTGTTTTGGCCTCTCGAGCTAGATAGTTTAGTTAGCCTCATGAGGTTAGATAGTTTCGTCTGACCACAACTCAATAGGTCAGGCCACTCCAAAGGGCTATATTATAAAACTAAGGGGGTTGGGATGTACAATACAAATCTGTATTCATTTTTTGGACTTTCATCTTTGAGCAACAGTTGTTTAAAAGAAACCATCTGAAATGTTAAAAGGGGAAATGTTTCTTTGGTGGAACTGCTTACAACTCAAAGATATCTGAAACATGTGAGCAGGGCCCTGATGCCTTTTATTAATCTTTTATAATTTATTATCTAAGTTCATTGATTTTTATTTTTGGAGTGTACAGCCTGAATCTGAAAAGAAACTTAAGATTTCAGATAAAAGCAATGAGGTGTAATGTGTCTTGAAATTGTAGTGAAGTAGAAATATCAAGCAGCTTGGAATGAAGGTACTGAAGTAACAAAAAAAAAGTGCATTACTTGAGTCAAGGTATTTACACTTTACACAATCATTAAAAAGTCCTGCAGGTTATTACCTGAATTTGCAACGGTGACGGTCTAATAACTGGATAGTTTCTGGTTCTAATGGGAATTCAATGTCCAAACTGTGGAGGGCAGATTTATGGGAATAATAACTGGACAAGAGTCTGCAGGAAGACTTGGGTTCAAACAGTCACCACCAACTAAGATCCCATTCAGTATAACTGGCTGACGTAACTCCTGCCAAACTAAAAAAACACAACAGCAATGTACCTGATAGCTGTTTTAGGAAGATTTACACATTGTGTTACCAAATCAAGAAGTTCTGGCGGGAGATCATAAACCCAATCACTAACATTTCTTCTGTAAAATTACCCTGTGACATACATTAAAAAAAATTGCTGTAAATGTTTTTCTTATATTATTTTCAATTATACATATATCTTTATTCTGCTGGCTGTACCAGTGAAATGTGTGGTTAATCCGTGATAAGTATATTTGCACTGATTTGTACTTAATGCAAGAGGGAGGCCTAAAGAGACTTCACTTTTTAAAGTGAAATATGCATTAAAATATATTACATATTTATACTAACTTTTGTACTGTGACAACCCAATAAACAAAGAGTAATTAATTCCACTAACAATAAAGGGAAGGTAAGAATCGTTCTATTTGATGATACAAATACAAATACAGTAAATGTCTTTGTATAATGTTCGTACTGCTGGTCTTTGTTTGCAGCTGTGTTTTGAAAAGGTGTGGTTTTACCCGGGCAGCGGCTGTTATTGAGAGGGCATTCACAGAAGGAAGAGGAAGGTAGGGGAGGGGGGGGGTCAGAGGTCAAGGGTCAGAAGGATGATGCCCCTGTGGGGAGGGGAAAGGCCTGATCAGTGCCTGCTAGGTTAGCTTCCTCTACTCCCCACACCCACAGACCCCCAGAGAGAGGAGTCAGAGGAACACATATTTACCATTGGGGAACAGCTGTGGGGCTGCCTGGGACTGGACGCTCCTCTCCCCTGCATGCACGCGCACACCCACACACACGCACACATTGTAAAAACACCACTTTAGTTCTCTGTACACTTGAACCACGCAGCATTCGTGTGTAAATTATGAGCATGTGACAAGAACTAATCTGATGTGGTTTACAGTCTATCAACCTTATTCCTGCGGTAAAGCTCCATGATACCTTGCGTTAATTAATGGGTGTGGCTTCTGGTTATTCCCATCACTGAAATTGCATGAGCCTGCCAAATCTTAAAGGGGTAGTTCGGATTTTTTGAAAAGCAGTTATATTAGGTGCTAATCCATAGTCAGTCTTTCCCTACTGTAGATCACGGTCAGTTTGCCTTCTGTTTGAAGAAGCAGGCAGGAGTACCTGCATGGAGGCTAAGCAATGCATTGATGCAGATGGGGGCAGCAGCAAAACTTATTTTACCCACCCTAAAAAGGCCCACCTAAAAAAGATAAATACTGGTTTAAGTATAAACTATATTTACAATATTTTTAGAGCTTAATCTGACATCCTTGTTAAGTTTATTCAAGGGAACAGAAGCTGTTATCTATGCTCTTGTCAAACCACCAGACTCCTTTAACAAAACAGTAATTTTAACCTGCAGAACACAGGAGCTGCTGGTCTACCACTGTCTCAGTGAAGTTTGTGGTATTGTTTGTATGACAAATGGTCTAATGGCTAGTTCGGATTGACCAAAGTCACTAAATAACACACACAAACTAAAATATCAAAGCAGTGATAGACCAGCAACTCCAAACGTCCCTAAAGGTAAGAGTAATATTACACAGTAATATTGTTTGAAATATAGCATATACTTTAACTGAATAGATTTTGCTGCTACCCCAATCCACAGCAGTACTTTAATTAGCTTCCTGACTGTATGATAATGTGATCATAACTCTACTAAATACAACCAAAGGATGTTGGGATGACTGAAAAAATGTCCCTTAACAGCATACAGCAGCATACTTAGCTACTTTATTATTTCAGTACCAGCAGGGAGTCACTGAGCCTGAAAAAGTGATAGTAATGAAGTTCTGTTCATTTTATTAACAACACATAATGTTCTTAAAATCAGAATCAGGCAGAGCTTCTTTCATTGTAATCTGGACTACTGCTGTCAAGAACAATCCCCCAATCCCATTCTGGGTTATAATCACTACGTTGTTGTTTAGGCCACAAATTAACTTTAGCTCGACTTTTGGTGTTGCTGCCGACAGTACAACTTGTCCCCAAACTCTGTCAGGTTTTTGTTTATTAAAGCTACTCAGGGCCACTTGTTCAGGTTGTTCCCTTTTTAGTGGAAGGTAGAGGTATTATCACATAATCCTGTTTGATAGGATGTGTTCCCACATTATTTATTTCCCAAAAAGCTCCAACAAAAAGAAGACACTTTTTCAGTGAAAGAAATAACTGGAAGTTGACTCCATAATTCATGCAATATATCATGAGGCTTGGAATAAGGTGGATAGCATGAATGAGAGAGGGGATCTCTCCTGAATTACACAAGTCTTTAATGTCCACTTCTGCCCACAAGAGGCGATAATGACATGGGAGAATGACATTATGTACAAACAGCAGTGATTATTTTCCTTAACAACAAACTGATGACAGATCCTCGTCTAAAATGAAAAGGGTGACATCTCAAGGCAAAAATGCTTGTAATTGCAGCATGCAATCATGCAAAAAATGATCCATACAAGGCAAACAAACTGCAGTTTTTATTGTTTGTATGTGAGATGAGGCTTTGGCTAGTTAGTATGAGCGCTGCAAGCCTCGACAGACAGAGCGAGTGGTGGTTAGTGCTGCAAGCTGAAAGGCAGGAACAGCCAGATTCATGTCTGCGCTTTATGGTGTCTTTTACGGTCAGCTCATTTCAGAATTAATGTTGTTAGGCTTTGATGTCAAGTCTCTAAGCACTGTCAGTGGCCCAGCTATTTATGTGCTGCCACGTCTTGTGACATGTATTAGTTTTGTTTTGTTTGTTTTTTGTCATCATTTATGTCAGATTATGACTTGCTGTTGTTTTCTTTTAGTTAACATACACTCCATGGCACATATTTAATATGCAGTCCATGTTCTCACCCGTGATACAGCTGGGGTGACGAATTAGGCTTTTAAGCACAAAATGAAAAAAGGTAAAAGACCTTTTCATGGTCTTATTTTGAATTGCAAAAGCTACCTGTTCATCATTACCAATTTCAATTATGTTTTCCAGAATCACACTTTTTTTTTCAATCCTTTTAATCAGAGAAATAACCCCCATTTTAATTTGTATAACAATTGCTCACCGCCTATTACCTTGAAGAAATCTTTGTTTTTCTAAGCTCCACTTTGAATAAATGAACCCCCCAAAAAAACACAGTAAATCCATGATGAATTGAAGTAACTATTTCAAATACTTTCATATAAGCTATGACTAAGCCTATGACTGAATATATAAAACCTGGATGCATTGTTGCCTAGATTAAAAAAAAAAAAAAACCCAACGTTTAGAAATAGTTTTTTCTAAATTTTCCCAGCTTTTGGATCAGTCCATCATTGAGGCATGCAGAGATTTCTTCCAGTATATTCCAGGTAACATGCAGTCAGTAATTAATATACAAATGGTTATTTTCGGGATGAAGTATCCCTTTAAGCATGAAGTCTCATGCTCTGGGGATGTCAGAATGACCAATTCAGAGCTCTTGTGAGGTGCCAGATGAGGAAGCAGATGCTCGACTCTGAGATTAACAGGTCAACACCACAAAGCATGCACAGTTTACATCGACTGCCACAGTTCGACCAACATGTCCCAGTTCCAACATGCAGCATCCAGATTCAACAATTCTCAGCAGTGAGGAGGACAGAGCACTGTGAGGCACTTATACATCCAAATACACCAGCATGAATGCACAGACCACCCGAAATGAGAGCACAGTGTGTTTATGTTATGGGCATATGCATGTCGACTACATGTGTTTACATGCATGTGATGCATGCATGCTGGATATGCACTGAATGTTTGTGTGGTTGTTTGTATAGCTTTTTGTTTGTATGTTAAATGCATCTCTTCCTCTCTGTCTCTCTCCTTCTCTGTGTGTGTGTGTGTGTGTGTGTGTGTGTGTGTGTGTGTGTGTGTGTGTGTGTGTGTGTGTGTGTGTGTGTGTGCCTGACACAGTGTGGCCGACTCTTCAGATGATTGAACTCCTGAGCATGTCTGCATCTGCCTGCTATTTGTGAATGTTTATGATTTGCTATGCTAACAGCGTGAATGCTTCCACATGATGGCTGCTCCGTTCTGATACCTGAAATAAGTTGATTCACAGACAAATAAACCTGACTTTAAGACTGTTTCAGTGTTATGATCCGACTTTAAAGTTTCAGTAGGCTATGAAACAAATTCCTTCAGTACCAGTCAAAAGTTTGGAAAAACCTTGTCATTCAATGATTTTTCTTCATTTCTATTATATTTTCTACATTGTAATTAATATGGAATGGATCAAAACTATGGAAGAACACACAGTATTATGCAGTAAACAAAAAAGTGTCAACTAGAATATGTCTATATAATTTGGATTCATTAAAGTAGCCACATTTTGCTTTAATGGTCTGTAACACAAAAAAAACCAATTAACTTTTGACAAGTTGCAGCTATTTATTGAAATCCTTTCAAAGTGATCACTTCATGAGGCTGACTGAGAGAATAACAGAAGTTTGCAAAGCTTGCATCAAAACAAGAGGTGGCTATAAAGAATCTAAAATATAAAACATATTCTGATTTGTTATATTTACATGATTCTTTGTGTTCTCTCATAGACGTGATGTCTTAAGTATAAATCTGTAATACAAATAAAGAAAAACCATCTATTGAGACGGTCCAAACATTTGACCTGTCCTGTAAACCTTAAGTGTGTGTGTGTGTGCTTGAGAGTGTAAGAATGAGAGAGAGCATTTCATGTGTAGCATCCATAACAGCCCCGCTGATAATAAATTCCCACCTACAGAATGCAATGTATCAACAGAGGTCCAAACAAAACAGCATGTGGCGTGTTAAATGCATGACCAAGCCTGGGTGAGGAGACACCACAAAATGAATGAAGATGTGTCGGAATACATACGAAACACCCCACAAGATGGATTGAGCAGTGAAGCTGCAGCATACTGAGAGAGCGACACGGAGCCACTGACGAGGCAGGAGCTGTTTTGTAGTCATGTTCCTTTGGGATGCTGTAAGCACTGACTCACTTAATCATTAACACTTCCAAATCAATAATGAGTGTATTTTCACTTTGTGTGGTTGCTATGGATACCATCTACACTCTATAGATCATGTGCTATTTCCAACTCATTCGCTGAGAGCTAATTATCAATACATGCCATGAGGACTGCGTAAAAATACCCCGGAAGGTAATTTTTATGTTCTTTGTGACATTTAAGGCTTTTTGAAACTTAATTCAGGATTACAGTTTGATCTGATGGTTCATAGAGAAGCCTTGAAATAAATTTTAAAAGCAATCGTATTTATCAAAAAAACAATACAGCCACACCAACTTTGGAATATCAGTAATGCAGCTACTAAATTGCTACATGTGCACAAAAAGCATGTGCTGCTTTTAAGTAATTTTTCATGGTTGAAACCCAACACAGTTAAAGTCGTATTGCACAGTAGCGCTGCTTTACTGAAGGTCTTCCAACGTTCTTCTCACTCACTCACCCGTCAGCGGTTCATTTGGCAGATTGTTTGTTTTATTGAGGTTTTATTAACTAATAGAGTGTCTAGGAGATGGAGCGCCCCTGTGTCGACCGCAGAGCAGACCTGCCTCCACCTATTTAACCCCAGACTCTGAGGGGGAAATCAGAGATTTTAACTGGCTGACTGCTTCCTAATCTGGCACACCAAATGTACATTTGCTCCGCCTTGGGAATAACACAAGCTAAGACGTATAATTTGGCTGCGGTCAACTTTGTGGCATCCCCCTGGCCTAGCAGGGTACAGCAATAATGACAGGTTGGCTGACCAGACCTTGACATAGGTCTGGCTCTCATCAGGGCTGCGGTAATAAAGGGGATCCAGAAGCACTGAGCTAATCAGCTGCTACCCAAACCAAGCTCTCAAACTTAACAGCCACCGAAACCGAGCAACCACCTCGTCTGCTCTGCAGGCGTAGCCTCTAATTCTATTACTATGTTTGTCTTCCTGACAATTAAAATATGTCCTAAACAACCCAGTGAAGCTTCCACTACAAACCAAAGTTACTAACAATGTGCATGCTAAAAATGGGCTAGAAAGTTTTAATGACACTCTGGTTGAATAAAGGCTTGTCTGCAATAATTTGTCTTGAATTTACAACTAAACCTTATTGTTAATGTTCCGTGATTATCGATAAAATGTCTGTGCAATGCAGCATGGCTAAACGCAATCAGAACATGAGTATCAAAGCCTGTGCTTTGACCCAACTGCACCTGCAGGCCCCATCTGATGGGAAACTTGTCCTTCAGAACGGGTCAATATGCCTGAGTGGCTGAATGATTTTTACTCAACTTAAGTCAACTGAGGCAAACCCTGATAAATGCCAGTGGAAGGTTAGGTCAGGTGTGTGTGTTAATCCCCAACGGGAGGCAGTCGGGGAGCTGACCCAAGGGCTAATAGAAGGTGTGCGTCTCACTGCATGGCTGAGAAACAGAGAGGAAGACGGGGAGCTGTTGTGTCCAGTGATGAAGAGGAAGAGGAGAAGGAGGAAGGAGGAAGGAGGAAGCTAAAGCAGATGCAGGAACTGAGAGGTTACTGGAGCAGCAGCAGCAGCAGCAGCAGCAGCAGCAGCAGCAGCAGGAAAAGCACAGTGGGAGGTAGCCTTTTGTCCTTGTATGTCACAGATCAAGAGAAAGGGCTCAGGAACACAGCTACTGGAACAAGGCCTGTATTTCAACTTACATTTTATCACAATAAACCTCTTCTCAAATGTTAATTAAATTTGCTGTGGGGAATTGAGTTGTGAGCTAATCGTTTGCGGCTCTACATTTTCTCATTCACAATTCATTATTTTCTTGCCCTTGGTAGTTGTATCGGGGTGAGATGACTCACCTACACAAGTCTTTCCATCGGTGTGCAGGACGAATTTCATGTGGCACGAGCATTTAGGGCCGTGGTCCGTCTCCTCGCAGATGTGCTGGCAACCACCATTACCGTAGTTACACGTCACTATTGGAGAGCACACAGTTAACATAAAACAAACAGGTTAATACAAACTTTTTCTAACCTAAAGGTTGACAGCATGCAGGTTTTTAAAGGTTAATACACACCCTGGACCATACGGTCTATATGACTATAGGACTTATCCACTAACAATTTCTGCCATATTGCATATACAATGATATATAGAATATATTTGACACATCACCCACTACTAACTCATTGTGAATTACTATGTATGAGTGCATCAGGACCATTCAATCCTGGACTAACAGCTGAAATACAGCTTCTACCCCAAGGCTATGATGTCCACCAGTGTAATTTACTGCTGTTTTAAGTGCTGCTCTTCTTCTGTTCTTCTATTTGTCTTTTTTTGGGTCTATTTTTCTTTTTTTTTTTTTGTTCTGATGTTTTTATGATCACTGTCTATTAGAGCTGTCAACCAAATGTTGTACTATGGCTTATCTATCTATCTATCTATCTATCTATCTATCTATCTATCTATCTATCTATCTATCTATCTATCTATCTATCTATC
>JAOWBC010001714.1:19370865-19388842 GCA_028566105.1 Hypoplectrus providencianus
AAAGAGGGAATATGATGTAAGATAATGTAGGGATGAGACAGACAGAGAGAACAAGAAAAATGAGATGTGAACAGATAAAGACAAAAGGGACAGGAACATGTCCCATATGTCTCCGTCTTTGCTGCTGGACTAACAGGAGACACTTAATAGGTAGCAATGGGAGCACGAGGCGTTCCCTTCGCTCCACTTCCCCAGAATAGGAAAAGAGCCTGGTTATACGGTTGGGCTGCAGAGCAATGGAGCAGTGACTTCTGCACTTGTAAAAACAGTTCTGTGGCCAATGCACAGACAGGCAGGCAGGCCTGCTGAGAACCAGCAGGGGGAACATGTAAGAACCATGTCGGCTTCTGCACAGTGGGACATCCACACACCACAAGTCATGAACATACATAAAACCCATAAAATGTGCTTTTGCAAATAGAAACAGATATATATTTGAGTTTTCAGTATTAAACATTGAATCACTGGAATAATGGAAACTGGCCTTTTAGCAGTGCATTACTTCATGAAATTAATATGTGAAAAACAGTCTGCTAAATGGATATTACATCCTAAGAAAGTAGGTTATTTTATCCATTTACGCTAAGAACAAAACATCAATAAAACAAGGTTCAGTGACCCTGCGCTTGATTTCATGCTGGAGGAATGTGACGGCTGGAGAGCAAAACTAACTGAGAATATGATGCGAACATTTATTATGGATTTGAACACATTTATTGGAAAATTCCTTGCACTGCTGCAGTTCTGGCCAGCACAGAAAACACATATCCTGAAGTAGACATGCCACAGTCTGCATTTAAATGTCATAACAGAATGTGTCCGATTGTGCCTGCAGCAGGATGAAATTGAAAATGAATAAATTGCGTGCCTGTGTGCGTGTGTGTGTGTGTGTGTGTGTGTGTGTGTGTGTGTGTGTGTGTGTGTGTACACGATTATGTCCATCATCTCCTTTGTGTTCATATTTAAATTTAAGAGAGTGAAACAGAAGATTGGCACATCGGGTAACAACCCCTTTGGGAATTTAATGAAAGGTAAAAAAAAAAAACAGGAAGAAGTTTTTATTGACAAAGAGAACATTTCCTGGAAATATAAGTCCTTTTGTTGATAAAAAGAGCAATGCTCGTATCTAAATGTTTATATTGTTTGTATCTTTAAAATGTGATACAAGACATATTTTACACAATAGTTTGGGTCTCTGTGTCAATGCTGCCCGAACAGTACACTCACATGTGCCTGGGTATCGTTTAGGCCAATCACATGTCACAATAAATCAAAGAATGTGATTTATGCAGTGGATTGTGAGCAACACCACACAAATCCTAATTCTTATAGATCTGGTTACAAAAAGGATCAAATAAAGATATTGTTTGATAGAAGGAGTTCAGATGGCACTTGATACTTTCAAGAGTGATTTCAGTCAAGTACGCACACCCAGCTCCACATGCAGATGAACAAAGCCCAGCCTCCTCCATGCAAAATGCATTGTTTCATGTCATCTGGTGGCTAAATTTTCTCTGGCGGGTTAGCAGGTAGCTCAGGGCGCTGGCAGCATAGGCTGAAGCCCGGGGCGCTTTTCATCTGCATGTATAGTCCACACAGAAGTGACAGAGCTGCTAGAAAATCTGCAGTTTCCCTTAAATCTACTTTATATTAATCTGTTTGCAGTTGTGCACTTTTGAGACTTTAGTGCAGCTGTCTATCAACTGATTTCTTCCAGCAGTGAAAAGTGACACTTAAACCTCAGGGGCTTATATAATCAAACTTTTCCCCTTAATGCACTTCAAACAGTGTAATGTTGCCATCATTCTGGTGTGAACTTTCAGATTATTTTCTGCTACTTACCAGTTTTCCACACAATGCCAGCCACACTTACGCCACATTGATTGGCAGAGTGACAGGATGTTAGACTCCAAAGACTCGTTAAAAGCTGCACCTCTCATTTAACTTGTTTTAGCTCGACTTCTTCAGCTGTACCGTCTCAAAATTAATTCTGCAGCACTGAAGATTAAATTTCTCATTATATAATCAGATTTTGCACATTTCGAATGGAGTCAACAGGACTGAATACAAAAGTTACAGTATATGATTTACATAACAGGCCATCAGCGCACACTTGAGATAATAACCTCACCGGATATTCAGAACGTAAAGGACTAAAATTATGGATGTGTGGCTTGACTGAGGCTGAAATTCCAGAATTCCAATGTGCTGGATCCCGTCTCACGCACGTATAGTATGTCATTGTTTTCCTCCTATATAACAGAGACAATAAATCAAACGAAAGCAGTGGAACCCTTCTTGACCTAAATGGCATTCCTATCAACCACTAAGCACCTTGGCTGGCCTTTCAAAGGCTTTTTTCTTGACTGGGAGAAATGTTTGGGGAGAATAAATGAACTGTTACATTTTGGCCAGCTAGACGATGAAGCCTTCATTTGGCCGGAGTTATTCCTGTTCAGGGGGGCAGGGGCAGGTCTAATAAGAGACAGGCCAGCAGCAGCCTTGTCATTAGCTGAGAGGCTGGCAGACCCCTGCTGCCTAATTGGCACAGGCTCACTGCTAACAAGGGCTTCCTACCAGCAGGGGAAACAGACTGTTAGCGACATACACTGCATTGACCAGCTCTCCACTGTCCCCTGAAAGACTCGCAGAAGTTGCCCAGGGAACACCTGACCCATTAATGAAAGAAATGGAAAGCTGATGTCTTTTTAATGAGAACAATAAAGCTCATGAGTAAACTGCACCCCAGGCTTTACTCTTTAAGAGGAGCCTTTACATAATGGATGGAGGGATGCATTTAGACCGACTTGGCTTGATGATTAGATCAGTTTTAATTTTCTCAATGATTTTTTTTTTCCCTAAGCCATTTGTGCATAATTTTTCTCAGAAAGCGAGAAAAGTGATATTTGCAGCAATTCTGCAGGGTTATTGTCCAATAACTCGACAAGCCACTTCCTCACGACTTCCATTTTCCCTTCAGACACACACTGTTGTAATAAGAGCAGTAATAATAAGCAGATGAGTAGTTGTTCTGTCTGTTAGTCTTTCAAAAATAATGAAACAATGACAGAGCGGCTATCTGATGAGTGAAGGAAGTTTGTAGATTTATGGCAGCTTTAGTCTCTTGATCCAAATGGGACTCATCTGGAAGCAATAAAGACAAATTTAATATGAAAACGGAAGATTAACAGGAACTGGGGGCATTTATCAAGAAAGAGGAGGGAGGAAGTGAAGGAGAGACAGAGCTTGGCAAGACTGGATCGGTGCTCGCAGTCTGACAGATCGAGTAGTAGTGCTTTGAAACACATGATCCAGCTTTTCACTCCACTCAAATAACACTGCGTTTATGAAATGTAAACATTGACAGTTCACTAGGCCAGACTGATCTCATAAACCAGACTTCCAAGATTCTCGGTTCACCATCCAGGGGACTCAGGAACATCACAGTCTAATGACTCCCAGCGTGAGTCTTCTTAAAAAAAAAAAAAAAAAAGAGGAGTGCAGAGATGAAGAGACACCCGGAGCCTGCTGTACATGCTGTCAGGGCTTTCTGAATGACAAGTGCCGCAAACCCCAGGAACCAAAAGATCTACAACACAGCCCAGGCCCGAACGGGTGGAGCTGAGGAAAAGCAGACAGATGGATAATTACTCTTTAAATAAATGTGTTTTGTGATAGCGATAACAGCTGTTCATTTTCTCTGATGTTGCTTTTCTGATCTGTGGAGAAATCTCTACCAAACAAAGAACGGAGGCTGGGAGCAGGGATGCATATTGTGGAGTCAAACATCCAATGACCTAAAGGACAAGTTTGCTTTTGGGAAGCTAATGTTAGCTATATGTTAGCAAGCTAAGGCACTTAATGCCGCGTAGCTTTCTGAATTATCCACATTTTACCCAAACACAAATTGCATCTTGTCAAAATGATTTCGCTTAATTTACAGATATGAACTACATAAGTTAACGTTAAATATACTGAATTTTAGGATCACACGTTTTTACTTTGTGTTACAGCTGATGTCTTAAGTCTTTTTTCCCTCATAAGTTAAAGTACAATTTTTCAGTTTGTCAGATTTTAAAAACTTAGTTATGGTTTCTTAGCCCATAGAGCATTCAATCACACAGCAGCCTTTAGACCTTTTTATTTTTTATCCTTAAAGACAGAATTGTCAAGGTACAAAATGAAGAGCGATGATTGTTTTCCCCTCCGATTAGGGCGAGGTTAAGTGAGATCTATCTCTATTTCAAAGGCCAAAAACCAAGAGGACAACTGTTAAAATGCTGAACTCTGGACTTTTAAACTGTAGTTCACAAACCAATGGATGGCACTCTGTAATGTCCCCTTCTGTGATTTTGACACGAAACCAGACATTATGCTTTGCTATCGACAGTGTGTAAAATACCACTTGGCCTTAACTGTGTGTTCATAATGATAATAAGTTTCATCTGGAAAAAACTTCTTCAGTGGAGCATCAGAAAGTGTCTCTGGCACTATGCATGGAAAGGCTGAACAAATGAAACAGATGAAACAACACACGCTCTTACTCATCAGTGAAAAATGCTGCAAAATTGTACAAAAAATGCTTTATACCTTCCCAAGAATTTAGTAAGACATAAAACAAGTGCAGACAACTTCTTCATTTAAAGAATACAACTTTCTGGAAAAGCGAAGAAACTGATTATTGTTCTGTGCATTTTTTACAGTCAAGAGTGGATGTTACAAACAACAACTCCTGTGCTGCTGTTTCATAGACTTGTTAAAGTCAGCTTCGTCTGTTCCAAGACAGAATGCATGAGACATTTTTCTGACAGCTTACTTTGCTTTAAATACAGCCATGACGTTATAAATATATGCATGTCGGCGGTGCTGCTGTGTCAGATGAGTAAGCCTCAGAGCAGGTTGTCTCTGTATCTCCTGCTGTCACGTCTCCATCCCACAGGAATGCTCTATAAACAAGAGGTGTGTCTGCCCCAGGCTACACCTTTAATTGTTTTCTCTGCTCACAGTCCCCTGAAGGCCACTCTCATACCACTGATACCTTAAAATGCTGCCAAGCACAAGATTGGTTCAATTTGAAAGGGTGGGAAGAAAACAAAAAGAGATTTATCCCCACTCTTCTTCTTTTTTCTTCTTCTTCTCTCTCAGACTGGAGACACCCACCGATGCTCATCATTCATTTAGGCCTGTTAGGGCCGATCCCGTTCTATGTCTAAACCCAACAAATCATTCAAAATGCCAAAACCTGAACATTTGCATGTTACATCAGGATCCAACTGATTGATCTATTAAATGTTGGTTAAAATAATGAGCTTTCACCACAGACAGTTTTATCTAACCTTGAATCAAATGCACCAACATGTGTCCTGCTATTTCCCATAAATCATTACTGTGTGTGTGAGACGGTGTGTTTGTGTGTGATTAACCTTTAGGCCTCTGGATGCAGGTATGCTGGTTGTCACTCAGGAGGAATCCTTCGCGGCAGCGGCACTCGTAGCTGCCCATCATGTTGACACAAATCTGCTGGCATCCGCCGTTACCTTCTGAGCACTCATCCACATCTGCCAGGAGACAGACGCACAAAACACAATTAATACGATCACTTCAAGACAGAACAAATACTACGCAGATTACAGCCTCTGTGAAGGTCATCTGGAATCAGATCATGACCCGTGTAGCTGTAAATCATAATTAAACAGAGATGGTAGGAACACGGGCATAATATATCCATTTATAGTTAATAACACAGAGTTTAATTTCTTAGTAGGAGCAAAGGTGATTATGTCTAAAAGAGTTTCTCAACCAACACTAATTCTGAAACAGCACACATTTTTATACCCAAAGGCAGTATTTCATTTCAGTAATGACCTTTACTGTGATGAAATCAGTAAAAACTCAGATTCTTTACGTAAGTAACAATACAGAAATACCCTGAAATTTCACTTAATTAAGAGGCTGGGATGGATTATTCAAAACAACAAAGGAGGTTCTTTAGTTGATTCGATATTCTTTCTATTTTGATTTGATATTCTACATGCAAGTTAAGTCAGGCGTGCATTAATGTGCAAGGAGAATTTTCCATGGTAACAGGTTTAGAGGGAGTAAGTTTACAGTTTATTAGATAAAATGTGTTATAGCTTAGTTAATGACAATCTTGTGTATGTGCGAATTAAATCTGAGAAACAATAATTAAACAAATATCTCAAGTGTAGCAGAATAAATATAATATTTGTTTGAAATGTAGAAGTAGAAGAACATGCACAGAAAAATGAAGTGGCTAAAGTACGTCACAAATGCCTGTACAGTTTTTGGGTAAATGTAGTCTGCTGAAATCCACCACTGAATATATTATACATTATGAATACCTGCTGTGATTGACATAGCATATTTGACTGTAAGGTTCAAACTGTTTTTTTTTTTCCTTGTCCCTCCTGCTCTAAATATAGTTTTAATTAATTTTTCATTTAGAAATGTATCAGAAAATTGGAAATCCCACACTTCCATAATTAAAAAGGTAAAACAAGCACAGAAGTTGTGCTTCGAGGGCAAATGTCATATTAGAGAAAAGCACAAGGCACAAAAAGTGTTTGGACATCATGAAAAGCTGGAGGAGCTTGTCTTAAGCTGCTTGAGGAGGCCGTGTCTGTCTTAATGGTTATCTGACATGGCAGCAAACAGAGTTGCACTGAAAACCTCCAACTGTGCAGCACTAAGCCATAAAAATGCACATGCAGCACAATCTCCTGGCAAGTGGGAAATCTGATCCACCTGGGCCAGAGTACCTGCTGATGACGAGTGTCTGTCAGCCCCATGACGGGAGGAATGCAGAGAGAGGGAGAAGGGAGGAGGACGAGGAGGGAGAGGAAAAGTAGAGATGGAAAGAGGAGAGAGTAGGAGACATGAGGAGGAGGGGAGCGGGAGGGAAACAAGCAACTATGCGAATCCAGCTCATACAAAGGCAGAGCATTTACAAAGGTGTCGCCGGAGGCCTCGTCCTGCCACGGGGCATGAAAGGGAAACTGGCCACAAACAAGAGTTGCTGACTCCATTTCCACAATAATGAATTGTGCACTTCCAGCTGTTCTCTCCAAATGGCACAAAACTATTTTTCCAACTCATTGTGTGACGCGACAAAAGAAACAAATGAGCGGCGGTGGAACATCTATAAATCTTTTGATATATTTGTTTATTTTCAACATGAAAGATTTTGCACATTGTCATTTTTTTCCTTTCTGCTTTTATTTGTGTCGTGCTGCAGAGCTTAGCGGCCCCAGCCTCCCCTGTGCGTGACTGCACTGTGGCTCTGGAGGTGACTCTTCCCCCGGAGACCTGGGCTCTGTCCCCCACTACCGACCACACTGGAACCTTATCCATCCCTCTGCTCGATGCATCAATAATCTGCTGTATACACAAGGCTTTTTTTTAATAAACCGTCATGCGAAACTAATTTACTGTCTATTTGTCCAGTCTGAGAAGGCCTCTAGATTAAGTTTCCTTTCAGGGGAATTCTCAGCCCGGCAGAGTTAGAAATTAAACTTCACTCTGTCCTTTCTTCTTTCTCCTTTTTCCACATAGAAATGGGGATATGTGGAGTCATCAAATGCATAAATATAAACAGACTGCACTCACAAAGTGGCACCTGGAAGGACAGGAACCTCTGGGGTTAATAAGTAGGTCAGTGACAGGCAGCACTCATGACCCTCGTCGGCTCGCCCAGTCTGCTGTCCTGCTCTCAAATTCCATCAGCAAAACTCTCTTGTTCCTCTAAAAACTATGTGTCATGTCAGTTGAGGTCGTTGGGAAAAGCCTCACTCTGCAGCCAGGTGAAGCAGTGCACTCAGATAAAAAAAAAACTCAGTAAAGTAACATTTGGACCTGAAGTCTGAGTAAAGGGAGAGCAGTTTAGGGGAAAAAACACTGTGCAGGCTTTCATTCAGCTGTGTGGCTGCCTTGGCGCTGACCGTATGCGCTCATCTCCTGATCATGAAAGTGGCAGCAACAGAGAGAAGACCTTTAAGCTGACGAAAGCTGCCAACAACCTGCAGCTGCACCTTTGCAGATAAACTGTTAGCAGGCACCAAAAGCCCCCAAACTCCACAACTCGTGGGAAATCCTACACACACATAAAGTCTCTTTCTCTCTCACACACATTCTCTTTCACACACACAAAATTTCAAACCTGTAAAGGTGACACAAGGTACACCTGGTAGACTGCATACCACCGTGGCCCACATTTAAATCCAACTCAGAGCCCTTTCATTCATGTCTTCGTCTTCGGTTTTCACTCTGTATCTGTCCCACTATCAATAAATGGTCAAAAAAAAATATCTTAAAAAAAAGAAAAAAAGAAAAAGGGTTACAGAAATGCAACAGTGCGCGGCACATGCACAAAATGCCCATGAGAAATACAACCAGTCTCCGAGGGCCTGGGGGAATTCTCTTTCCATACCCTCAGCGCATCAATGAAGGTTTCATTTCCTGATTCCTTCATCCCTCCAAATGAGGCGTCGCCTGTCAGTAGATCTCTCCTGTTTAAATAGCTCCCATAATTGCCTGTGTTGTGTGCTGGGCAAGGCTGGCGTCCAAAGCAAATATTTCCAAGCGGAAAGGGGTTCTGGCATGGCCACGAGAAGTGCTCATGCTATTTAGACTTAAAACATTTTTTAAAAATTCTCTTGAGAGAATGGAAAAAAGGGTCTTAATCAAGTTAAAAGGGCTGCCTCACTTCTGAAAAATGAGACTTGTCTCTGCTCTATCCCTGCTTCACTCGAGGAGACGCAGGGAAAGGAAGGTTCAAACGGAGAGAGATTAAGAGATTGGTTGTGTTTGCGGAGGCCATGTCCGCTGGTTTCTCAGATAGCCTTGACTGTATATATAACATTTGGCCTTGCGCAGAGCTTTAGAGCCATGTAAACATGGTGGTTGCCTTACAGAAACTCCCAAACTCTTATTTAGAGCAACACTCAACTCTTTTGCTCTCTTTTTACTTTTTCCTTTTTACGATTCAGCAACTTTGGGGGCATTTATTGCTGACCCAGAGGTTGTTGTTTTTGTTGCCGGGGGGGAAAGTGAAAAACTACTGCAGACCGTCATCAAAGCTGTTCATGCATCCATCCCACTGCTTGACTTCTGTCTGGATCAGACAGAACTGTCTCTGTGGTCTAGACAGACCAGAGACAAGGAGGTGAGTGGACGGACACTGGCCTCTTTGGGCATTTCATTTACAGGAGTTGAAGAGGCACACACGCTTTAATAAGGCAGCAAATCGGAGCCATGTGCGGCGACAGGCAGCAAAACAGCTGGTGGAGCCGACCATGCTGCTCTGATAGATGAACAGGCACCAGCTTGGCTTGACTGAGCATCAGTGAGGAAGGAGTGGCACACTCACAGCCAGCTCCAATTAGAACAAGATCCTGTCTTGTTTTAAACAGGATTACAGGATTTCTTTATATTTGCTCTGTCAATTCTGGAGTTCAATGACACAGAGCCTTTCCTTACCCACTTGAATGACAACCCAGTCGACAGCAGAACGTGTTGGCATTTCATGTTTCCGGAATATCTATGTGAAACATTGTTTTGTCTGTTGACAAATAGTGCTAAAAGCAATGCAGGTCCCTCATCAGGCAGACAGCACCAGTCACCCAAGGACTTTTAAATTTTTAAGTCTAAACGTTTTATTTTACATCACCTAACCTCAACCAAGTGTTCCCAAGAGGCCGGAAAATATTAAAGACAGCTGATACATTACAGACTTAGCAGTATCTATTGGTATCAGCTTACATGTTGTCTTACTCATTTCTTTTTTGGTTCGGTTGATTTTGTATCTGTATTTGTTTCATGTTTTTAAGTAAAGGGACTCTGAGTAACTTCAAAGCATTATATAAATCTCCTTTGTTAGAGACAGACTGATACAGACAATACAGTAATGATGTATATACATATTTTACATTTAGAATCGGTAGGCAATGTAGAACACGTTGTATGTGTAGTGCATAATATGTTAATAAAGAATAAAGAAGAGTAGAATCGGTGCAAAATCCATACAAAAAGTCTGTTTTTGTTCCAGTGGAAATATTCACGATATCAGCCACTGTATTAGTGAATTTTTCCCCTCCAAAATCAACATTGGTACGGGTTTCAAAAATCCATCCCATAACCCAATCCCATATCGGCCGCGCTCTGGTGTTTACAACGTGTTGCAGCCGTCATGTTTAAAGCTGCAGTCGTCATGTTTCACAATGAGTGGCAGCGGTTCAGAAACTACACATTTGGCATATCTGTGGTTCAAAAATGTTGAGATTCAATGTATCTGTGGTCTGCTCAAACAATAAATGCCAACATATTTTCTGGGGACTGGGTGCTGAGTGACCAAGGCGCCAGGTTTGAACCCAGACTGAGAGGACAACCGGGAGCACAGACGCTGGAACTGACTGTGTGTGAACAAACATCCAGCCTCAGTCTGACACACGTCAGCTGAGGTTGTATAAATTGATATGTTGCAGGAAGTCCTGATCTTTCATCTGCAGAGCACACTCTCTTAAATTAAAGATGTGTGTGTGACTATTTCAAACTGGAAGTTGATGCATTAAGACACTTACAGTATTTAGCTTTGAACAATTTATTAGTTCCAGCACTTCCTGTGTGCCTGTGTCTAATACGGCTAACGGATTCACATCTGCTAAGCAAACATGAATAAATTCTCTGTTTACTGTAGCATTTGGTTCTTAAATCAGCAGATAGGGATGATTTTTATGCTGTTACATAAACAAAACTAATTCAGCTTTGATTGAACTCAGGCTTTTTTCAACTTTGGGCTCGTCTCCCAGGTAACCATTTTGGTAAATAAGCACATGCTTAGTTTCCACGTCCAATCTCTCACTGAGTTCTTTCCTAAACGAAAAACTATGAGCTAAGATCATGCTAAATGGTATTTCTCTGTTCCTCCAAAACAAGTCTGGAAGTATTTTAAAAACAAAACCCCAGGATAAGTGTTTGGGTGGACAGCCTTATGCCAAGGAGACGAGAGGCCCTGCGCTGACGTCTGACGGCTCCCAGTCTGCTACATCCCTAAGCCCAATCTCAGGCTTGAGTTTCCCCCAAAGCCCTGCCAGTGGGCTCAGCTGGAATTGTTCATTTCATGGTGGATGGGACTGAACAATCCTGAGAGAAGAGAGGGAGAGAGAGAGTGTTGATATACTCTTCAGGAGCCAGCTAATGCACCAATCTCAAATCCGTCCTTCATCACTCCAGCTCCTCTCCTCTGAACTGTGGAGAGACTCTCTTGTCCAAACTCGATCCGTGCATGTCACAACAAAAGCAAAGTGACTGCTAACTGCGAAGACAGCAGGGTATTTGCATCTGCAGCAGGGAAGTGAGGAGGTTTGGCGTTAAGCCCCGGCAGTGTCAGTACTATCCTAAACTCCTCTGGGTATGATGGGAGCGGGGTTAACCAGATCATTTTCCCTGACTCAATCTGACATATTGAGGAGTTAAAGGTGGTGGTTAAAAGCACCTCTTCCAGGCAGGAATCAAAGGTTTTCTGCACAAGTGAAGGCTGAGGATGTTATCACCACTGCCTCAGAAGAGCAGCCAATGGAGTTAAAAGGAATGCATAAAAGAGAGCAGCAAAGGCTGTGGAGCAAATCAGTGTGACGCTCTTTGATGACTACTTTTTCCCAACGGACCTGGTCAATAATACATCTTTCTGAAAACTCCTGTTTGATTAGCCAACCTTGCAACATGATCCCGAAGGATTACAAGAGCAGGGATACAGGCGTGGCCGGGCAGTGACTCAGAGACTTTGTGGTGGATGATAGATTAAGCTTTTTTATCAAAAGGTATCTGCGGGGCGTAAAATAACATTGTCACTATACAATTACAGTCATTAGCAAAGCACAAAAAAAGACAAGACACAACAGTGTTAACTGAAGTGACCTTTTCTTAGATGCTACACCAAAGCTGCTCTTAAAAAGCCCATTTCAAAGCTGTAATGACATTGCTTTTGTGTTATAGATCATCTTACGTCTTTGGGGAAGGTTAAAGTAAAAGGGCATTCATTTCCCTATAGATTGCACAGGGAATTGAGAGTTGCTGATCAATACAAACCAAATCAGTGTTGGTCAATGAAAATCAAAGGACCAGGGCCTGTTAAGTTCCATGTGCAGGGCCAAAGACCCCCAATGTCTGTTCTCTAGGCAACACATATGATTAAAGCCTGCTGCACGTAGAAGCATTTCTAGATATTAACATATTTCCTAAAACATTTGGGAAACCACACAGTTACAGATTTAACGGATTTAAGAAAATTCAAGGGACTAGGGATGTCACAGTTATTAAATATGACTTATAAAGCACTCACAAGTACTATGTACTGAACCAAAAGTGCAAACAAACAACGGAAGGTAACGTCAATGGCTGAGTAATAGGAACTAGTATGGCTCTTACATTTTTCAACACAAGCAGCAAACAAAAGTTTTATTGTTATTCTCAATTAGGGCTAATACTATATCATTTGAATGTTTTTCGACATCAGAAAATGTGAAAAATTAAACACAAAACAATTCAATAAGCAGAATTCAGCTACAAAAAAAACTTTTTTTCAAAGTCTTAGTACAATATCATACAGTATCCTGAGAAAAAAAGCAAAAACAAACATTTAAGACATATAAACATTATAGTATGACCATTGTTTGAAATATGTTCTATTTCTCACGCCGAGAAATCACTCGGACAATAACCACTAAGTTGTGCCATAATTTTTTAACTGTGGAATAACTAGGAATCAAGTGGTGTTTTGTAGAGTTCAGAGATAACTTGCCTAGCAACAGTTTAAAAGACGGGCAGCATAGCTACCCAACAGCCAATCAAAAAGTAGCATTGTTGTATCTGGGGGAGATTTAGGTGATGTATCAGTGTTCTGTTACGTTCATTTGAAGTGATGTTTTTAAATGTAGCATTCAAGAAAATACGAATAAAGGCGTTTCCATAAACTGGAAAAGAACAAATAAACAAAGCTCCATGAACTTAAATTAATGAGAAGATGGCAGTGTAAAGTATTGCTGTAGGCAAATCCAGCAGTAGACAGTAGAAGAAGCAGAGATTGTGCAAGATCAATAAATTGACAAAATAGAAATTGAGAGAAGTCTCCAGTGATTGAATCCAAATGGGAAAAACGTATAATTGTTATATCTGTTTTCCCAGCAAAATGAAACAGCTGATAAGTCATGTGAGTTAAATGTCTGCTTTGTCAGAACTTAAGAAAATAAATAAAAATAAAAAATAAAAAATCCATAGCCTTTTTAGTGCATTTAGCTTTTTTTTTTTTTTTTTTTTCCAAAAAGACAAAAACCACTTTAAGCAAGCGTTTTGGTGTCTCAAACAACTTTTTTTTTCATGCATTTAAAAAATGCATTTATAAATTCACTGTTGAAAATAAGATTAATGTTTTGACATGCCATTAATCCAATACAATGATATATGGGTCCAATCGATCAGTGGTCCATTGACACTCTGGGGCCCTTAAAAATAATTACAGTTGCAGCATTGTGGTTGAGCATTGGTTATGTTTAGGCTCAAAAACTACTTGTTTAGGGTGAGAGAAAAGTCACTTCTTTGGATTATTGGGTCAATCACACCAATGGCATGGCTTCAACGCTTTCTTCTCAGGTAGCACTGTTGAAAATATCAAAATGTTCATATTAATGTTTTAAAACTGGGGAGGCCCAAATCAAGTTGTTAACATTAAGATCATTCTGTAAAGCCCTCATACCAAAAGGATTAACTAGTCAGATTATCTCTTCAGAGCAGTCTGGAATCAGGAACAGCTCTAATTGTCAAGAGTGGCCAATCAGACCTAAAATTAGCCCAATTATTTTCTGTTATGAGGCCAGCATAACTGAACAGAATTTCCATGCATTAACAAGGAAATATGAAAAACAAAAATACCGTTGACAGCATGATGGTGCTCTGAAAAACATCTGTAATGCTTTTGTCTGTTCCAGTGAGTCACAATCAGGCTGCATGAGAGTGTGGCATCCACTTTATGGCAGTAATGTCTTTTTTGTGCCTTTTAGTTCCAGATAGAGGTGAAATGTTGTGCCTTGTGGTTACAAAGCTGAGGAGTATTTGCGCAGATGCTTACTATATTAAGCTACTTGAGAGAGTTTAACGGACTAGCAACGATAAGAGGGTGTTTGGGTTTCTGTAGGACCTCAACCAAAACACATAGGTCATAAATGTGGGGACGGTGGTGCTACAGTGGGGAACTAATAGCCTTCCTGCATCTGGTTTTCATTCTAAAGAGGATGTGTGTTTTGGATTAAATTGACATTGATTCCTCTGTTTTTCCTAAGACTCTAAAAATCCTTTACAGCCTCACCATGAAAGAGGTGTGGCGATTAAATACCATGCCTCTCTTACCTCTGCGAGATAATAGTCGTGACAGTTATAAAAGATGTAATCAAGTTCTTATATGCTTGGCTTCCTCTCTACAGTGTGAGTTTTGAGAGGGTACAATAGCTCCCTGTGTGGTAAATTATACAGTGAGTGACATCTCACTCCGCGCAGACGCGAGCAGTGTGCTGTGATATTGCATTGCTTCCACCTTGCTGACTCCCTGACATCTTTGTGGGGTTTAGGGCAGTCAGAGGAGACCTCAGAAACCAGAGCGTCCCCGGTGAGACGTGCTAGGCAGCGTTCTGCTTCACGCTCCGCCGCCTTCTGCCACCGCCCAATGTCATTATGCTGCCAACACACCCAATTACAAGGAGCTGTGCGGCACGTGCGGCAGCGAGCAAACAAAGGAGACATCGACAGGGACGAGCGTGCCATGGCCTTACTCGTGTCCCTGAGCTGACAGTGGTGCACACACACACACACACACACACACAAACATGCCAATGGCTAAAAAAAAAAAAAAAAAAGGCCTCAGAGAGCTGAGAGCAGGAAGTTATGGACACCTATGAGAGTTTATGCAGCAGACAAAATACAACAAAATCATTGGAAGTTTGTGGAGGAACAACAAGGGGTAAATGTAAAGAGAAGCACCTCAAGGAAAGACTGTAAACTCATTGTGAACTTTTGAAGATCAGGTGAATGTCTCCTTCTCTGCAGCCTCAGGCACATCTGGTCTATAAGGGCTCTGAGGGTCTGACCTCGTCTGGGAACCAGCTGCTAAGGCTCTCCACTCCAGGGCCAAGGGGACTAATCTTTTCTCAGGGGCCAAAAAGGAGCTTAAACCTGGAAGAGGAAGCTGGGGCCTTAACATGAAACCTCAGCTATACCTCTTCCTATCCTCTCTTGTGTTTGTGTTGAGGATTATTTCCTTAGCAGAGCAGAGCGGCGGCATTAGAATAAGGTTAAATTCTTGAGAATACTTTAAAGTTCTTTCAGGAATCAAGGCAAGAGTTGCATTTGTACTTGAAAGCTACATGGACACCAATTCTGTGGGTGTTTCTGCCCTGTTTTCTAGGCTTAGATTAAAAAACATTTACTCATTTAATAATTAATTGGATCGATATCTTCACAGGAATATGAGAGAATTTCTGAGACAGACTCAAACCACCAAGTCTCTAGCACAAGGGTCATTTGGGGGCAGAATAAAACATGGCAGGAGAAGAAAAAACTTTGAAACCTCTGTCTGTGTTTGATCGTGTGTGTTTCACGATGACAAATGATATCAAAGGGATCGATGGATGCAACTCTGTTTGATGCAACAGCAGCAGCCACACAACCACACATTGCAATTACACACCTGCACGCAAGGCAGGAGCTGATCCACGGCACAGCAAATGATCCACACACAACTGAACGCCATTGCTAAATGGCTTGGAAAATAGTCCTGCTTTACACTGTAGATACAAGAGCATGAGCGAGGGAGAGGCAGAGAGGGAGGAGAAGAGGAGAAAGAGACAGATACAGTAAGGATGTGTCTCAATTTAGGTTCTTCTGTACCTTCACTTGCTATTTTGTCTGCATACATGCAGTTTTAATGACAAGTATGATAAAATGTTCTACCACGATGGTATACTCATAGTGGTCAGAAGATTCGACGTGGAACGCTGAACATTTCTAACCCTTACCAGTCACAATCTTTGCTACATGCTATATAACCATATTTGCTGGTATCACAAAAAGTCACGATACAATTTAAATAAAATATTGTGTTTTATATTTATTTCACATAATAACTGCTGGGACTTATAGATATGTATAAAGAATTAACTTTTCATCAAAGATGCTGGATCATTGTATCTATCTTTTATTTGATACAGATTGATGCATTGTCACAGCCCAAACGCCAACACATTTCAAATGTTCTTTTTTTCACATTACTATAATATACATTAAATTCAATTCTTTATAAAGCACACTCAAAAATACAAGTTTTTGATACCAAATCAAATAACATATTTTTCTACTTTGTTCCTCTTTTAACAAATAATATGAGATTCATTAAATTTCGCCACTAATCTATGTAATAAATGGAATCAACCCACAGATGAATGCATTTATACAGTATACTGCAGTCAGACTGAAGCTGTTATTTGGTTTAATTTGATCTGAATTACTGTTGATTCCATCTGATGTGCGAGGCTCACTTTCACCAGATTCCCTGAGCACAAAATGGCCAGATGCAATCTGAGACTGCCCTGTCAGGATTTATGCACGACCCATTTAAGTACATGGTGTACTTCATGGAAATCTACTAACAGAGGTATCCAAATTTGGACAAAGCATAAGAGTAAGTGGAAAGCTGAACCTGAGACATGAGCGCATCGACGAGTCAGAGCAGGTTTATTATCGATCTAGAGATGTGAAGGTTTTCCATTCCACCTTAATCCCTGCATTGCATGCAGCGAGCTCATCAAGGAAATTGATATGAGTGTGTTGGCTCGTGTGCCCGCATGTAAAAGCATCTTCACAGGGAATCGCTGGTAAGTGCTGATAACTTCTTCTGTCATCACTTCACCTAAATGTGAAATCCGCTGTAGTAAGTCACCGGTTACTTTCCTGTACAACAAGCTCAAAGCAGCGAGTCGGCTTTCAGTATCAAATGAAATGCATCATGCTGAGGTTGTTTCCAGTAGGGAGATGGTTTCGGAGGAGCAGCAGGGTCTGACTTGGGGGTTTCAAAGCAAAACAAAGGAATGTAGGATGGGTGAATGGGGGAGAAGGAGCAAGACAGAAAGACAGAAATGGGAGGGGGGCGCTGGGTGGATGATGTCTATGTTTAGCAGATCCCAGCAGCAGGAAGATCAGTGTTTTTTTCCCTTCATTTCATAACCCTTTAAGCGCAATACGTTCTCTGTGAGGTTAATATGAATGGCACAGTGGTGAAATATTAAACCCTGGGAAAGTACGGTCGGCTGACGGCTCACTCAGAGCTCTCAGCTCAGGGTCAAGCTCTTCATAAATTCACCCCTTTTGTCAGACTTATTAAAAAAGGTCCCTTTTTATCTTTTGTGAAAACACATTTAGGGACTACCTGCTATGTAAAATGAGGAAATAGCTCATATCCGATGCAGCAGACTAATAACGGCTCAATTCAGCCCTGAAACATACATTACCATTCATGATGTGACATTAGACATGCAGGGAGGAGAATTTATGCAACCACATGGGTTATGTCAGGCTGAGTTTGATATATGACACATGCAGTTTAATGTATGTTCTCCTGACAAAGAGCCATTATATAACAATGTTTTCCAGCATAAATGTGCTGAAAAAAAAAATCTGTTTAGCACAGACACATGCTGTGTTAAGTGCTCACATACTCCCACGTATCACACTCACCTAGGCAGTTGTGCCCATCGTGTGCCAGTCGGAAGCCATCATAGCATGTGCACCTGTAATTTCCCGGGATGTTGATGCACTCATGGACGCAGCCGCCGTTGTAATCAGTTGCACATTCGTCAACATCTGCAGAGAGAAGGAGAAAGTTTGAGCGCAGGTATTTTAAAACTTGAAGCAATCAGATGTC
>JAOWBC010001714.1:19396552-19420725 GCA_028566105.1 Hypoplectrus providencianus
CACATACAATGTACAAAAATAAGAGTTTGAGAAGGAGCTGGAAGCATGTCTAATCTTTTTCCCTCATTGAGAAATTCTGGATCTGGCCATTGCCCTGCCCACTGCCAACTACTCTACTTGCACTTGGTTGACCATAAAAGTGCAGTGCAGGTCAGCTACGGTTTACCATGTGCAGACTCCAGATATGTGTCTGGTTTATTTTGCACGAATGAAGGATCCATATCTGGGATTGGCAGACTTATCAGAGTGGTAGGTGTAGTTAGCATCTTTTTTTCATCATTTTTCTTAGCTTCTAAAAGGCAGTTAATTAAATGTGCTCATGTCTTTTGTGAACAGTGACATAAATTATCAGTTTGCAATAATGGAAATGAACATGAGCATCATTAACACCCACAGCAGTTACTGATGTGCACACTGCGTTTAACAGCACCCAGCATGCTGGTGTTATACCAACGCCTGCTCCCCATCGAATAGTGTTTTCCTCCTGCTGATAGTCTTCTCCAGTGCCCCCCTCTGTGGTGGTTGGAAACACATAACAACTGGGGAAAAGTCTTCAAAACATCAGTAACTTACTCCTGAAGCCACAATATTTGAAGTTTTATGAACAAGTCAGTACAGATCCCAGCAGGAAAAATGAACTATGAATATGAACTACTTTCAATCTGTGTGAACTGTACTTGGAGATTGCTCTTGTTAAGTGTTAACTCGCAACACACTCTCTGTACCTGTAACTGTGTTTGACTGCAATCTATCCGATAGTAGGAGAACATTTCAACTTGTTGTTGGCTTGAATTGAAGATTATTAAGTGTCTGAGCCAAATTCAGACATCTGAATAACATTATAGCTTCAGCTTTCTGTCATCTGATAAAAAAGTTGAGCATCAAAACTAAACTACTGTCTAAATAAAGAGATGCCAGCTGAGTGGCTTTCAAGTAGTTCTATCATTCCTCAAGTAATTTGTTGAGTTAATGTCAAGAGCTTTCATAATGTCAAGGTTTTGTGCAACATTCAGTATGGAATATAGCCCCTGGGACTGCTGTGGCTCCTGTCTCGCAAAGTTTCCACCAAGCCATTTAGTGATGCAAGAGCTCACCGAGTCCTGCATTGATTTATATTATGTGAGAACAATATGGATTCTCCTGGGGAGCAGCCTGGGTCCTTCCTCCTTACAGACTGCCTTCTAGGATAAGAGCAGGAGAGGCCGCGTGAGGAAGTGGTTTTCAATAGAGGAGGCATTAATCACAACAAAATATCTGTCTTATTGTCAGGTTTCTTGGTGCCAAGTCTCTGTTGTAATTAATATTCATTATGACAGAAACTCAAAGAATCCCTCTTTTCATCTTGTTATTAATGTTCCCATCTGGAGCATCAGTTCACTTTATCTTTGCAGTCTGCAAGGTTGCAGACTCTCACTTACTTTGAGACACAGACACTTACACACATACAGTTTTCAAAACACGCCTGAAGTGGGAAACTGCATCACAATTCAAAGACTGACAGTGTAACACATCAGCTGAAAGGTTAATGATGAAATTCAAACACAAATATACAAATTGCGCAGAAAACAGCCAATTATATATCTGTTTTCGGAAAAACTCAACTGGGATGCATCCAGAACAGTTTCATGCTGTTATGGCTTCAGGCACTTTTTGAGTGCGTAAGAGCAGCATCACATATTGGGCTGTAAGTATCTCTAATGCAATGCAACTGCCATCTTATGGTACATGATATCTTCAGTGAAATTTTAAATGACAGAGAGCAGATTGCTGCTCATTTAGGGCTTTAACCAAACATAACAGAGTCAAAACCACAAAAATGATGTAACCAACAGTGCAAAAGCTGCTCCCTGCTCAAAAAGTTCTCACCCTGAAAGGTGGTCAAATCTACACGACAACTATGTGAAACTATTATTTATAACTTTTATCACTTGCATAACACACCTGTAGCACCATCTAACACTTCATTAACAGTATGTATGAAAACACAGTCTTGTTCACTGTTACAGTGAGAAATCATTTACCAAATCTGTAAATCAACTGGGGCACAATGAGATGGGCAATTTTGACTCCCACATTCTCATAGACTTTGGTTTGAGCTGCATAAGAATCAAATAACGACAAATTAGGAAATCCTGGCTCAAAAACTACAATCGTCTGTGTCCGTCAAAGCATTGTTTAACAAATCCAGCCATAAAAAGTAACTGGGAGAGTTCCAACAGACACATGGACAACAAAAGCTAAATATGCTGCTCTTGTTGGAAACCCAACATGTCTGTGGCGTGGAAATAAACATGTCAGAATCAATACATCTTTCTGTTCAGTCCAGAGGAGGATCCTATGAATGCTTGAGGAAAAAAAAAACATGCAGCGTGCTCAGTAATGCTGCCCTGGTAATTGACTCATGCCCAAGATGAAAAAGATTGTGTTTTTCATTGAGAGCCTCTTTCATTCTTTTGTGTTGAGGAATCACAGTTGTTGGGAACAAGTTAAGGCAGCGGAGGATGAAGCCGGCGCTTCGAGACAAGGATGAATAAACAAAGTCAAAACAACAAAACCAAAGAAGAAAGAGATGTTGGGCAATGCTCAGATGTTTAAACAGTTTCCTCGGGGGAATGTGTCATTTCGAATATTGCTGCTGTTGCAGCTCTTCTATGGTTCATGCACTTGAGCACATCTAAAGCCACAAATAGCTTAAGTCTGTGTTTAAACCCACTGACATTCTCAGAATTCAATGATTTTGTCGGATGAAAACAAGTTGCACTATAATGAAGCATGTTTTCTCTCCCCTGAAACTGATTCACTTCATGCTTCATTGTATGCTCAATAAAACTTTAAACTTTGCCGTGTGTCAAACTCCTAAATCCCTAAATACATCCTGTATCACATGACTAAGCAAAGCCGACTTTTTTTCACTTTTGGAAAGTGGCAGTTGGAAGCCTAGGTGAGCATATAAATGGAATTTATTATAATTGCATTAAAGTTGCTGGATCATAGATGGTTTTAAGCAACGTTACGCTGAAAAGCCATTAGTCCATTTATTACCAAAGTAGTCCCTACATGTAAGTCAGAGCTGCTGGCCAAGGGCTGCTGGCTGTGGAGGTGAGACCCTGTCAGAGGTGCTTTTCCTCCCTGATTTATGAGAAGGCCGTGGGATAAGCAGTGTATTTAGCTGGGCCGGCTCGAGGGGGTGTTAGCAGGAATAAAACTCAGAGGGTAGAACGCGAGTGTGTGGGAGAACTGTAGGGCTGAAGGTGTGTAGTTCAAACATAGGGTAATGTTTACTTTGAGTGTTGAGACCCTCGCTGTTTGCTTTGCCCCAAACCTGCCCCCCCCTCCAGCCCATCACCTTTCCTTCAGAGACAGAAATAGATCGAGGGGAGCTGGGACACCCATAGGTGTAGCTTTACTCGTGCTGCCTGCAGCCAACCTCAAAATAATAGTCAGAAAAATATGGACCCAGTGATGTATTCAGTCAGCGAGAGGCAGCAAATTATAAGTGTTTCCCCCGACGGAATGACTTGGTGCTACATTTGAATAGCTGTGGTTTTACATTAGAGACAAAAAATTCCTTCTTGACAAAAGCATTTTCAGATGAAATCTTTCATTTTCATGAGCTCATTGCGGCGGAGGAGGAAGGGTGCTGGGTTCAAGTCCATAAAAAGGTGTTCTTGCGATCACAGCGTTTGTCGTACTGCGTATAATTACAAAGGAACAAGTATTGTAATTATCCATCTTAGAACCACACTTACACTATACTTAGGGTTGTGGTTGTGCAGGATGGGGTTAAGGTCAGGATAATTACTTCAGCTTCAGAGCAGCAGAGTCTCTGAATGGCTGAGCTTTATCAAACACAGACAGCAACACCTCTTGTATCTACTTGCTGTAAATGAACCATAAGATGATGATGATATGTTTAACTCAAATATTTGTAAAACAGATCAGCAGGTCTGATAAAAAGTGTCTCTTTTCCTTAGTCTAGATTTGCAATTGGTGAAACTAGGTCCAAGGCAAGAGAAAAGGGAAAAAGGTTGTGTTCTGTCTTCCTATAAATTACATCACCCCTCCAGTCAAGACAAAAAAATTGTTAGATTTTTCCCCCACAAATAAGTTCAATTATCTTCCTAGAAAGAACTAAAATAACATCCTTCACAGTGATCAGAAAAACAGAGGCAAAATTTCACCTTTTTCATGTCTCTAAGGCCAACACTTCCAACACCAGGCATCTCACAGCACACAAACAATCGAAACTGATAAACAGAACTACAAGCAAAGAAAAATTAGAATATTAATTTTTTGGGCTGGAAAAAAAAAACTCTTAACCACATGTCTCCTATTTCTCTAACTGGCTTCCAGAGTAGTTGAGATGTCACAAAATCATGCTTGCAGGTTCCCATCTTACACTCATTTTCAACTAACTAACCCTAACCCTAACCCTTCAGCAGATGAATGTGAAAACTACCTCCGCACAGACATCACTGCACAGCTCAAACATCAAAGTAACAAACAATAAACACAACACATTTTTGGATGGATGGGAAGATTAAAATTAGCACATTTGTTCCAATAATGTTCCTTCATGCAGCCATAATGCTGCCATGTGTGCTTGAACCAAAATCAAAACTGATAGATTTTTTTTTAATAGATGTAATATATGCACAACACACCACCTTATAATTAGCATACTGACTGTGTCTACATCTAGCTCTATATATGGTGCCCACTAATGAGAGGAAGTGAGGACGAGGTTGTGGAGAGGACAGGAACTATGGCTGGTTGTTGTAATATTATCACAGCACACTGTGAAAATGTCGTGGATTTTCAAAAAGTGCAGGGCAGCAGACCAGCCAGCCCCTCATAAAAAACGGTTTTGATGAAATGCAGACGTCAACATTAACACAAAATTTAGCATCTCTCCCCCCTCCTGCCCAGATCCCCTCCAGCTAATGAAGGGACACACTGTTGGCCGTCCAGCAAGCCTCTAAAAAGTTGTGAATAAAAATATCAACTGCTTCCATTCGGGATATTTACACTCATCCTTCACACACTCTAAATGTTTAGGAATCATGACCACTGACTGATCCTGTGCTTTCAGAAACTGTGATCACAACTTCAAAACCCCGGGTCCCTCCCTGCTTGTGTCCACCAACCATGAAGCCTCAGAGGCCGAGGGGGAAAATGAAGAAGAACATGCAGGCAGAGTTTAAAGAAGGCAACATCATGTTAGCACGCTCAAAGACTATCTATGTCTATACCTCTTACCCTCAGGAGGGTACAGGGTTTCTTATTTCTATAGGTTCTGTATGATCACAACAGTCATAGCTGACTTTTTACGATTTGAATTCAGTTTACTAACGGGATACGAATACTAGCTTTTAATGACAGTTGTTTAATGTGCTTTGTGTTTTTCAAAAAATTAAAGTAAGAGAAAAAAACCCTGACGATGCAACTGAATGAAAGACATTAGGAGTTGTATCATGGAAAATATAGGCCTGATTTTAGCTATTTATTATGGCAAAAATCCACTTTTGCTAATAAACTGGTTCACAATCTGGTTGCAAAATAAGGGAAAACAGTTTGTATTTAGTCTTTTAATGTATTATAGTTGTATTTTGGCTGGAACAAGAATTAAACCAGTAAGAGTCATCTGGCCTTTTCTTTCAGCCAGGTGCTCACGGACATGGCATATTGCTATTTAAGTGACAGATCTGGCAAATGTTGAATAACATTAAAACTGATGAGGAGGATCGTTGGTGCGTGTGTGTATGTCTCAAGCATAGTGTAAAGTGTATAATGCGCTTTTTAAATCATGGAAATATTCAGCACCACTGGCTTTAGACCGTTTTTTTGTTGGTCAATGGCAGAGCAGAACTGTGCCAGTAATGCACTTGACCCCACCTCACTTAAAGATTTATGTGCCCATGGGTGCAAAGATGGGTGCATCTAAGCACGTTTCAATAACACAGCATTGGTGCTGGGCATGACAATAAGACTGAGTCTGTGTAAAACTAGCAAAGTCAGTTGCACTGCACTGTGTGCAGCTTTGCACCAGGTGAAACGTGGGGGAACTTCATTTATATTAGAGCTTGATCTTAATTTATGATTTGCCACTACTTAAATTCAAGGCCACAAAAATCAGTATGATCCCATTTTATGGCAACTTTGAAGTTGGCAATTATTTTAAAAATGAATTGTTTTATCGCTTCCATTTGCTCAGTGTGTGCTAAACTAATTCTGTGAGATTAAATTTTTCTATTCCTTTAACACTACATTTTACACATTTTAATGAAAATGAAACTCCTTCATATTCACTATAGTTTTTATTTTGGTACACAGTCACCACTCCATTTGGCCGAGATTTTGCACAAACATGAGTCACAACTGAACTTGTTTCACCACTGCTGATAAAAAAAGTTGTCTAATCTAATCCTAATTGTGTATTATGTACCGCTTCACTTTCCAGTAGAACAAAAATGCTAACAATGTGAGTAAATAATGGGACCCTATAATATTCTATGAAATATCGAAGTGATCTTGCTCGGTGTCTTCAGTTCCAAATAATAAACTGTTTTTTATGTTGTACATCTGCCTGGTTGTGCAGTGGGCACTGATATATAATAGATGTGTATTTGGGTTGTTTGACTAATTCAAGCCAACACATGCAAGTCCTTTGTATCTGCATCTTCAACGTGTTGATGCCTTGTGTTTTCCAACAAAACTGACAGCAACACAGATGAGCCTGAAGACTTGAGAGTGCCTCACCTTGCTTCATTTATAAAACATTTCTCAGGCTCTTTGAATAAATAATGGAGACTCCCTGTGATTTTGATCATAGACCAAGCATCTGGTGCTGTTCCTTTCCTTTTGCATGTGTGGCCCTAATAGACTATGACTCACAGACCTCCGGACCACCTCCAGTAGAAAAACACTTATTACAGTAATTAAGTGAATCATAGAGTAATACTAAGAGAGTGCAGAGAGAGGCTGACATGACATGCTAACATGTCAGAGGGCTAATACATACCACACTGAATAATTGAGCAGAACTTGTAACTGTTTCCCATAAGGAGCCAAAGTGACAAGAAATGTTCGTGTAACTTTTAAAGGGACTTGTTGTTTTTTTTTTTACCCTTCTTGGCATGTGTCCTTAACTGTTAATGACTTGTTGGCCTCATGCAGCATATTTTAAATACGGAAAGGGTGGCACTTAGTCCAGCTGTACACCTTATATTTATACAACCAGAGCTAACTGACATGACACTCTCCCCTGTGCACACAGCAATTACATTCATTGGTGGTTGCTTTAACCAGATACAGTAACGACTTTAAAGATGGCAACGTAGCAATTACAGCACAAGTGTGATATTTTTAGTTGTTTCCTGTCAAATTGAGGCATAAAGTGAATGGTTCTCAGTGTACGTTGTGAAGCAGGCATTAACTACCAAAGCTCAGAAATGTGAAATTCAGTGGGCAGGAACTGACTGGATACATGCTTCATTTAAATGCTGTCAGACAGCATAATCACTTAATGCAAACATTAAGTTCCTACAGGCGTATCAAGTGTTTAATGGCCTCTTCATTACTGCTCCTACTGTATTTCAGTCAGACTCCAAAATGGGATGCTATAAAGCAGAGGATATCAAAAGTTCAAGGTCTTTACGACACATAAGGAGATTAAAATGCGAGGGCAGATTTAGGGAAATACTTTATGACAAACTCTGCCACTGAATACATAAATAAAATGATTCAAAATTGGATCATTGGTTGGATGAAAGACAGAGAAATAGAGTTTGCACACAAGAAAATGTTTCTATGGATATGTTTTTATTTTACCTGCAGTAAAAAAACAAAGATTTTAGGTCTGCTATCAATTAATATTAATACTATCATACATGATGAATAAAACTATTAAGTCCTCACATTTGTTAAGGCAGAACCAGCAAAGATTTGCCAGATTTTTAGCTTTCAAAACTGCAATTAAATAACTGCCCATTAATCTCCTGTCAATCGACCTCTTAAGCTTTTCAGCTCCACTTTGATGCCATTATGATTTTTATTATTCCTGGAAACTAAAATTAATACATGGACATCACAATGTTGGTAAATGACAGTGAGGACAGCCTTACTTGTAATTTGTTCTCTATTCAACTCTCAAATTGTCAGTCTATCTACTGCACATTTTCCCCCCAAAACATGACTGTGTATCTCTACTGGCTAAATTAAAAGTGTACCCTGTAATTAATCAGAGCAGCAATATGTCATGTCTGGCAACTCTGAATTGGTTTATATAATTATAATAATATGACTGTGTTGACATGATTAAAAAAACAAGTTAAATGGAAATGTTCTGGTGTGCTCTCCCACCTACTTATTGAGAGGAGTAGTTGAAGCAAAGCTTGTCTCTGTCTGTTCATTGTGGAGAGGTGCTTGTAATTTTGGGGATCCTATTAAATTTTAAATTCTATTTTCTGACCTCATTAGTCCCCATCCGTATAAAGCAATATCAACTAACACAAAGTGAGAAAAACTAACACCTTTTCCTTTCTTTTTGGCAGAAACTTTTTTTTGTTCAACATTTCAGAGTCCTGGCACACAGAAACAGCCACTGTGAATGAAACATGTGTGTTTATAACACTCAGTACATGGTCCTGAGTGTTAGTCCTAAGGCCCAAACTTTCAATATTGAACTTTTCATAAAATGCATTGCAATTTAAAAAAAAAAGATAAGTAATAATTGGCTATATTGATTAAATTCATGGTGTTACGAAACCATGAATGCTTGTGGAAATGTGTATGTTCCTCTCCTGCAACTTAACTGCATTTTGTCCAACTGGTTCAAAGTGGGGAACTATTATTTGAACAGCATTAACATTAGCTGAAATGTAGAAATTACGAGTTAAGAATTGGTGCATGGCACACTTAAATACATATCTTGGTTTTGGGAATGCTATCAAATATTTTTAAAAAGTCCAGGTGAAGTAACATAATTTGTGTCAAAGTCAAAGTTGAGTTGAAAGTCTTTTCAAAGAAAGAGTTTTTTTTTTTTTTTTAAACTCCTGTGACTGGGATCCACACCTTATATAATCCTGTATCAGGTGCTGAAACCATTGCAGAAAATTATGCTAATAAGGGCTGATTGTCTGTAGAGCTGCAACGATCAGTTGGTCATTCATTCAGTTGATAGGCAGAAATTAATTGCCAACTATTTTTACGGCCAATAAAGAATAAACATTTTAGGATGTTGAAATGTTTTCTGGGAACCTCTAAAGGGGCCATTTTTTCACTACTTGCTGACATTTACAGACCAAATGATTAATTGATTAATCAAGAAAATAATCAGAAGATTAGACGATAATGAAAATAACACTAAGTTACAGCCCAAATGCCTGTATGATGGATGGTGTAATGATTTCAAACAGAAGAGCCACGAACAACCAGTGCTTGCCATTAATCAATAGTATAAGCTATTACAGCCTGCAATAAATATATGTGGAGTTCAGCGGGGGTGATTCAATGCTGCAGAGGGTCATATGTTTTTTTCCCATGCCTCTGTCCATTTAGGAAGTCTCAAATTCATCAGTGAAGTCATCCCTCTTTCTACCCAGAATGCACTGGCCAGAACCCACCAAATAAATAACTGGGCTTTTTATTTTCTTCATCTGGATTCCTTGATGTATTAGGTTGGATTTTTCCATTACTAAGCAGAATAAGAGCATTTCCTTTCACTTCCAGCAGTCTCTAAAGCTGGCGCTCACCATCAGGAATGTAAACACACACAGTCTGTAAACAAGGCTCTCTCTGACCCCCAACCCCCCTCCAACAACGCTGACCACCGCAGACCAGCCTAATGACGTCCCTCGCTGACCCCCCCCACCCCCCCCCCAAACTCTCACAGAGAGACGCAGCCCCATTATTCAGCCGAGAGGTCACAGGGGGGAGCGGGGAAGAGGGCGAAAGAGAAGGAAGATGGTTGCGTGTCGGCCATGGGCCTCAGAGAGTACAGAGACTGAGATGACAGTCCCACTGATATCTTCTCCTGAGTCACAGTATCCCCAATCAGTGAGTAATGGAACAGAAACACAAACGTGGGCTCTGTGGTGGTGGGGGGGGTTAGAGGATTAATGATCTAAGAGCCCATGCAGCTGGCCGAGGGACATCACCGAGGCTCCACATCGAGCCATCAGCTCTTGTGAAGAGGCTCTGGAGGTGAGTTTAAGTCTGGGGGGTCAGAGTGCCGTCAACACTGACTCCATCCTCCCCCGAAACCAACAGGGATGTTGTCAGCACAGTGCCGCATCTGCACGGAGAACAAAGGCCACTGACAGGGTGAGAGGGGACAGAGAGGAAGAGGTCGGAGTAGGAGAGAGTTTTCTAATTTTAACCACAATGCCTCAGCAGAGAGAAGCATCACAAGACTCATTTGGAACATATTGTTCAGATTAAAGCCTTGATAAATAAACAAGCTCCAAACAAGCTCGGCGCTCCTGAGCGTAAGGGTTCAAATGTTTTCTACCGCTGGACGCCAGTGTTGCATACAAAGCAGTTGTTCTCAGAAAAGTTTGGGTGATTTTACTTTTTGTTGAACATGGGGATCTACGGCTTTGTCAGCCCTGCAACCATTCTAAATGAGGTGACAAATAGTGGTCACAGGGGCCTCGCCAGCTGCTGATAAGGTGATTTTCTGCTTGAGGGAGGCAGAAAAGGTACCGTGACAGAGGAATCTCACCAGCTGATGGGTTCCCCTGGGGAGCAACAGGGAATCTGCAGTGTCCAGAGGTTAGGGCTTTGTTTGGCTGTGACCTAACATCCACACAGCATACAAAATGAGTAAAACACAGTAGTGGTTCAAATTCTGATATGCATGCAGATGATAAGAGAAGGCGCTTGTTAGAGAAACAGAATCCGAATCGAACAGGAGGAAAGGCGGACTCTGACCACAAACTTGAGTCCCGCTGAGGTGGGATTCGTGAGACCTGAATACTGATTTTAGAGGAGGGGGAGGAAAATTCATAATCATTAATTTACTGATATGGTGGCCAGTACAGCTGAAATTGAAATGTGGATTTTTATGCAGCAATTTGGCAGTGATCTGAATGCTGCAATGAAATTAATTACTTCTGTCTTAAATACAGATATTAAAGAATATATCATTTGAAATGTATTAATTATGAATTCTAGGTGAAATCTGGGTAGAAATAAGTTAAAGTGAAATAAGTAGCTAAATAAACGTGCTCGGTATCAGTCAACCACTGACCATTTAAAAAATCCCCCCGAATAGGCATTATATGTAATCATTTGTATTAATGCATTATAAGAAAACATTATACACGAATATAATAAATACTGATTTGTCAATGATTGGCCATTAGAGCCTGATAAACTCTACCACAAACACAACGCAACATAAAATACTGTCCAATGAAAAACTAGAACATAACAAAATATTTCAGGAAATGTCTGTCTGTGAATTTGAAGCAACAACTAGACTGAAAAGAGGGAAACAGCCTGTCAAACATCAGCTCATCTACCAGCACCTAATAACAACTCATTATAACCAGGAGTTTTACAATTCCAATTCTTAATTGATCAAAATGAACTTTCAAGTTAAATTATACAAATCAAAAGCAGGAGCAGTAATTCTATATCACTGTGACCATATTTTGTGGGAAATTTCCCTAAAAACTTTGGCAGTCACATCATACTTGATACAATGCAGCCTAACTTATTTTATTTCGTTTTTTTTACAAGAACCTGAAAATGTTAATAAGATCCGGCCATAGAACCAATGATCTGTTGACCCTTGCAAATCAAGACCCAAAAGTCTGAAAAAAAATGTAAACAGAATATTTTATTAGATCATGACCTTAAAATCAAAGCCTAATCAGATCATGGAGAACAGTGGAGAACAGTGACGCCTCTAATGATCGCTTTCGTGTTGGACTCTTCTTCCACCAGCAGAAAGTGCATGATGCCTCCAGAATGATTAAACATGAAAAATATAATGTGTTAATGAGACAGAGCCAGACCAGCGTTTCCCCCAATGTTTAGCCTTTAGTACCACTGGATGTTACATGTAAGGTTAGCTTATCTAAGCACAATGTTCTTATCTATCTCCAGCAAGTATATTTTCTTAAACTGCACCATTCCTTTAAATCAATCATAGAAAACCCTTGATGTGATGCTGCTGAATTCTTTATTTCCCTAAATAGAAATGCAATAGTAAAACTGCAGAAGAGTGAAACGAACCTATTTCTCCTTTTCTTAACAAAGACAGGCGCTCTAGCAAATATGCAGCACATTACAAATAAAAAATGACCAGGGGAAAAAGATTGATTAAATGCTAATCATTTGGAAAGTGCACTTAAGGAGATTCTCGTTTGGAGACCTTCAGTTGGGAAGTTACATTTCTTAAGGCCGAAGAATCTTTGACACCGTGTTGCAGAGAGGAAAATGTCTTAGTTTTACATTCCAGTAGGTCAGGATGAAAGTGAGCAACTGTCCAGAATGAAGGCTCGCTGAATCGCCTTGGGTCACAGCTTGCACCAGACAGCTCCGACTTTACATGTGCCTGTAAACATGGTGCTCACTGTGGCTGCTGCCTGCCTGCCCAAAAACGAAATAAAATGTTTGTATCGAGCTGCAGCTTGGCCACGCTGAAGCCCAGGATTAAGACGGAAAAAAATAGGCACAATAAGTCTCAACCATTCCCTGTTTAAAAGGATTCTCCATCTATAATGGAGCCTCTCTTTGGGAAGTGAAAGCACTTCTGCCTGCTAAGTGCAATCATTAATATCCAGTCTAAAATCACTCATCGCAGTCATACACATTCACTTGCCCTCACAACACACCCGCAGATCAAAGTCATTCTCGTGATTCATACCGCATTGCTCCTCTAACAGAATTGTTATCAAGTGTTTTCACCACTCAAGTAATGCCAAGATAATAATCTCTCTGCTCTCTCGGCTGCTCTGTAACAACATGTACAGTGGGACTGGAGCACCGCTTGTCAGGCAGAAGCTTTCTGAGTGTGTCTGCCGGGTGGTAAAGTGAAGCTGGATTGATCCCCTCCACCCACTCATCAGCGAGTGACCGAGGGCTACCCCGAGGCTCAACCTGCCTCAGACGCTCTGATCATAACGAGAACACAGCTCTGACACCGCGTGCCTGCCTGCAGAGCGAGAGAAAAGGCACACTGAGACAAGAGAGAACATTCTGTTTAGGGAATAGGGCATTTATAGGTTAGGAGCTCATCTGCTTTAATTGGGTTTACATAGCGAGAAGTAACAGATAGGAGAAAATAAAGGGAGCCATGTCAATTCAGCTGAGTGATCCAAACCGCAGTGTCCTGATCCGAAATGTTCTTAACTTCTCAAAGTCACAGAACATCCCGACGAGGACAGGAGAGGTCTTATTTCCTGGCTGACCTGAATACATCTTCCATTCACCGACTGTTAAAAATGACTCTGCCAAAAATTGTGCTCCGGTACCTTGGCAGGCAATAGGGACTTTTCCGTCCGCTGGTTTTAAGGCACATCCAGTCTCTGAGGGGTTAAGTGTAACAGCTCGACAAATACTTCTGCAGGACCTTGTCAGAACTCAGGGGCAATGTAGGAACCACACAGTTTGAGAAAGGAGAGTGAAAGTGATGAAAGAGGGGTGCCAGAGCGGTGTCAAAATGTGAAAGTGAAGATGACTGGTCAGAGAAGACAGTGCTGCAGTCTCGGTCAGTCTTTTTTTTTTCTCTTTTTCTCTTCCTTCTTCTTTCTGTGAACATTCATAGAAGTTCAAGGCCATGGGCAGAAATGAAAGCTGCATTTAAATGGTTCTTTTATGTGGCTTCAGTTAGGTTTCAAAGAAGTGTCCAAATGACCACAGACACAGCCTGTACACTCTCTCACTGTCCAAATTACACGTATACACACACAGAACGCTGACACTTCTCTGCTTACACAGACCTGCAACGTATCCAGCCTTTTATCAAGGAACAAAAGTGGGCTGGACAGGGCTGGGGAAAGCGACGGAGTGGACAGAGGGGACCTGTACATGTCTTTTTGTTGCAAAAAATATAAATAGCGCACAGGCTGACAGCAAGCTTTCCAACACAGTGGGTGTAATGCATTTATTGCTTATGGCTGACAGAGAAAAAGCACAAGCTACTTCATTAAGTGCAAAGGAAAGGAAGCGAGGACAAAGCAAACAAAGCAAGAGTTGGGTGAAAAAGAAAAAGGAAAGGGGTGAGGGAGTGTTGGGGGTGGGTGGTTCTTCCTTTCCATCTTGCTCACAGTTGAGACTCAGGCAGCATCTCTAGGTAAGCCTCCCCGTCACTTGGGCCTCATATTGCCAAAGCTGCTTGGTTCCCACAGTGTGTCTGGGCCTGGATATGGGCCTTCCTCCCTGCTCAGGCGTCTTTAGACCCACAGGCCCCGGAGCAGAGGTTACACCAACATAGCCAGCCACAGCAGCATGTCAGCCCCACACCAACCGTTGCCTTGGTGCCGCTGCATTAACGAAGAGCTCCTGACTCTGTTCGAGGGAAAGTGATTTGCCATGACGTCCACGGCTCCCCTCTTTCCTCTCCTTCTCTTTTCCTCGCTCGTTGCTGCTCGCTCACCAAGAAAACTCCTCTCTCACTGTCTGTCTCTGCACCCTTAATCTCTCCTGTTTCCTCGCTCTCATTTTTCCCTTCTTTGTCATTCTCTCCACCACATCCTCAAATCTTCCCTCCCTCATTCCACTGCTCTTTCGCTCCCCTCTTTCTTCCTCGAGTATTGACTGATGCCTGAAACGCGGTGCCATGATTAGACTGACATTGATGAAAGACAAAGACTCTTGTCGGCAACATCTGCGTTGAATAAATACCGAGATGACAAATTGTGCTTTTTTTGTGCGTGTCATTGTTCATCCCTCCGTTTCTCCAGTTTTCAAAATTGTTCCCAGCTTGCAGACTTGTCAGTGCCACAGAGTTGCCACCGACATCAAACACAATATTTATTTTCAGTTAGGCGCAAAATATGCTCACAAATAACTCCAGAGCCAAACACAGATAATATGTCGCTGCAGAGCTGCTCGCCTCGCACGGATAAACAGGAACTGGAGGAGAAACCTACCAAGTGGTCATCCACGGCGTTTCACTCGGTGACCAACAAACAGGTGCATGCCATTACAGACTGCCACTCATACAGCAGCATTCCACGCTACAAGGAAGTGTGTAATCGATGTTGTGGAAAATAAAGTGAGAAAAAAGTAGTTCTAATTGCAAAATGTAAATATTGAGTTTTCCCACAAGTGGGGGCAGACCACCCAGGATGCAAAATAGTCACCCACCCCCTTTCTCTTTTTGCCTTGTCGACCGCCCGAGAGATGTCTTTTTGTGTGTGCGAAACATCACCGACCACAATCAACACTCACACAGAAACCATGATGTGTCTTTGCATGCAAATACTTCTGGCAGCCCCGGCTTGGGATTTGTATTGTGGGAAAATTAAGTGATGAAAACCTGGAGGATGAAAGGCTGAGTGGATCAGAAATTGAGCATGCAACACTGTGTCTTTCTTCTTCCTGTAAGGTGCTGGGTTTTTTTGATTCTGGCTGCCCTTGTCTGGTCTGAATAATTTCTCACAAGACAGGAGAGCAAGAGGGCAGCCAGCTGGGCAGGTCGGCACTGTAGCTGCAGTGTCTGACAGACAGAGACTCCTCCATGTGTGTGTTACAGGCCGGTGTCAAATACTTGTCTGGGCTGTGACAAATACCTCCTGGTAGTCTCACTACAATTACCTGCAGGATTAGCTATGAAACATAACTGTTCACACTGCAGATGCTGTTTGAAGATCAAAGACGGCTGTTTAGTTCCTCAGAAAAAAAAAAAAAAAACTCTCGGTGAAACTTGATTTAAGCCTGATTATGTTCCCTCTCCTCAAGTCTGCATAAATACAAGCAACTGAGCATACTGACAACAGAAAAGCAATCAAGTGATTGCAAAATGAGTCATTGGATCAACAAAAGGCGCCTGCTTGAATTAAACTGAGTGATGGATTTACCAAAGTCTCCAAAAACGTCACTTTTAACCTCTGCTTTGAACTTGTTTTAATACACATAAAATCCAGTTATATTTATTAAGACAACCAATCAAGTGTCACCATTACCAGCTTTCCAAATCATCTGATAAATCCATCAATGAGGCACCAAACCGTCCGGCAGAAACAGCACATTCCCAACCATCAGGAGTAAGAAAAAAAAGAGGAGGAAAAAAAAAAGCTATTTCTGGCGTGAAAACTTACCTTGAGTGGTTTTACTTCCTGAAGCTGACTGTTGGACAAAGGCGACCAAGCAGAAACCTACAAATCCAAGGCTCGCGCGTATCAAAGCGTGCATATACATGTTAACTTTCACTGTAGTTGAACACGAGCACTTTCTAAGATCTACGATGCGCAGGAGCACATACGAGGGTGTGTGTGTGTGTGTGTGTGGTATAAAGGTCTCTTGTTATTCCCTCTGAGCACCCGCTGATAGGACACGGTGCGATCCCCCTTTTCCTCTTTACGCCTGCTTATTTGAGTTTCAAGTGATCGGGGTTGAGGACAGCCCGACAACGCGGAGCGGAGGAAGGCTTTTCTGTTATCATGTTTCGAGCCAGACCGATGTCAATTTAAGAAAGGGGAGAGAGAGAGAGAGAGAGAGAGAGAGAGAGAGAGAGAGAGAGAGAGAGGGAAAAGGAGAGAGGGAGAGATGGAGTGGAGCGGCGGGGTCTGAAGGGGGAGGAGAGAAGAAGACGCGCTGCGCTCCGGACTCCTCTGCTGCTCCTTCTTCTCCTCTGGCTGCCCCTCACCGTTTCATTTTCTTTGTTCTGCAGGTTTTCAAACACAGGTGCTGGTCCGGCTCAAGGAGGACCGGGGGTGACCACGTGTACCGTGGGCCCGGCTCGTGAAATCACCTGGCCGATGCCACCTGCGCATACACACACACACACACACCTAAACGCACGCACACACACACACACACACACACACACAAAGTGTCCCGTCACGTCGCCGTGGTAAAAGCAATGGGAAGGGGGGGCAAGAGGGCGGATGGATTTATAAATGACTCAGATGGAAAAAGTAATAGACTGGAGATTGCATTTTGTTCTTAGAGTGTGTGAGGCTGCAGCTCAGGCAGTCCCACTGTCAAACCAATAAGCGCCCATTTTCATCGGGTCGTGGGTGCAGCATGGTGTCTGCCGTCTCTGGTGGAAGATTAATGCGTAAAATAGTTTGTCAACAACTCATGTTGACGTTTAAAGACTCAGATATTGCAGGGAGTTGGATGGCATTCTGAATAACATTATTTAATGTACTTGGGCCAAATAAGAATCAGAAGCTAAATCAACTATGGAAGCCATAACCGGCAAGGACTATCATTTTATTGTTATTTTATGTTTACTTCTGCTAAGATTAATGATATTTATGTCTTTAAAAAAATGTGGTTTTAAAATTACAATATATTCCCAAAATAATGACAATTAATTTGATTGTGTTTTCATATTCTTTATTTAATAAATATATAAACCTTCTAACTCTACATTTTGTTATTGCAGGAAAGTTCATTATCTCAAAAAAAATTACCATTTTCTAATGAAAACCACTTTTGGTATTTTGAGATATGGCGCAATCTCTTGAAAACAAATAAAAATCATAGCCTTAATAAATGCATAAAAAAGCTTGAATCCATGGCTGCTTAAGGCTTCCGTACTAAATGCCAACTGACCAGAGCTAAAAGGTCAGCTGGGAGAATCAAGCACAAATTTGTAAAACCTATTTGAAAATGGAAAATGAAAACCACCGGTTTTATGTTATACCTCTATATATCCCTGCTTATCATCCTTATTACAAGGTCAGTTGGGGGCCCTAAGCAATTTCATATCCATATGACAGCTGCAGCTGGACCAGCATGAAGAACTGAAATCCAAGTGAACCTATAAAAAATATGCACATGATGAAAAAAAAGCCCCGTCGATATGAAGTTATTATGTGGATGAATAAATTCTGCCATCTGTTTTAAATCCACTTCAAGATAAATCAATTCTTCAGGTATGATAACCAACAATCAGTAACTGTTTACATGAACACTGATGAAAGCATTGTAGAATTCATCTGGACTAAAAACCAACCTGAATGCAAATTATATTTATCATCAGTTAGTTCCAAAACCATAACCAGCACCACATTATCCACTCTTCACTGCAGAAGATTCAGCTCAACTGCCACAGTGAGTTCCTTGAATGTGTGAAGCATGTTGCCAAAAAAGACTATTTTCCTTCAACCAAATAAGGATGTTCAGAAGTTGAATGAATTAAAGACATTTTTTTAATCCACACCATCAGCCATCCCTGCATAGCACAGATCATGAGGCGCTGCTTGCACACCATTACCCCCCCGACCTGAGGAGGAATGATGCTTGAGGAGCTGCATGAATCAAAACAGGCCTCTGTTACGAGGAGCACAGCCCACTGAGCCACGGCGCCACATTTCACCAGCAATCACATATGAAACATTTGTTTGCAAGAAGCGCCCTGCGGAGGAAAAGCATCTGTATCCCCACACCTGCTCCGCCTGCATTATCACCTAAATTAATCAACTGTGTTGATGCGTTTATGTTTGCATTTCAACGTACGAGCTGATTCCTACACCGTAATTATCGCACCGCCTTCCATGTGTAATTTTTTTTTCCTCAATCAAATATAATTAGGGTCTCACAAAAACGCTGATTGGAGATAACAACTCTATTTTCATTCGATATGCAGAGAATCTGAAAATTGTGTCACAGCTGATGCCAGAAAGTATATTTTTCATGACCTTATTTCTTATCAGAGTTGCCCCATTACTTTTACTGTAAAAGATTATGTGTCAAAATGTTACCATCTTAGATTCAAAAACAGACATTTCATAAACAAGCTAATTTAATACGGTTTGCCAGAGACTAGGAGCCTCAATAAATAAGAGATTCACTTAAACAGAATAACCTTCTGAGAATCCCTCCTTGCATCCACAGAAGAAGTAAAAACATGTAAATCCACAGCACAAAGTCAAGCAGTTCAGTGTAATTAAAATAACATCCGTCAGGGATATGGAAATATCCCATGTCCCTGTGTCTAAATCTCTGGGTAATTGTGAGCACTTGTACAACCAAATGAGCTCAGAGTCACTCTGGGAGTTTGAGAAAGTCAGACGATGGTTGCCACAGAGCCCGAGAACAAGTCACACTGGAGGATCAGTACACTTCTCATGGCAACACTTCATTAAAGACAGAGGGCTGAGCACGGGCATCACACTGTGCACCAAACCAAGCTATTTTTACACGAACAGACACACAAGGGAAGCTGAGCCAATGTTTAATTTATGATGCTCGTCATGAAAAAGACTTCAGCTACATACTGGGTAAAGAAGAGTGTGGAAGGTGCAGAGAGAGCAGCGAGAATCTTCCATAGATTATAAATCAAATTAAGCTACATTACACCCCTTTTCGGAGAGAGTGAGACTTTAAAGGCAACGTGTTTGTGAGATTTGTAGCAGAGTAACTGACCGCAACCTGCCGTGACGGCAATATCAGCTCCTTATACAAGAGTTGAAGCATGGTGCTATTTGGATCTATATAAAAAATGTATGATTGTTATTTATTGGTATGATTTACCACATTTAAGAACAGTGGTTTCAAATTTTCCACTTTTCAGCAACCAGTTGTTTTGGACAGCGCTCTTAGAACTTAGTTTTTATTTTGAAATATCGAAGTCAGATGGTGCTGTAGCAGCTGTTGCTCTAAGATAAATGCAAGATGGATGCATGTTGGGAGGCGTCTGCAAAGCCATCACTGTACGATACTGCATGCTAATGAACTGAGGAGTTCGGAGCCCTGCAGAGAGCCTAATGTTCTCTTCCAGATGGTCATACACAGGGACACATCACCTCAACTCCTCATTTACTTTCTTTCGGTTCGACATTTATGCTCCCCAATTGTCTGAAAGATTTATGTGTGAAAATGCCAGGGCTCACAGCTCAGAAGTTTCTCCTCTTTCTTCCCTTCCTTTTCCTCTCTGCAGGGGCTTCATATGCGAGGTTACCAACACCACCGCAGGCCCAGCAGGATCTCTTGGTACTCACCATGCCAGCACCACAGGGGAGCGGAGTGGCTTGCCGAGTTCCACACTTTAGCGCAGGCATCCCAGCGAACGCTGTGGGCTTGCCCCAGGAATGCCTCCTGACCACAGCCTCAGTCACTGGCACTAACAGGGAGCAAGAGAGTGAAAGAGGCAGAGAGCGCGAAAAAAAGGAAACACAGTTATCAAGCTGGAAGAAATGGAGGTGTCACACACAGCCGCTGCGACTAACTGAAAGACTTATTTTCGCCTGTCAAAGGCTACTTTTGAACCCTACGGATCAAAACGACCCCAGTGGCACAAGAGGCGTTTAAGTTGTGTTGTATTTGTAACATCACAGCTCTGGAAATGTCAGATGAGTTGAAACCTTCTAATGGTTGTGTTATCACCGCGGCAGCCTCAGGCTCAGGGTTATGAGGGCTTGTTTTCCTTGACTCCCAGTAATATTACCAGTGTTTTAATGCTGTTGCAGCATGGAGGTAGACAAGATATGGACAGGCTTGTTAGCTGCGTGAGTGAGCATGCGGGTGCTGGAGGGGATACAGGCCTGTGCGCGTACTGTATCTGGAGTGTGTGTTTGTGTGTGTGTACACCTGTAATCAAGTGGACTCATCAAGATCAGATGAGACAGAGAGGGAGACATTGTCCTGTTAAATTCTTAGTTTAATCCTTTCTGATGAGCCAGAATCATTCAAAGTATCAATCATCGTCATACAACTAAATTGTATGACAGTGCTTACTGCCTATCTGAACACACACACACACACACGGAGGAGAGAGATAATACCCGTATATTTTAAGTAAACTCCTTTGACGACGCAGAACTGGGCCGGGCATGCTTAAACCCCAGCGCACTCAGCAGTGGCTCTGTGCCACTTTGTCTCCACTAATCCTCTATGATCAACTCGCATGTGGAGAAAGGGACGAGGCTTTCGGCGGCCTCTTTCAGACTGACGCTGTGTAAGTAGGTAAGTACAGAATAGGACCAGGACGGTGGGGAAGTCCCATGAGCTCACTGTCTAGCCTGATAGCGCTGCAGCTACGCCCACCTGCTCCAACTACAGACTCCAGGGAGTGTCTCCAAGGAGCTTTGTGGAGGTACGGCTCATGCGTGTCATATAATACAGAAATATTACTAAGCCTGCAAGATTCTGGCCACTTTTAATGCCTCTAACTAGTCAAATACCAAACTTAAGATTCAAAACATGACAGGCACTCTAAGCTGACTGTGTTAAGGGTCATTGTGACACTTGGATGAGTACAACCTTCCAGCAAATCACCCACATTCAGCTCTTACATTCTTTGCTAATACTCTGACCTGAATCATTTCCTCTGGAACGAACAAGACAAAGCGATTTTGTTTGGAAAGATAAAAACTGCAGCTCAGGACCAAGCTGAGCTCTCACAGTCACGCTGCTTCAGACCTTGCCTGACCTCATAAGCAGGAAAGAAAAGAACTGTAAGAAATGACTTATTCTTTCCCCCAGACTAAATTAATAAAGGTCTCTGAAGAAAATCTTAAAAAAAAAAAAAAAAAAAGAAGAAGAAGAAAAAAAACTCACATGCTAAAGGCTGTGTTTCTCCTACAATAGCCAATTTTAAGAGACATTTCATGGATCAACAGCTGAACCAAATTCTTTTTAATAAGTTTACCAATTTCATTATACCAAATTTGTCCCACATTTTTAATGACTGAGCTTCAAACAGACTTGTAAATATGTGGCACGTAAAAAGGAAATTGAGTTAAAGTCTTAACACTTTTTGGCAGTAAAAGGACCTGTTGATACTATTCTCTTTTGGCCAAATTAAAAGAAAATATGACTTGTTAGACTTTACCGGCTTTTTCACTAAAGTAAATGGATGATTATACACTTATTACATTACAGTGCAATATGAATTAGTGACTATAAAACCTTACCCAATCTACAACAGATGATCTGCTGTTGTGACCTCATTTAATACATAAATGAGGCTCATAAAAATGCATATTTCATGATGAGTCACCTTTAAAAGAATTTGATTCATGAAGAAAAAATGACAAAAATAAGTCAGCCACAACACTAAAAGCAGCACTTTCCACTGTTCCAGTTCCATGTTCTACCATGTTTGGATCCATGTTCACTTGTGATTTTCAGTGACAGTACTGTTTAAACTCATCACTTTTCTTTTTGTTAGGAGTTGAGTCTGTTTGCAGACTATTCATCAGCATGTGATGCGAAAAATAGATTGCATGGGTTCGCATGTCAATGAATGGTGCACATCTTATGGGCCCTTAACCACCGTGGGGAAGTCTGGTAACAGCTTACTGCTTGCACTAACACACACGCAAACACACATACACACAAATCTACACTGCCCTCTAGTGGCCCGCTGTTTCTATAGAACAGGGTTTTTAACAGAGGATAGACTGTACATCTGTTCTTCATGCATATTTTGCAACCCCAGTAATTATGCTTTGTATTGCCTCTATTTGGAGTATAATCATTTCTATGACTTGGACTGGCACTGATTTGGAGGTTGCAAGCAGGAAAAAGGGGAGCCATGGGTTAGCTGGAACATAGGCAATTCATTAGGAGAATGTGAAAATATTACTCTGCCATTGGCCATCCAGAATAATCATAAAAACATTGTTTTTAATCTTTGAAAATAGTTTTTAGCCTTTCAAAATGTCCAACCTAAATATACACTACCAGTAGCCTGTAAGCCACAACCATATCCTACTCACATTAGACACAACATTGTGATGAAATGGTTAGTCTTTCAATTTCTCTATTAAAATAATAATAATAATAATAATAATAATAATAATAATAATAATAATAATAATAATAATAATAAACTTTTGAGGCTATGAAACTAAAAACTAAAGCAAGTGACTTAAAAATGAAAACTACCTTTCTGACACTTGTATTTCTCTCATGTTGACAGTCAGCTGTGGTCCACAACTTGAGCACAATTTGTTTCAGCTAACACTTGTTTACGCTTTGGGATATTAGCACTTAAAGGACGCCGAATTCCCAATTACTAGCTCATTGTTGTAATGCATCCATGGACGAACAAATTACTAGCTCTTCACCACTTGATAGTGAGAAAGACTTAAAAACATGTTGATTTTCAGCCACATTCCAGAGTTATGTGGAGCACCTTTTACATGGGACGTTGACTGGCGACGTAATGATAGCCTCGGGAAGTCATACTCTATCTAGAAGTGTGTGTGTGTGTGTGTGTGTGTAGGTATGATTGAGTTAATGCTCGAAAATATACCTTATTGTCTCCACAATCACTGCTGGTGCTCCATGTGCTGATAACTTCCTGTTGTTTCAACAAATACGTGGGTCGAAGTGACGTCCCCCCTCAGGTAGCGTCTGTGCACGAGCGTGTGTATGTGGTATGTATGCTAGCGTGACCTGGGGCCCACTGTACCTTACAACATTGAATTTATTTGTCAGATTATGTGAGAGAGAAGGAAAATAAGGGAAATAAAAAAATACATTTTTAAAAACATATATGCATAGCAAACTTTACAAAGACAATATATTTAATATTTTGCTTATTCACCTTCATGGAGCAAGTGTACATAAATGCATATTCTGACTATAATGACAGCTACACATTTCCAAAAAATTAGGGACAAGGGAAATTAAGGACTGGGAAAGTTGTGGAACCGCACAAATGCCTGTTTGGAATCTCCCTCCAGTAAATTGGTTACATTATAACTGGGAATAGTTTCATTACCAGTCATGACAGGTTCTTTCTGAAAGACTAAGATGTTCAACACAAGGATGGAGCAAAATGTACCTCTGTGTGAGAAACTGTAAACTGTAAATTCACTGAAAACTGATGAGATTGTAAAACGATGTTACTACATTTGCTCTGGAAAACAATTTCGGTACACAGTTAATCGCTGTATCTACAAATAAAAGTAAGACTGTAGTGCAAATTGAAATCTTACTGTATATCAATAACCTCCATAACTAACTAACTAACTAACTTCTATGGGCCTGAACTCTTCTGAGATGGCCTGATGCAAAGTTGAGAAATGTGCTGT
>JAOWBC010001714.1:19428255-19446161 GCA_028566105.1 Hypoplectrus providencianus
CAGACAGTTGATACGCCATGTTATGTTGCAGCACCACGCTGCTTACATGTGTTTCCTGCCTATTATCCTGTCTATATTACTACTGACAGGTCAGGCATGATGAGAGCATGTCAACCAAAAAATAGCAGCACTATTTATTACAGGGCCCATTTTCAAAAAGCTCTAACTGGTGGCTGATTAAGAAAAACAAAAAAGGAGTTTGAACAAATACCTCAGGCAAAGATCTCATTTATTTACTTTCCCTTTTATGTGTTTAAAATGCATTAGCAAGTGCCAGAAGCAAATACCACCCACAATGAATAATGACAGAAGGATAATATTTGATCCACTCAGTTTAAGACTGGAGTGGATTGTAGCTAAATAGGTCACACAGAGCAATATAATGCATCTCACGACAAAAGCTTTACAACCTGTTCTATGGCTTTTTCTTCACGCAGCTACAGCTGCACAATCAGGTTTAGGTGTGTTTGTGAAAGCAGAGCACAGCCAATGTCTTTGTCCTCTTATCTCACAGAATATTTGATCAAACATAAAAGACTGAGGGAATTAAGGTTTCCATTTCAGAGGATAGTGTCACCGTTTATTTGTGAATTACCCTCCAACATGTCATCAGGTCTTTAAACCTGATGCTGCATGAAGGCTGCGAGCTATCAGTAATTACTGGGGCATTAAGGTTGCTCTGAGGACACTCATTCATGATAAACAATAACCCTGCAACTCAACTTTTACTGAAGAAAAGTTTCTAGGAAAAAAAGGTAGCAGCTTCTGAGAGGTTTCTTGGAATTTATTGCATTTTTGCAAAGCAACTTTAAAAAGCTCAAAAATCAATCAGTAGCTGACCTTTATCAAGGGCTGTAATGTTTGAGGGCTTGTATTTAAGAAAACTAACATATGGTCGTAATTAAGAAGCAAGTTCAAGTATGTTTTGACTTAATATATTAAATTATAACTACAGGAGTAGAACTGAGAAATGTATCTAAATTTAATCATGAGTGCAATATCAAAGTCAAAGGGAGCGCAGTCATCATACAAAAATATGTATCAAAATACCATTCTGAATAAACATTACTATAACCTGTATGCTGTATATTTTAATGTTTTCATTCATTTATTTGACTGAAAAATACAATTTGCTATTAGTTATGCAAAGATGATTACTCCCTCCAATACCGGAAATACTATCAAATCATATAACAATGCCGATATCAGTACAAATAATCACTATTCCTCATTTTTTTCAAAATCCTTTAGGTTTATCAAGGGTTCAGGTATTTCTTCCTTGCAATATCAATATGGTATTTTGGAAACAGGCTCTGAGAAATACCATTTTACAGAAAATGTTAATGGACATGATAAGGGAAAAAAAATTATTATTTGGAGACTTATTTCCGCATTTTTTGAATCAGCAGGATTTGGACCTCAGCGTTTCTAGAATTCTGACCTTTGAGAGAAAATTCCTATGAATATGAATAAAATGTTTAAAAATATATTACGTCTTACTTGAATATATCACCTGAAAGTTTTTTGCTTCTGTGATCTTGAGTTGCAAGTCCAAACTTTAACTAGTAGTTGTCAGATTTTTCACAAAGAATTTTAAGAGATTTGTGGAGATAGAAATGTCTCATATTTGGCTATTAAAAATCTGATTTGTCACTGTTACAAGTCATTTGTTTCTAGGAAATAAATCTCACAAATTTATGCTTCAATAAAAAGAAAAAAAAAACCTCTGCATCTGCAGGTACGGTGCAAAATGTTCAACAATTTTACTAAAGCAATGAGGTTTTATGATTTCTTCAAGAAATTAGTGTGTTTTTTAACCAAATAAATGAATAAAAGGTTGCTGCATTAGAATGATGAAAAATAAATGCTTGCAAATAATGTATCCATTGTAGACTCTCCTTAGTTAGGGAGTTTAAAAACTTTACAAAGTAACAACTGTTTGTCTTGTTGAAGCCAAGACATAGCAAGGACAGATGATCACCTACACCCACATTCACTTGTGTTTTCTGGCAACAAAAGCTGGTTGACAAAGCAGCCAGTGGCCTCCAAGAGAAAGCTTTAATAGCTGCTAATTACTGTCCCTCCCATTAACTCACCCACAGCAGCAGAGCGAGACTCAAGTGTCCAACACCTCCCTTGGGCTCTTTCTCTCTCTGTCTCTAAAACCTGAACAACAAACTTGTAGGGCGGCAGTGGGAGTGATGACTACACCCACAGCTGAGTCAGGATTTAATTGTGACGGGAATGTCACTTTGCTTGCTTCCATGACTTAAAGACACCTCCTAAATTAAGCTCTGATGTGACTGGGTGTTACACCTGATTTACAACTCAAATAAAACACTATAAAAAGGGGAAGAGATTCTTTACGTGCTCAGGTACTTTACGTGCAAACCGTGAGAGCAGCTGCACAGTTTCTCATCTACAATCCAAGGAATCATCACTAACATTTCATGATGACAAATTATAACTTCATTGTAAAAATTTTAAAAAAAGGAAAAAAATGTGTGTTCAAGGACAGAGTTTAATGATTAACAGTTAACAAAAGTTCATGGCGAGGTTGTGCAACTCACAACCTGCTGGAGTGAACAGAAATATTCCATTAATGTTTAGCTTGGCTCCTTGTCCCACTAAAATCAGCTTTATTGACATATTTGTGCAAATATTTGTACTTTTCCTGACTCACTAAGCCATTAAATATTCACTGACTAAACACTTGTGATCAATGTGTCATCTCTGAAAAGAAATATATGCTCAGGAGAGCATGAAAGACATTAATAATGCAGGCATATTTCTTTGGCTGAATATTTGAGCCCTGACTTCCCTTTTCCTAACTGCGAACTGACAGAGGATGACACGATGTGCAAACAAGGTCAGTCACACTCCTAAAACCTGTTCAGCTACGGGAAATAATAACATAAAAGCCTTGGACAGTCTAACAAGAGGTCAAAGTTTGTTCTAAGTAAAAGCGCCACACATACCAGTTTCAGTAAACCTCTGTGTCTGGATTTAACCAAAACTCAAAAATGTTTTCTCATAAATTCTCTGTATCCATGAATAAAGCAAACAAACATCGTGCTCACGTCAGACTTCATGATTTCCTGTTAACTCACCGGAGAAGCGAAGAGAAATGAAGGTAAACCGTGCAGCTGTGGGTCTAAAATAACAACAACAAAAAAAAGAAGAAGAAAGGGAACCGCTTTCAGCTGTCAGTCCATGCCCGCGGTGCTCCTCAGCCCTTCGACCGACAGCTGCACTGTTCCTGGAAGTGAAGCAGCGACGCGCGAGGAGTCCCGACAACAGGTGGGTAATCATCGCAGCCAGGTGAGCCAATTAGCTTCCGGGCAGGTTGGGATGGCCGACCAATCAGAGGACGCCTAAGTGAGACGTTTCCCAGAAGCAGCCAAGGGAATTAAAGTAGCCCAATAAACGCAGCCCAGACGGTGTTAGATCTATTTTTATTATCTAAAGCAGAAGCTAAAAGCTAGAAGTGATTTTTTTGTATGACTTAGAAAACAGAAATAACTATTATATTTTAAAAAGTAATTCGTTTATATGTTCAGAACCATCAGGAGGCTGGTGAATAATCAATAAGTAATTTATGGGAATTAATAACTTTATATGTCTTCTGTCTTTATCTTTTTTTTTTCTTTCTTTCTTTTTACAATCACAGGTATGCTCTTATGGATGGCTTATAACCATGCCTATTAATAAAGTCACTTTAAAGTTGAGTTTGGTTGGAGAGTTCCTCCTGTGCAACACTTTGATTCCATTCGTGTCTCATAAAAAGGTGCCACCACTTAATCATGCCCTGGTAATAACTGGGTTGCCTAAAATAACAAACACTACCGGTCTTGTTTTACTAGTTATTCTTGTTGTTTACAGGCAGTGTTTGTTTGTGCATGTTGGAGTTTAGTGAACAAAGCAGGCCTGTCTGCAGATATCAGCCTCACCATCAGCAGGCAGCAAGCCAATTGGTTTTCCAGGAACAGCAGCACACATCTGTGACGTCTATTTCACATCTATGAAAATGAGCAGGAGGTGTAAATTTATATTAATGTCTGCGCCTGAAATCACAATCTAGTGTACTGTTGATGTTTTTATGTTGGCCAGTTCATATGTCATCACAGCAGTCACATCATTGTATGAAATGTTTAGATAATGATATGTGACTCTAAGACACATCTTGATATCTAAAATAGTTAAAAATTAGATTCATTCTCTCCCTATATCATCTGAAAAGTGTGAACCTGAAAATTAATTTGATATGCAGCTCATTGCTGTATGTCAAGCTGTTATGGTCTCTAATAAACATGATGTGATCAATCAATTGATTAAACCTATTCTGAATTATGGTCATGATTATTAATATGAAGTCCCATTTCTATGTTTAACTATGTCTCATAGGTTGCTGCAGCAATGTTTAGGTTGATACCATTTATTACACACATTTGATGCTGCATTATGCTTTTAAAATGTATTAAAATCATCAAAAACCTAATGCCTTGTTCTCTAGAATGAGATAACAGTGGGAAAATATTTTTTTTAAAAATATTCAGTTTCACCATTTATTTATACACCCACAAACTTATTTAGAGGCAACAGTTAAATGAGTTGTTATTATTGTAATATTTCACAGTGGTTTGTATTTTAAATTATAGCTGCGGTAATTGTATTCACTCATTACCCTTCTTAAAATGATTAAGAAAATAAATAAATAAAAGTAAGTGCACAACTTAGAGCTGGGGCAATTTGAGATATTTCTTAATCAGAGATAATAAAAATAAACAAGGTTACAAAAGATTTTCAATAAAAAGTTAAAGGCTTGTATAGTTTGCAAAGACAAAACAGAATTAAAGGACCACATGAGGATCCATGGAGTCTAGAGGGCATAAAAAACCTTCGCTTAAAAGGGACAGGTCAACCCCAAATCAAAAAATCATATTTTTCCCTACCTGCAGTGCTGTTATTGATTTAGATTGTTTTGGTGTGAGTTGCCGAGTGTTGAGAGCAGCTGTAAAAATACTGCCTTCTCTTGAATATAATGGAAATAGACGCACTTGGCTTGTGGTGCTCAGGGCTTAAAAAGCTGGCTGTGATATCTTTTCATAAATCATGAATAAATGACTAAAGATAAAGAAAAAACATTTTCCTGAAAGATATCATGGCATAGTAGGCATCCTTGGATCTTCTAGTGTCACATTATATCAACATCTGTATCACTGAGGTTAGGCCTGCCACGATCTCAGGAGGAAAGAAACAAGACAACAAAAACATAGTAAAGCCTGCCAACCTTTGGTTGGAAGAGTTTAGATAGAGTTAATCATGTACAACTGGAAAGCGACTCCAAATGCAAAATTTTGGAACTTTTAAAGCACTTTCAAGGCACCTAATCCTAAGATTTCTAGACTTTATTATCACATCCAAATACAGCCTACAGTAATAAACGCATATTGACACTATTTATCTTACCAGCTGATTGTATTTACTTTATTTAAAGATGAATTTTCTTAGAGTAAGAGATCAATTCTTTTTATCTGTAAGCTTTCTTACCTTAGCTGATGTGAGTCACCAGGAGACAAATAAAAATGGCAACAGGATCTTTTCATTTAAAATATTAAAAGATTTGTTTAAAAAATATGCTGCAAGACATATTTTTTGTCCAATAAAAAAAGCCTTTTATACCCCTAATGTCACTGCAGCCTGAACGTACACCTGCTGTGTGGACTGATAGAAGAAGCTTTGATGAGCCTGTGCTTTTATCTGCTGCACTATGTTACACCTGCAGTGGCGCTGAGCTGTCGCTGTCCATCCTTCAGCAGAGGAAGCTTTATAGCCTGGACACTGAGGACAGAGACAGAACATTTCATCCTGGCACAGCCACTGACCTTGGTCGCCCTCCGAGACAGTACAGAGCTGAGATACCTGCAGCAGAACTTAATGTGACAGAACATTATGCCGAAATAACACAAAAGGCAAAAGACAAGAGTCAGCATTTCTAATTGTGCCATTTATTAGTTGTACAATTATGAAAAATAATCATAAAAAAGACTGGAAGCCCAAGATTATTTACAATCTTTTTTTCTGAAGTGAGGTCCCTCGTCTGAGTCATTGTTTTCTCAGCCTTTTTTTTTCTTTAAATCACAGGGTATTTATTCACGATATGTTTAACTTTATAAGACATAGTCCTTTTCTCTCTTTTGACAAAGTCAAAAAATTACATACGTACATACATACATATACATATATATAGATATCTATAAAAGCAAAAATCATTCAAGTATCAAAATACAGAACGCTAGATTCATGTACAATATCATTCTCATCATCGTTGTCATCAGATTAGTCCCTAAATATCTCTCCTGATCCAAAACAATGTGCAAAAGCAGAACGGGACCAGGCTGATGGCCGAAAGGTGCCGACACAGCGAGCTGAAGACAGTGTACCGTAGAGTTATCACACTGGCCTGACGACGTACCACATTTACAACAGTTAAATCAAAAAGACCAGACTATGTACCCACATACACATCGGCTGACCAAGAGTACCTTTAACAGTCAAAACACTGGGAGTTAGCAAGGAGACACATAACCTAATGTTCTGTCCTGCAGCTAAAATCTAAAGACGTACCAGCCTGCATGGCAGGTTTGGCGAATAATCTTCTCTAGAACAAAGGAGCAGGGAAGGAGAGAGGGAGCTGCAGTGAACCACACCTGATCCAGTTCCAGCATAAGGACACATCACTGTCCCATAAAACAATTAAAACATAAAGAAAACAACATTTAAATCAAATAAAAGCCACCCCATGTTATATAATTATTATTATTATTATCATTATTATAAAACAGTCTTTGTAGTGTCAGTTCCCCTGCCCTCTGAGTTTGGTTAGAGAGTTCCTCCCGTGCAAGATTACATTGTTGATCACAGTTATACATAAATGTTGTGGATGAGCTCATGAAGAGACGCGACAACGTGTGGACGAAGAATCCAGGAAGGAGTGTGTACCGACAGTGTGAGGTCTCTGTCTGACAGTTTGTACCTTTGTTTCATAACAGAAATAATTATGTTTCTCATCTTCGCCACTTCCCCTTTAACAACAACTTCTGCATCGTGACACTGCAGATACATTTCCTCAAAGAGTAAACAAGAACTCTCGGTGCACGGTTCATACAGCTTTTTTTTTTTTTTTTACAGCACTTTTCAAGGTACCTAAACAAAAGCAGACTCTTGAAGCCTTTATCATCAGATCTAAATCTACAGCAGTCAATGCATATTGACCCTGTTTATTTTACCAGCAGTTTTTATTTACTTTGATTGGTTATTTTAATAACCTAAGGCTTAATTTCAAGAATAAGGGATCAATGGAGGATCCGAAAAAAAATAAAGTCATTTTGTAATTATTGATGTGGCTAAAGATCATGTGGAAAATAAAGCATTTTTGAACGTGTTTATTCAATTTCAGGCATTCCTAACCTTGAAAACAATAAGCATTATCCAAACTTGCACGGCTTTGTACGAACCTTGCTTTATGAAGGAGGCCTGACAGGTGTTAATAGGCAACTATTATTTTCTCAGGAAATCCAGGCTATTGGATATTAAGGAGTTTCTGCGTGTGTGTGAGATGAAGTCCAGATGATGTGATGGACCCTGCAGTGTTGAAAGCTTTAGGTCCATTTGTCTCCAGGCCCCATGTTACTGTGGTGAGCTCCATCCAACGGGTACGACGTTAGTCCTGCTGTGTGAAAAGTGGGTCACTTTTCCAACAACAATCCCTACCCACCATGCAACAGGGCTCATTCCTGTCCTTTTTTACTGGCTGGGAGTGGCCACAGTGTTCAGCTATAGGGAAGGGACACAGACACACGCACACAAAGCAGTGAGGTTAAAATAAAGTTAAAATAACAGCACACCAATGGACACAAAAAGATGTGGTGGTGACCGATAACCCCTCCCTCATAATGATTAACTCTTTTTACCAACAGCTGTGAAATATTAACCTGCTAATGATTGGCAAAACAAAAGGCAATGCTGACAGGATGAATGTAGAAGGCATTTGTTGTGAAAAGAAGAAAAAAAGACAGGACAGAGGAAGATGCACTTATTCTTACACACTTGGGGATTTGGTAAAAGTGCTTAGTTATAGTTAGCTCACTCCAGAAGAACAACAGGTTTACATCCTGGTGCTCTGATTGATAGACAGAAGAGGGCATGCCAGTCTAAAGACAGACTGTATATTTTCTAGAGCAGCAAGGACTCATGCGGGTCCATATCAGCCTTTATGCCCTATTTTCCCCTCCTTCCCTCCACTAGAAAATCACAGAAAATGCTTACTTTATTAGCTCCAAAAGGACCTTATCACAGTGCTAGGATCTTAACCTCCTTTGGCTTCCAGCAGACTGCTGACAGTGAAAAATATCCCCCTTGGTAAATCCTTTGTAACCTCAATAACACCCGACCTCCACCCCACCGAACAAAAACAGTCTGCTTAAGTCCGACTGACGCGTTGAACTACAGGACCAGTTTGTCAGTTTCCTCAGGAAACATGTCCATCCAGGTACAGGATGTGTGCAGTAGGTCAGCACTCGGAGAAGTCGGGAGTTGAAAGAGCAGAGTGAAAAGCCTCAGAGTGGCCGTCGCCTAACAGAGCAGGAAAAGCACCAAGAAAAAAAAAAAAGAGCTTATCACCAAGAGTCAATAGTGGGATGTTGACGGGGAAAGAAAAAAGGAAGCATTGTACACAGAGTTCAGGAAGCATACACGGTAAACAGAGAGGTGAAAAACAGCAAAGGTGAGTGGCGGGCTGGTAGTGGGAGATACCACCTAGCAGAGGGTTTTAAGCAGATGCACTAAGAATCAAGAAGCGGTGGTGGTTCAGCACAGGAAGGAGCAAAGCATTCGCAGGGGGTCGATGCCAGGAGAGGACCCTAGTGATGGCTGAAGGGAGGTGGGGGAGGACAGGGGTCCAGCCCAGAGAGGGAGCGTCACAGTGAAAGGCACACAGAAGGAGGGGAAGGAAGAGGAGTGAGACCAGGCCCAGAGGTCGGGAGGAAGAGGGGTCCACTCAGAATATGGTGGTCTCGTACTTAGTGCTGATAGTGCGCTTGGATTCCTTGGGGTCCACAAGCCACGTGGCGCTGCCCTGGGACTGAGAATCCCCCTCCTGCTCTGCAATGTCCCCCTGCAAATACAAACACGGGGTGTCAAACTCATAGCCTTTTAACAGCTGCACCACTTCACCATTTCATGCATGGTGTCCACAAAAAAATACCTGGCAGCTATTTTGAATCATTTAAGTTGTAAAACGATGTCCCAACAACCATGTGGCAGACTAACAAAGTTTCATCTAAAGTTAAATTAAGGTATTATGTTTGTATGACTTTTTTTGTGCTAAGTTGTTGCATCTTTAATGCATAAGGGTGGAGGGAAATGGAAATGTTTCAGAATGAAGAAACAATTTTTTAATCATTTTTGGCAAGCTCTAGATTAAAAAATATAAAAGGATGATGATGATTACTATTTAGATTATTCTAAATGTCAACAGGCCTCAGTGCCTCACATTGATGTTTACATGCCATTTTGAGTTTCTCTATCTTTATTTTAAGGGTTTTGTATTTTACTTTATATTTTTTTCAATAGAATTTATAAAGTAATATAAGTGAATATTCTTGTCCTTGACAAAATGATCAATAAACAGAACTTTTAGGACATGCTGCCCATCTCAGTGACTCTCTGGGAATGTAAACGTGTGTTTCTGCCAAAGTGTCACTAGAGGGCGTCCAAGTCATAAGTATTATTCAAAGCATTTATCAGTTCACAGGTGGATAAGTGCAGAAAAGTTGCAGCTCATATATGCACATTCACAAAGAAAAAATGGGTTAAAGACACAAATGGAGGATTATGGGATTTTTTTTAAGGCAGTGACAGGAGAAAAAAACAACAACAAGAAAGCAGATAAAGGAGCAAGGAGTGAGAGGATGGAGATGCGAAAGCAGCACCTGGGCAGCAGGGCTGGCAGAGTGCAGCGGTAGGAAGGAGGGACGATGGGTGGTGCAGGTGTAACAGTAACAGCAACGACTGTCGAGAGGAGGAGAGTCCTGGGAGAGATCGACACCAACGCCAGGAGGAGAGAGAAGACAGAGAGAGAAGACAGAGAGAGAGAGAGAGAGAGAGAGAGAGAGAGGAGGGAGAAGAAGAGGGAGGGAGAGAGCAGACAGGAGGAGGGATTCAAAGAGAAGGAAAGGGAGAGAAATTGACAGATTTGAGTCGCATGGGACAGGAGCACACAGATCAGCCTGCGGTTATACTGGGCGGCTTACAGGTGTGGCTGTGAATAGCGAGGCAACAGTGCGCTTTATTAACAAAAAAAAAAAAATTCTAAATATAAACATTGAAATCCAAAAGGTGAGGGGAGCACAGAAGCAGCGACAGTAAACATCACATTCTCCTCATGACTCTGTGAAGTTCATTAAGCTGCAGCCGGAGATGTGCGACTGGTCCCTGAGGTGTCGTTATCTCATTCATATTCAGTGCAAGCCTCATCTCCTAATGGTTTAATGCTAATGGCCAGACAAACATCCGCACAGCGCCATCATAACGATGTGAGACGCTGTCGACTGATCTGAGCGTTCTCATACCAGTCTGATGTGTTTGGACGGTTTGATTTGAAAAGGCTTGGATAATGTCTCTTGAGAAACACAATTATCACATCAGGTGTGAGGATATGCTTCAGTTCTATGACGAGTTAAAGAGTTACTGGCCCTACGTAATCTTTTTTAATGCTCTTGAGAAATACTCCTATTTTTTTTAAATGTTCGATACTGATTTGTTGCAGATATCTGGTCCTTTTCCAGGAGGTCTGGGGTTTTCAGTCTGACACCACAGACCAAAGAGAGACAACTGCACCCCCTCAAATCTGATCCCACATTTGCTTCTGCATGCTACATTAAGCATGAAATTACTGCCAAATGATCAGGAAAGTGCATTTTAGGGTCAGAAGCATGCACGAACTGCAGTGGTAGAACTTGCCCTTATTAAAATATGGCCTTTTATGTATCTCACACAAGGTTCATCTGTTGTCTTGTGCAACAATACGTTTGTTGTTTCCAACTTACCGCTGACTTCCGTACACTGCCTCGTGGTTTGGGTACAGGACGGCTGGACTTGGTCTCGATGACCTCTGAACCTGGTCCCACTGGGAGGTTCTGGTGCTGTTTGTTCCTCTGGGCCTGCAGGGCCAGCTGATAGGCTACCTCAAACGCCTGGCCAAGCGTCAGTATAATCTCATAGGTCAGATTCTAGACAGAAAGAGAGAGAGGAAGAGCAGGCAGGTCTTTAAATATATACAGGGAACTACAGCACTTTCTGTGAGACACCAAAAGACATGAGAACAAAGTTACTTTTCCCCCTAAAACTTCTTCAAAACAGAATTATGTAAGAGGGAGATGTGGCAGTAATCTCTGGAGCATTGTGCGGCTCCCCTCAGCACCTGAACTGGATACATCCACTGTAGCTTAGTATTAAAGCCGAACTCTTTTGTTGTACCCTGACAGCTTCCATACATGAACAGGCACCGCAGGCAGAAGACAGAGGATTCAGGCTTCACACTGCATGCCTTGGGAGGATGAAAAAGAAATCATGGTGGGAGCACAGGCAGAAAACAGAGCTCTGAAACCATCTGCATATCCTTCCAGGAGGAAACAGCCCTGTGACAGGAACATTTTCTGCGCCGCACACAGATGTGATCGTGGTGAGGGTAGTGTCTGCTGGAGGCTGATAGCAGCCGCGCGGTCACTGCAGTTTCAAATAACTGATCACATCTTACCACTGCTGCGGCCTTTGACGGCTATCCACCTGTGCTGAGTGGCAGCTTCTTGTTTCAGCCCCACAGAGGACGTCCCGGAGCTCAGAGGAGCACGAAGCAGGCCGAGCGCTGTTCGGCCGGCTTTAGTCTGGAACGACCCTGGCTGCATTATGATGAAGATTAGCAGGATAATCATCCGATCTCGGGAGACAGAGTAGGTAATGGAGGGCTAGTTATCATGGCCGCAGTAGCACTGTGTCTATGAGGAGGCAATCAGCCACAACTGAAGCGTGACACCTTAAGGAGATAGGGCGGTCTCCAGATAACAGTGTTGACGAATCAGGCTGTCACATCTCCTCAGTGTAAGTACGGGAGATGATGATGTTGGAGGAATTCAAATTGATCACCGAGGACAGTTTTTAAGTCTCACTAGAAATTCCCCATCTGGTATTTAAAACTTATATATGTTAAGCTAACACAACATATATCTGTGTTGTGAGTAGTATTTGACAGGACAGTTGATCTTCTTTTGATCTGATCTTTTTTCATGCACTGGTTAATTTTGAGGACTATTTTCTCCTATAGCATGGCGTTTTTTAAGAATGGTCAAAGAAACCATACACAACAAACATTTAGGTGTATATTTTCACATATACATCTATTTGCAGCTGTAAATTCACTAAACATTCTGTTGCAATGTGTAGTACTGTAAACATAGCCTCTGTCTCTATATCATTTAGATCCTGGTATATATGCAGTTTTGTTTCTAAAAACATGACAAAAATGTATTTGTTATTCAATAAATAATTATGTAAATAACAAACTGAAATAAACTGTAAAAAAAGACAGTATTCTCTTGAAGTGTCCTTCCTTAAACTGCAGGATCATTTTGACCACAGGGGTCAGGGTCTAAACTAAGTTCGGGGGGCAATTTACAGGCCTGAGCAGAGAGCAAAACTTTCTCAAAGTAGAGGAACTTTCTGGCCTGGCAGGCATGGCAGGGATGACTGTCACTGATTGGTCTAACACAAACAGTTCCATTTAGCAGCCCTCCTCCTACGCATAATATATGTAGTGCGTTCGGGCCACTATGGAAACACATACAACAGGCTGATTTTAGTCCTGAAACTCCCAGGAACTTCTCTCAAGTACACTCACCACGTCCACTGTGCTGAACACATGGCAGTAGTGGTGACTGGTCTGCAGGTCCTTGGTTATGTAGGCAAATGTGCACAAGTCATCTGGGTCCTGGGCTGCACACGAAATATTACGGATCTCATGCTCTGCGATGATGTTCTGCACAGAGAAGAAAGGCAGCATAAGACTCATCAATGGGACGATAGAGACTATGAATAAGAGCAGAATATAAACCTATGTCGCACAGAAGCGCAATGCTATAACTGATAATGCATTATGAAGAAATATGATTTATAAACATGACAAGAGACCGCCAGTAAAGAGGTGACATTGAGGCATAAATCGTGTTTAACAGCCATGGCAGGAAAGTATAGCCGTACATAGCTGAGCTTCCAAGGCAACCTTTCAATGTCTTTTTTTATTAATGTCAAATAAATGTCAATATGAGCAGACTGGCTCTCTGTCAAACATGAACAAATCCCACATAAACATTCAGCTGTGACATTTACAATCACAGAAAAGAAGCAGCATGGAACCCTTTGATGCACATCACTCAAATATTTAAAACACAAACAGATGGTTATCAGTTTAATTGGATGTATAACATATCTACAGAGGTTTACACCGAGCAGGGACATGTGTGCACGATGGAGCTAACCTTGTTGGCAGCATCGATGAACTTCACTCCCTTGTAGGTGATTGAGAGCACGATGGTCGGGACTTTCCTCATTTGTTCAGTCGACCTCTGGAGGACAAAAGAAACAGGCAGAAAGGACATTGATTTACCACGCAGTCCTTGAAATGTTTTATGTCCCATATTTGTCCCCTGTAGAAGAAAACATACCCTCATTTTGGCACAGGCGTCCTGCGTGGACTCCGTACCCCTCAGATCCTTAATAAGCATCGAGCCGAGGTACTGCAAGGGAACAGGAGAGAGAAAGTGTCGGTGTGTGTGCTCAAAGAAAAGCGGGTCCTGTAGGAGGGGAAGGGCATAAACATACACTGGCTTCGTAGGCGCAGGATTCAAAGATGAGTTTCTCAGGTTGATGATGCCAGTTCTGCACCGGAGCGTACGGTGCTGCCAGACTTGGCGGCCGCAGCGTGAGGCGGGGCTCTCGTTGCCGCTCTTCATACCGTTCCTGCAGAAGAAAAACTGTATTATTATGCGGTATATGACGCATCAGATAAAAGTGAAATATTCCTGAACTTACCTGTTGTCTGTGTCTTTCACTGTGATATCTTTGGGTAACGTCATATTCAGCATCTGGCACTTTTTTCCTCCCTGGCTCTCCTACTGGCAGCAGAGGGTCCATTGAGCGTCCCGTGTAGGACTCCATCTGACTGAGGGGAGATGAGCTCTGGGATCCCGGCAGGTCTTGGCACTGGAAAAACAGAGTTGGACATGGTTAGTTGCCTCCTGATAAATGTCCTTCATCTTTCACATTTGTTTTGAGGGCTGAGAGAAACCCAGACTGAGAGAAAGGGAAAACATCAATCTGAGAAAGTTGTTTGTCCTCACCCTGATTTGAGACAAACGAGGAGGCTTGACTGGAGGCTCCTCGTAAGGCCTCTCCGCTAAGGAAGCAATGATGCGCTTCCTGTGACCGAGTAGGGAGATCTTTAGCACCTGGGGGAAAGAAAGAAGAAAAAAGAGCACTCAGTGAAGCAGGGGGGCTGGAAAGTTGGAGGCATACCAAGAAACATCAGACACTGCTACTTAACTTGTCATAACAACTTTCCATTGTGACTTCAAGCCATAAATGAGACCTTAAACGTCCTATTTCTGAATTACTAAAGTGTTCTCTTTATTTTAGGAGGTGCAGGTGTCCAAATGAGTTACTGCCTTCTCCATTCACTTTATCTTACCCTGCAACTCTCTTCAGTTTTTTTCTTTCCTTCAGATCTTTAATGAACTGGAGCATTTCAATGCCACTTTTCTGATATTTAATGGCAAAGTTCTGTGTATTCTCCTTCTCCGTTTGAGTTTCTGTCTCCCCAAACTGGAGCTGGTGTACACTGTCAAACTTGTCCCTTATCCTGAGTTTTCACTCAAAAAGTAATTTCACCCTCTGATAGTCCTCACAGTCTGTGTACGTCACTGTGACTCACATTGACAATCTCCAGCTCCCACAGGTTCTTGACGCAGTCCAGAGTTCGGTAGCCGCTGGTCAGGAAGTTGTGTAAGTATTCGTGCAGGCCCAGGTTCTCCAGCCAAGAGGAGAGGGAGCTGCTGCCGTCACAGCCCAGCGCTTTCACCTGTAGGAGAAGTCTCAATCACTCACTGACGCTTTGGGGCATAAATGCTGCCTTTGAAACCAGTTTTCCTGCCTGACCTTTGAAAAAATTTGCAGCAGTAACCTCATATATATATATATATATATATATATAGATATTTAGAACTGCAGTTACAGGTTTTAACAGTTGCAGTTACAGGTTTTAACAGTTTTATAATGTCAATATTATAGAATAATATCAATTATATAGTATAATATTTCACTATTCATATTATCATCAGGTTCACTGACCCATAAAAGAATGAAAACAAGTTTTTTTTTCTGTTAAATTAACCTTTTATTATAATATCAGTTGACAGATATTATTGGACAATATCAGTATCAGTGTATATGATGTCCAATAGGTGTTGTAATGAAAACTTTTCTACACCATTTATAATTCATAATATAACATATAATTAATGGTGTTAACATTATTATTTCTATTATTTGTTTAACAGTAAGCAAATGACTGAAAATGAAATACAGGCTAATAATTCAATAAATCTAGTTATTTTATTATTATTTATTCTTCATTTCATTTATAGTATTGGCTGGCAATGTAATACATTGTTTGTATATTGTTTGTAGAAAGTAGTTTTGCAGAGCAGTAAATTATTATTGCACAATTACATAAGAAAGATCCATTTTAAGGTTAGTATATCTGCGTGGTTATCAACGAATTTTCCTCCTTTAAAATCAGACTGACTCCTGCACATTTTCATAGCATTAACCTTGAAACTGTATACTGCTGCTATTTATAAATATATTATTTTATACTTTTATCGTATCTTGTCTTTGTATTATCTTTGTTCTTTGGGGTACAGAGAACAAACACCGTTTTTTAGATGAAATCTTTTTCCAAGTTTGGAGGGTAAATTACTTTTTGCTGGAATGTTTTGGTTTATTATTTTACCAATGCACGTCATTCAGTAACTTTCACATCCCATAATCACTTCATCTATCAGATAAACATGGCAGCAAGTACAATATTTTCTTCAGAGCATGAAGAGGCATAAAAAGAAATGCTTTCATGTCCTTAAAGACAGTACTTGGGTAAATGCACTTTGTAACTGAATTACTGCCTCAGTATTAAGGGGAAACAGCAGCTTGTGATCTAACATCAGTAGCAATGCAAGACACATCATCCGGTCAAACTATGCTGAGGTAAGTATTGACAGAACAATCAATCATTTGTCACCTTGGGTAAGGAACGTGCTGCATGCAGGATCTTCTTTCTGTGGCTCGGGTCTGTGATCCCAATCTCTCTCAAATCCTGGTCCTCCATTACATTGCTCCCCTGTGGAAGAGAACACAAAAACAACATCTCTGTTAAAAAAACCTATGAGCCACAATTCATAAAAGATATTGGCAAAGCATTTTACAACATAAATCTCTTTATAAAGTACGTTCAGATAATCTATGAATATTTCAAACAAAGGCTGTTTGCTTCCAAGGTTACATCTCATTCAGACAAATCCTCCCCAAAAGGAGCCGAGGCTGCTGGGTAAGTATTGATCATGAGTAATGCTTCCATTGCAGAAAAAAGGTCAATTACTCTGGAGTGAGATCTTCAAATTCCTCCCTGGGACCCAACCTACTGACTGTAACAGGAGGGCCACGTCAATAACCTCTTAAATGAGATGTGAGTGTGTGTGTGGGGGGGATGGGACTGGCAGGGCTGTGTGTGAATGATGGTCAAACCCATCTTTGGTTACACACTGTATCACCGTCGGGACTGTGTGGCAGGTAACGGATAACGGAGAAAAGAGTGATAAATCAATGTCACAACTGCAGAGGGGTCAGCGATATGAGGTGGAGGGGTAGGATAGGATAGTTGACTGCTGGCTGAAGGGGAAAGCAATCACCCAAAGGTGTAAAAGGAGAGCCTCTATTTCTATTCTTCTAAATATTCTAATGGTCTAACTTAAAATAAATGCTTCTACAAAGCTTTCCCACTCAGACGGTCATTAAGAAGCCAGCAGGAGCTTTGAGTCCGTCTACTTGCCGTTCTACCTCAGCACCTAAAATCTCCTCTGTTCAGGTATCAGGATGCCCCATGAGAGCTGCTGCCTCAGGAACAAATAGTGACGGCTCAGTGAACATGTGGCTGACTCCTCAATATGAACCTCAAGTTAATCCTATGGTGCTCACCTCTGCACACACAGACACAGACACAGACACACACAGACACACAGACACACACAGACACACAGACACACACACACACACACACACACACACACACACACACAGAAGAAACAGGATGGAAGCTGTCTGTAGGTCGAACCTGACAGCCTGTTTTTCATGCAGATGCTTAGATACAAACAAAAGGTGGAAAGGGGAGCAGAGGGGAGGAGCGGCCCTGTCAGCCAGGGTAACAACTGCAGAGTAATCTGCGTAATGCTGCCTGTAGAATCACAATGGTAATTGCAATTTTGTAAAGGCTCGGGTGATATGGAATAAGAGCTGTTTGCAGACAAATAAGACAGGCAGACAAACTCGCAAAATAATGAAAAATATGAAAAAAAGAAAGAAAATTACAGAGAGAAAGGCAGAAAAAAACATGACAGGCAGGCAGGCAGACGGACAGACAGAAAATAAACAAAGAAAAGGATGATGGAAAGAAAGAAAGAAAGAAAGAAAGAAAGAAAGAAAGAAAGAAAGAAAGAAAGAAAGAAAGAAAGAAAGATCCACTG
>JAOWBC010001714.1:19447665-19457942 GCA_028566105.1 Hypoplectrus providencianus
GAAAGAAAGAAAGAAAGAAAGAAAGAAAGAAAGAAAGAAAGAAAGAAAGAAAGAAAGAAAGAAAGAAAGATCCACTGAAAAAAAGGAAAGCCAGACAGAATGATATAGAGAAAGGAGAAAACCAAAACGACTCCATGGCCGCTCAGAGGAAGTCATGTCAGTCATATATGGTGGATCGTTGCCTTGGTTACAGCTCTTGGTGACGCATCTCTCTTGCTTTCTTAAGACTTCGCACTAAACTGACAACTTAAAGCCCATTATCTCTGAGCAGCGACACGCCGATCGCTGCCTCTCCAGCTGAGGATTGAAACTATTTGGGGAGCTGGATGGATAATAGCGCTTTCACACTGAATGGATCATTGCATTACTGTCCCACTGGAGATTAACTGATAAATGGCTCTTGGGGGGGGAAATATAGTGGAGCTGCAGCAGACTGAAGGTACAGTCTATGCCTCCATTCCCTCTGCTGTTTCTGCACCTTTCACTGTTCAAAATATGTGTTTAATGAGCAACGTTGTTTCTGATGTGTGTGTCCGCTTTATGCACACAAAGTTTCTCTTTCCGCAGTTTATGATATTTTCACTGGAGCACACAGGAGAGAACAATAACAATAAACTGACTGTTTCGCTGCTAATATTAACAACATGAAGCTAATTTTGTTATCTGAACAGAACATTTAATCTGAAAAGCCCATTGGACTGACATTAGTGCTGTGATGATGAGAACATTCATCAATCAGCTGGTGTATTCACAATCAATAACCCACTTTTTAAGTCGTTGATTTACTATTCAATACTTTCATCAAATAGAACAAAAGCTAAATATTTGCTATGTATTAGTATTTACTTTGCACATAAAATATATTTAGGATTTGGACTGTTGGTTTGACAAAGCGGGGCTGTTTTAAGAAAACATATTTGGCTCAGGAATACTCAACAGTCAAAATAAAATTATTGACATGATACTTTTGGGGTTGCACTTTAGTCAGCTTATCATGATAATGGACAAACTCCTTCTGTCTACCAGACGGGACAAGTTAGCTGTCAGTAAGATTTTTGTTAGGGCAGTTTTTTATGCTTTTTTTTTACAGTGTACGAACGCGCATTGTGTTCTGTTTCAGTAGAGATGGAAGCGACAGCGGAGCCGAGTCAGGATAAGCATAAGCAAAAGTTTATCATGATAGGCTGATATCGACCCGGTGAGTGTGTCACTCAAATCGGCCCCCCTGGAAACACATCATAAACATTCCACTTGACACTCCGTGAAATACGCGAGTCACAATGTGTCCTGTAATACTGTACTTTATAATAATTGACTACTTCACGGATTTCGCCTAACGCGGGTTCATTTTGGAACGTAACCCCCGCGATAAACGAGGGTTCACTGTACTGAATACTAGAACTTTATATTTGAACCCTCATGAGGTGAGAGACTCTTGAAAGAGTTAATCCTGACTTTGAAAGGCAGCAGCGTTGATGAGACCTCCGTCTCCCTCAACATAAATATTACATTCACCTCTGCTTTATCTAGACAAGCCATTTATCCCCACACAAAGACTTTGAAAACACAAACATTGTGACTTGAGAGACGCTGCGGTGACAACTCTGTGGGGAAAATTGTGACTAATGTGCCTCCACTTTTTCCTCACCACAGGCTGAGCGGCTCTAACAGTGAGAATACATTATTTGAGCGGGAGCTAACATCAGCACAACTTGGCCGAGAAGAGTAGATGGAGAGTAATGTAAGCTGGGTGGTTTTGTGTCTGTGCTTGTAAGGCCCATCCATCTCTGCTCTCCCCTCTCCTCTCATTAAAATGCTGCTCCCTCCTCGCTCCGTCCAGAGAGCGGCCGCGGCGGTCCCTTCTGGTTTAATAGCACTCTGAATTCAGGCCAGGTGCTGGAGGGCACGGATCACTCACTCTGACCGTCTAAAGGACAGCTAACCAACAGCGCTGAAAGTCAGTTTGTCGTCCTTAACAGGCTGTCATAAGAACACACAGGCCTGTAAAAGGAGGCTGTGACAAATGTGCCAAAAAAGACTTTTCACACTAAACTGTGTGTTCCATCTAATTCCAACGCAAATGTTTTTCAAAGGGCAAATGGGCAACAATTCATCAGCGCCATTACCCCAGCAGAAAAATCAATTAATCCATTCCCAATCCTTTAGTTTCTAATGCATGAAGCCATTACGGAATATCCAATTTGTCTTCAGGCTTTTGTGGGATTGACTTTTTCAAACTGTTTTGCATTTATTCAACAACAGACAATTACAATGAGGACAGAAAAAAAGGGGGGAGACACAGCAGAATTGAGATTACACAGATGCAGAAAAGAAGCACAAGCAGGTGTTATGTCTTCTCTGCCATTGGTGCAAAATCTGGATTAAAACCAAGCATGCCACCTTCACTCATTGTCTACTGCTCAGACATATGCGTAAAATACTTGGAAAAGATCTAGAAATGGATCAAACGTGTTTGTTCTTGGGCCTCTCGAGGAGAAAAATAACCACTGTGGCTAGTAAAAGATTATATAACATCCTGTTTTTGCTGCTTGGAAAAATATACTGTTGCAGTGGGTTTGCAATAAAAAGGTTGAAAAAGCTGCTTTCACTGAAATATCTCTATATCTAATAAAATTTTGCATGACAAAACAGACCAGTTCTATAAAGTCTTGAAGAAGTATTTGGACAATCTTAGACCTGACTCTTCCTCCATTTTTGGAAAAAAGGACTCTCCTGAATCTTGATGGATTGTTTCTTGGTCATTTTTTTTTAAATGAGCTGTACTTTGGCTTTTCTTTTTTTTACATGTATTTGTTGTGATTGTTGTCAAAAACAAGAAACCTTAGTGAACAGATTCATAAAGAAATAAGTTAATGCTTCCAGTGTGCACCGAGTCACCTCCACTGACTTTAAACATAAAGTAAATTTGCTCTTCCTTTGCCGTTTCCATCCGCTTCAGACAAAGCGATGTAGAGCAACAACGACACAGTTGCCTCGAATACAAACTAACTTGGAGCTCTGCTGGCTGACCCTGTCCCAGGCGGCGACACAGCCACCACAAGCTGTGCTCTGAAGAGGAGAAGGAAAAACAAGGGACTGATTCGTTTCAACAAGCATTACTTGTCGGTACCAGCGAGGGCTGGAGAGAACAGCACGGCCGCGCAGAGCTTGTTTCATCGGTACATTTGCTCCATGAGTCGATAAAAAGCATCTAATTGGTTTCAGAAGAGGCTCGTCTCTGCTTCGGTGCTTGAACACAATACAATCAGTGGTGTTATTGATCCAGAGCGCGGCTGCAGGACAGACAGAGATCACAGCAGTGGGACTGGCAGAGTAAACACTGTTTAATTAGTGATCTTGGTGCGTGGCGGACATGCTGCTCCACAGCCATTGTTTTCAATGACGAACATACCCAGGGGAAGATGAGAGGAAACCTACAGATCATTTTAGAGAGGCTGGCACAGATTTCTGCCGCCACATGAATTCGACTTCTTGGCGGTCTATAGAAATGTCTGTGATAGCAGAATTACATTCTTAGTGAGTTCTTTTTTTCAGCAGTGGTGAATATCTCTAATGTCTAAGTGTATGTACGGTCACAGTTTAATGATACACTTAAACTATGGATTTTATTTGTTTTTAACTTTGTATGGAGGACTTTTTTATTCATCGCACATCTGGATAAATACAAGTTATCACAAAAATACCCAGTGGGAGTTCATTTGTCCACCAAACAGCATCTGAGAAACATTGATTTTAGCAAGAAATTGCTTTATTTTGTGTTTTACTGGTTTTAATCACCATGTGTGTTTGTTTAGTAAAACCCTCTCCCACCCAACTCCCATGATCCCGCACTACCTCACAACATACCCATACTCCATCTGTTGTTACTGATTTCATTGAGAAACAGCATTAAAATAACACATTGTGCATTTAACATAAGATCGTATTTTTTATTCCTCATTTGGTTGTTTAAGATCGAACATTTTGGAATTTATAAATCTGTGCCAACTGTCTGGTACGACTAATACAATTAGACAGAAAAATCTTTGCTCTGTATCCACTCTAATGATCAAGAGCACATTTAACACGGTTACAAAAGTTCAGCAGAGACAAGGTGACCCAAAGGGTGACTCTCATTTCCAAATGAGACCAATTTACAATTATTGAAAAGGCCAACATTTGCTGAGAGAAGGACACACTGTTTAAAGCCTACAGCTTTTTTAAAAACCCTCTAGTGATTTGAAGAATCCAGGTGGTCTGTGAGCCGTGTTTAAAGATAGAAAAATGGCCAGCTTTCTGCTTTAAAAAAAGATCACTCGGGGCTGAGGACGGTATGAGTGTGAAAGACTAAAAGACAGCAGGAAGATTAAACCTTGAGAATTACTTCAGAGGCTTCAGCACAGAATTAAACTGGGTGCTGATGACACCAGGTGAGAGGGAGAGAGGCAGATAAATGGAGAACGCTCCGCTCCGAGGTTATGTAAAGTAGATTAAAGACTATTCATGCTAGAGTGCTGAAATGAGTCAGATAGCTGCTTATATAGCTGATAGGTCCAGGACATTGACACATTCACGTCTATTTTGGTATTCATTCATGTAAAACTTCTAGCATTGTAATGATATTCATAACAATTAAACATCGGACCAAAGTCACTTGTGAGACTTTCAACAGGGTGAGGACAAAACAGATGAACTGTAAGTGGCCTCATCCCTCGCCTATCACTGAAAGAAAAGTGGCTCATATTAGACTCCTGAGCCCTCCTGCTGTAACATATTTTATTAATTTCACTGTGGGTGGGGTTCAGCTTGTGGCTGCTGCTGTCATAGTTATTTTAAGGTAGATGCCCTTGATCTAATAACTGTAATCTGTGGAAATATGGGATTTGAACATTGGTTTCACCCTGAGAAAACATTTTTTTAATCTCTTCGGGCCGACAGAAAACTTCTTTCAGATCACGAAGATATCTTTGAAGAAACATGCCGCTGTTTTATCAAGTGTTACAATATGTGGCCAAATTAGTGAGGAATCAAGGATTTGTAGTTGTAGATCATAAAGAAATGGAAATTATGTTAAATGTTAATGTTTTACCCTTTAAAAACTGTTATTTTGCAAAAGTGTGTGCTAGGCCGTGATTTCGCCTTAAGAAACTTTTACTAATTACACTTTGGTTTAATATCAGTGTCCATTCAGATTGGAAACAGCATTGTAGAACTTAGTGTGAGGAGACAGTCATGGTGTGGCAATGTGCGTGTGCAATAAGCAACAGAAGCTGCTGCAAACAATGTGCTTCTGCATTTTACTATTTTTATTTGGCTATTTCTGATGATGTGGTCCACTTATCCCAGTGTTGGTCACACAAATAAGGTACCTAATGTATTTTCTGTCTTGCTGGTTCACATTGAGCCCGCCTCAAAAAGGTTTCACCAGTTTAGCGCCCCGGTTACTACCTCCAGACAGTTCAGAACCAGGATGACTTGGTCCCCCCGTTACGCCTCTGGGATGTTCAGAAACTGCCCTCTGAAATGGGCTTAACTTAGTTTACTTTGACTCAAAAGCCTGAAAAAGAGGCGAGATAGACTTTATAATCTGGTTTATTCTGATCTCTTGAGCTACATTATATTATAAATGTCCCTGTCAATGATTCATGATTGTTTTTTGCCTAATAACAAAATTGCTAAAGTTGGTTTTCTAAATTTTGGAGATTTGAACAGTATATAGATTACTGCAGCCCTGTGGATCTGGCTTGTTTACATTTGAGTTGACCTACAAGCTGTGGTTCATATTTTCTGACCCAACACAACACAACACGTGATCTGCAAAATCAAATCTAGTTTTGTGTTTGAATAAAATAAAAAACACAGGTGTAATGTATGAGAAGGTCGATGAAAGAGGAAGGAGTTTTCATCTTGACACCTAAGACGGCCCTCTCATTTCCAGCATGCCCGGTAGCTCAGCCTACCAGCTGGGTCCCTCATTCTCTCCTCCATCAGTCCTCATTACTGACACAAGCACCAGAGCCAACTCATAGTGGCGTCGCACACTGTGTGCTCCATAAACTTGTCAGCCTGGCAGCAGCATCCCATTGCTCACTGAGATGCTGCTCCAGTCTGGCCGGGCATCAGCTGCTTCTCAGGCAGCCGGCCCGCTGACTGTAAGTGAGAGGCCACGACAGCGGCCTCCTGAGATGGAGACAGAGTGTCTGAGGGCGGAGAAGTGCAGCGTAAACCTGATTCAACACTCAACCGGGCGGAGGGCTTTCAAAGTTCCTGTGAACTAAATATTTAACAGCACAGATCAAACTGTCAGGTTGAAAAATGCCTGTAAATCTAACCGTCATTCATGAATATTCTGACTGAGAGCAAACAGGAAAGGCTCTGTCGTTTAATCAAGTTGAGAATATGATGTATGTATAAAGAGAGTGAGGTAATGTGTGATATTGAATTAAGAGCTGATTTCATGCAGAATAAAACAGTCCAGTTATAAAACCTTGCAGCTGCTAAAAAACAAGTCAAGGCATTTAATAACGAAGGAGGGATCGTTCCAGGATTTCAGCTAATTGAACTTCAGACGAAGCTAATGGGATCATCTCCCAGCTAATGGAGGATGGCGTCAATTGGATTAATGCACAAAGACACAAACTGGAGTTAAGTAGGAGTAAGACGGTGAAAGACATGAGAAAAAAGAAGATAAAAGCATGGAAAGGCAAGAACAAAGTAAAGGGAAACAACAGTGAAGAGCATTCAGGTCAATTCAGACATAATTTAAAAGTGAGGAGCTCACCATGTAGTGCAGGTCGTCGAAGCCATTCAGGAGTAGTTTGCTCTCGTACTGCGGCAGCCCCACGTGCTCCAGCCAGTCCCCCACAGGCTGGTCCAGCAGCCGGCCTGCAGCACCTGCTGACAGGGGAAAGCGCTTCAGGAGGGAGAAACCTTTGAGCCGGTAGCAGCGGCACTCTGAGGAAGAGACGTGGCATTGCCACATCATTCTCGGCCAGCAGAGCCGAGCGCACCAGCAACAGGACGGCGGTGGAGACAGTGTCCTCTGTGGACAGGGCGTCAGCTCCCGCAGGGCAGCGGGGGCCGAACCACAGTCGCCCAAGATGGCTTAAAGTACCCCTGGTCTCAGGGGGAAGGAGACGATAAAGGGATAGGAGCTGGTGGTCGACCAGCTGATCCTTACAAAATTCTACCTCTGACAGTCAGCAGGGAGCATGCCAGAAACTAATTTACAACCAAAACAGATCCTTCCTCACTTGACTCCTAAAAAAAGGCAGCACAGCAGTTCTTATCCAACTTGGAAAAAATCCTAAATGTCCCGTGTCAGGAGGTAGCATTTTCTGTCCAAACCAAAAAAGCTTTCAGCTCGATCATTAAGCTCCAGTGTTTGACAGGGGAGTCAGAGGTAAAGTTGTAATGTATCAGCCAAACACAAAGTTCTTTGGAAACTTGTAGTCAAGAAGAAACAGACTCTCCTCTGATTCACAGACCCAAAATACTCAGCATACAATACACCATGCAGAGTCCAGACAGGAATCTACCTGAGAACATGACAGCATTCATATGGGAAGCGGCGGACAGGCAGCAACCTGCACCATGACCGTCACGAGCTGAGATTGATTGAGGAAAAAAGCTACTCTGACAGCTGTCAGCAGTCTGAGCTGAGAGGAGCCTAACCAGTACAAGGACAGCTGACTGCCGCGACTACATGGAACAAAAAAAAAAATTCTAAGCTAAAACCAGCTTTTTTTCTACAGCTAAAACACAGTTATATGACCCTGAACTCTTCTGAATCTCATCTGAAAGTTAACATTTTCCAGATGATAGGAAAGAGATACATATCGCCAAAACTCCTTTTACCTTCACCAGCACAATTCATTGAGAAAGCCGACAAATTCTAAACCTAAAATTTAATTTCACGTGTAAAATGCACATTTTAAAGCTTCTTTTTTCCTCCCCGTCAGTTCTCTCCATCATCTATTCAAACTGCTGCAAAACCACTCCTGTCTGAGAGAAAATTCCAACATCATAAATCCCATTTTGGTCACTCCAGGTGCTCGGAGAAAATGTGTCAAGGCATAAAAAAAGGAAAAAAAAAATCCAGTCAGTGATCCAATCAGCTACTTCAAAGAACACTTAAGTAATAGCTGGCCCCAGGATCAACTCTTCTGTAGAAAGGCAGGGGAAACGGTCTCTCCTCAGTCTGGGATGTGGTGAAGTCCACTTCTAGAAAAAACCTCCGTAGTCCACCCTGCGCTGAGGAGCGGACCACCTAATCCTACAGATGCCGAGGTGGCGTCCTTCTATTGTCCTGGCTGTTCACTATTCTGCTGCCTGCGATTCCTCTCCTCCCTTACTCCCTCTCTCTCTCTCTCTCTCCCCTCATTGAACACGCTTCCCCACTCCTCCCTCTCTCCCTGCCTCCCTCGCTCGCTCTCCCAAACACTGCAGGTGGCTGCTCCGTCAGTGCGAGCTGCTGCTTCAGCTCCAGAACCCCCACCCCTCATTACTTGCACTTGCTCTTGTATATGAGTCCTTTTTCCCCCCCTTTTCTCACACTCCTCCAACATCTCTCTCACTCTGATGTGGAAGTAAATCAGTCAAGAGCTGAAAAGTACAAGAAACTGCAGGAGCGGAGCCAATCAGCTAGAGACATCACTGAGGGGAGGCAAACACTGGACTGAATCGGAGCAAGGGGGGAGAAGTGCATCTAACAGAGAGCCTCCTCTCCAGCGAGTCCCTTGATGGGCTCCTGACAGCATCCTCATTGAGACGGAGCCGTGGATGGCTCCCATATAACGAGGGGGGTATTCAGACATGTTGAGACCAGACAGATACAGCCAGTGATGGGGCGCTAACTACTTCACTGCAGTGGTCTCAGCTTTCCTCATGTCTACAAAGCAAAATGAGCTCATCCCCTGACATGCGTACTGGTTAATATTTAAACAGCCCACTCCAGCGCAGGGCACAGCATACACAGGGGCTAAAAACAGGAAGAAACTTCCCGCAAATCCTCTGCATTGCTTAATAAATATATTAAAAAGTGGCTGAGGCGAAGTGCGAACTGGAGGTGAATGATGAACGATGCGACAGCTGAAGGGAAGGAGTCAATTGTGACCGCCTCAGTCCCCGGGCGCCATCCATCAGCCCAGACGACAGGGAGAAGAAGAGCAGGAGGGCAGGTACAGAATCCCTAACGCAAACACATTATGTTACAGGTTGAGAAGTAAAAACCTAAGAAAACGTGACGAAGGGAAACAAAAAAACAAGTGGTACCTTCTGAGGTAGGTTTAGTTCACACACAAAAGAGCCAACACTGCTTTGAATTGAGGTAAAAAAACAAAACAAAAACCTTTGTATTCCCTTTTTAAAAGCGTCCTACCTTTCTCTGAGCCGGCTAATGTCAGTTCCTCTCTTCATCTGTTCTATTAAAACAGACCGACTGTCTACCTGCATTACACACTTTTGTACCAAAAACTCTGTTGCTACCTAAAACACAATTTATTGGAATGCCTCCTTCATTTCCCGTTATTTGCCTTGAGGACACAATTATAAAGACAATCCGAGCAGGTATAGTGTCTAGTAAAAGATAAATAAACCTTTTTCAAAGATGTTTTATAACAGTAAATGCTGAACATACTTAAAAAAAGGCTGAATAAAGCCCACGAACTGAAACTCTAACTGCTGCCAATTGGGTCATTTAGGGTTTTAACATCTAAACCTGGAGGGCTCACAGCAAGATTCACAAGAGATTAATAATGCAACAGAGGTTGAATTTATTACAGAAAAATATTTAAGTCATCAGTAAAAGCTTAAGAAAAACGACTGGGTTCCACTTTATCCCCTCAAACTCTCAGCTTTCATCTGTGATTTATTTTTGAACTTGAAAAGCACTTAATTTCTAGGCTCAACATTGAACAGCAATAAAAAGCTGTGATGATCATACTCTACCTGGTGTGGCATATTGCTGATCTCTGGAAAAATCGATGCCGGCACCAATCAGTGTCATGATCTTCTCGATCTGAGGAAAAGAACAGGGGGAGAGAGATGAGAAGCTGGAGGAGCCTTCGTAGTTTAGCCCCCACCTCTCACCAGCAACAACACAGAGAAATGCCCGCCATGCTGCAAACACTAAACCACCAAATGTTACAGTCACCCTGCAAAAGGAAAAGGCAGCGTTCAGGGTACGCCTAGCCAGAGAGAAGTCAGTCACAGTGGTTTTTATGGAGACACATGAATAAAGATTTTGAAGGGGATCTTAATAAGTAACTGCAGCATGG
>JAOWBC010001714.1:19458042-19469441 GCA_028566105.1 Hypoplectrus providencianus
TGTTACATGCATGTCTACTGGGTCTGCAGGTAGAGGTGTCTCATCTGCTGCCTGCAGCCAAAACAATACAGATTTGCACAAACATGCCTGTCCGGCATCATCACAAAGCAAAAGTTTTGAGGCAGCAATGAGAAAAAAAAGTCTGAGAGTCTTAAAGATACAGAACCAATATCAGAAAGTTCATCTTTTTGTAAAGCTTTTCAGAGAAAATACTTGAAATATATGGATACATTCAACTGAATAAAAAGCACTGACGACATTCAATGCACAGAAAGCCAGGGAAGACAGCGCAATAACTCAAACTGAAGAGACACCCAGATTTCCACTTCTCCTTGCAATAATGCCATGCATTTCTGCAGAATGCATGTATATATGACATGTGCATAGTCACCTGACATCCACATGTCATTCACAATGAGAAAACTTTCTTGAAATGCATTTATGAGGGCGGTGAAGCAACACAGGACCAGTGAGCTGCAATTTTACGCCTGTCACAGTACACATGGACAGTGGGAGCACAGGAAATGAAACAACTGACAGTGCTGCCATCTGTTCGGTGCTGTCAGTCCAACTTTTTTTTAAAATAAAAATACAGAGTAGTACTTTTTTTTTTTTTTAAGGGGGGGTAAAAAATATATAATCTAAGGGGACTATCCAGGCTGCAGCTCTAAAAGCCCTGAGACAGGTTAACTGTCCCCATTAGTAAAATTATATCAGGTAATAAAGTGCCGTCAGGAGACAAAAGTCTACATTTGTGAGGCATTAGTCATTAGTCCACGTGTGGATGTTTAGTACTGAAACAGTATCTAATGGAAAGAGAAATGTCACAGACACAAATCAACCTTTGATGGATTTAAATGCTGTCACACTGAATACAGTAAATCAGAGCCTCTGGATGTGCTTCGAAGAAGAAATAAATAATCACTGAGATGATATCATTTCCAAGAAGTTCACGGACACCTGAAAAGGATCCCATCTACCTCTACAAAGAGGGCCCAAAAGAGGACAGACCCAAACCCTGAGAAAAGGAGCAGGAGCTGTTTATAAGAACACAGATGTCTTACGCTGTCAAGGGAATTAGATCTTCGCTGTTTTGTGGTGGGAGAATTCGTCGGGGTCTCCTAAAAGAAAACTCAAGGTTTTGTTTCGGCTTTTTCCTGTGAACCTGATTCCAGCTGTGGCAAGTTGATTTTAACCAACCAACTCTTTTTAAAAACATCCCAGATTAAAATAAATATTAAAGTGAACGCACCTTTAGAACGAAAATGTAATACTTTGTATGGGTATATGCACACACACAAACACGTACATTTTAAATTAACTTTTTTTTTCTAAATATTTTGGCTATATTATTTATTATTTGTAATATAAATTGTGGTTTCTATCAAATGTAAAATTTTATTATTTAGTATTTATTTATTTATACTTTTGCAGAGAATTTCTTTTTACCGGGAGGCATTTTTTAATGTTTATAAATTGTTTTGTTTTTTTTGTCCGTTTAGTAAAAATGTTTTACTAAAAATATTCTTCTAACAATAATTGAAGAATCCATCAGCTATCGTAGAACCTGAATATCACACTCTGGTATATTGTACTGGATACTCCGGCACACTCTTTTATGTTCTTATTCAACATTAATGCTCAGCACCTCAGAGGAAAAACATCTTACATGTCAGGAAATAATGAAATAATGGAGAGCTGTGAGACGAAGGGCAGTGGCTGGATCATATTATTTTGGTAATCCATCTGCCTGATGTTATTTCTCCATACTGTTGATTGGAATACAGCACGTTGACCAGATGGTAGATTAGTCACACACGCTTGACAAATAACCTCCATCTATCAGCACCACATGTTCCCTAAATCAGTCATTAAACAGGAGCGTTGATGGTGAATTGGCAGCTCCTCTCCTACCTGAGCAAAGCCTCGGGTGAGTCAGCAAAAATAAGTGGCCTCTGTTGTGTCTCAGCATGAGTCAGGGGTTTTTATCTTGCTTAACCAAACAGAAAATATTCTTCACAAACCTTTCATCAGCTTTAGGATTAGCATTTGCTATTGCAGATGCAGATCTGTGGATAAAGCAAACAAACTGGATGTCCTTGTTCCTTGCAGTTTCGTTCCATATATTACTCCCAGGTAGACGAAGGAAGAACAGGAACAAGGAAGATTGTTTTCATATTTTGTGAAGGGAATTGCTCGGATTTTAATTGACACCAATGCCATTATTGATTCTGCTTCACAGCATGTTCCTTTATGGATTCCCTTATTGATTCTTGATCAATTACTTGTTTCTAAAAAAAATGGATCAGCATCAATAAACTGTTTTTTTTTTGTTTTTTTTTCCATTTTGAACTGTAACTTATCATTTTACAGACACACACAGCACTGTTGTCATCTTTCCTCATTCTTCCTCTCCACCATTTTTGTTTAAAGTTTCTGGCAGCATAACTGTGCGAGTGCAAAAACCCCCCCAACACATTGGCATTGTTAAAAAAAAGGATCAGCTTCTGATTCCTACAATGTTTAACAGTTTACCACTGACTTGATTACCATGCCTATTAATACTTAACAATAACATACCAAGAGAATAATGGAGAAAGAGGCTTTTATATAGGGTTTGATTAGAACATCCCACAAGATTTGAAAATGTAAAACTATTCCCCTCAACATGCAATTCATCCATCAGTTAAAGGGCAACATTATAATTCATGGGTGTCTGTTTGATGCTGAGCAGGTGCTGCATGCTTCTGTTGCTCCCATAATAATCTAAATTACTGGCCTCAGCAGGACAGAGCCAATTAGAAAGCTGCTGAAGAACAGTAGCATGAATCAGGGGTCCAATACATAAAATCACACACACACGAACACACTCACAGACACAGAGAACTGGTGTAGCTCCTGTGATAATGAGGATGGGGCAGGGATCTCGTCTCATAAAGTGACCGAGGTCGGTACTAAAGGGAGGATAATGCTCCCGTCAGTGGCCGCGTCTCAGCAACGAGCAGAAGGAGGGCAATAAGACGCCGTGATCGTGCAGAGCAACTGCAAAGGTTATGTCTTTAAGTCTCCAGGGACGAGACATGGACTTTTAATCACAGGAGCAGAGGTTGTGATGCTCTGCCCTCCCATTGCCGCATCTGCAGCAGCCTCATGGTGCCTTCTGAAAAGGCTCCAGCTGCAGCATGTGGGAGGTTCTGTGACTGGTTGCATTTTAAACACACCAGCACTGCCGAGGCTCTTTCATTTAAACATAAGTACGGGTGCGAGAACAAAAACACACACAGCTGCATCCAGTCTTGGTGTATCAGCTTCACTTGTCCAGTATAATAGAAAAGGGAACTCTAGCCGCTTCAATGAGATTTCTAAGCAGCTACCGTGAAGGCAGGTGTGATATACCGGAGCTGGGTAAATATATCCTTATCAGGAGACACGGCCCAGTGATTTCCTCAAGGTAAAACACATCTACAACAACGGAAAGCCTCAGAATTTCATGGTCCAGGACTAAGAGGCTCAGTGCCATGAGAATTAATAGAGGAGAGGGAGAGGAATGTGTTTTTGTGCTGCGGGATCGAATCAATACAGAGACCTGAAATGGAGAGCAGTCTATTGTGAGAGGGACTCGCTACGAGCAGGGAGATACAAAGAGGAGGGTCAGAAGTCAGCGGCAAAGGTGGAGGTCAACAGCTGAAGAGCTAGCAGTGATGGGAGACGGTCGGGAGATTAAAGACACATGAACCCATTTATCATGCTTCTCACCACAGGGCCCGCTGCGCCAGGATGACCGAGCAGAAGAGCTTGGCTGCTATTTTACTGTGATTTGAAAAGTGTTTTTTTTTTCCAATATCGGCCTTGTGAATCTCAAACAACTCAAGCGCAGAGGGGGAGAGCTAAAGGACGCCTGGCAGAGCTTGTTCAGCGTGAAACAAAAGGCTGCGGCAGAGAGAGTGTGCCCGGACCACCGGCCTTAAATTGGGAAGCTGGCAACAAAACAAGGGTTGGATGAAAACGATGGGCGAGTGAATGGCATCAAGGGGAACACAAGCACACCAGCGTCTAAAGCAGGTGCCAGCACCTCAATGCCAATGGGACAAAGCTCTGTCAGCAGTCCCATCAACATCGTCCGGAAATAGCCCAAAGTCATGCTTGTGTTTTTAGGCGCAATGTCCTCTCAACACAACTTCACGAACTTTGCAAACTCATCCCGAAAGGCTGTAGAAAGTGTATCTTCTGATCATTTGAAATCCTTTGTAGATGTCAGAACAGAGAATGACTAGTGTGGAGGAACAAGCAGTAGTGGCTCCATGTCTCAGCCCCCCGTGGCTCTCCTGTGTTCTCCCCCTGGTGAGGATTAAAGAATAGATTTCCCCTGCTGGTTGCACCGGGCCGTGACACGACGCCACGGTTTGGTTTGATCTCAGCAGGTCAAACGCACAACAAGACTTCTCCGTAACAAACAGCAAATGCCACTTTTCTCCTCGCAGAAAATAAATGAACATAGCAATCCAGGAGGGCAAAAAAGAAGAACAAAGAGATGCTGCCTGAATTGCCCCGTAGATTTTTAAAATACCACAGAGGATTAACTTTTAAAAGAACACACTTAAAAGTAAAAGGACAACTTGAAGGAGAAGCTTTTCTCCCATTCCATTGTGCTGTATTTAGCAATGAGCGCATAGCAATCGAACAGGCTTTACAGGAAATATAATATCCAAAGAAATGCTAGAAAGCATCAATTATATTCTCATTCAATTCAATCATGGCAGGTAGACAAGATTAACGAGCCTCCAGTGGAGCTGCTGCCTGTAAGGGAATCAATACTCACAAAAGCTGGTTTCATAGTGGCTACTGGATCTGTGGAGTGTGAATCGAAAATGACGTTAAAAGTGAAATGAGGCTGTGGATGGCGGCCCTCTCCGTCTGTCTCTGTCTTACAGCTCTCTGTCTCCCTTTCCCTCCTCCCATCTGTGGAGCTCAGTTTGCTGGCCCACACAATGTGCCCCCTGGATTGTCATCTTCAGTCTGATCCCGAGGACCAAGACCGACCCGCATTAGCATGCGCTTTACACACCAGCACACACCCTGAACGTAGAGCACACACACACACACACACACACACACACACACACACGCACACGCACACGCACACGCACACACACACTCAGAGCTCCTTAAATGGAGAGATGCATAGGCCAAGACCTCATGCAAGTCAAATCTCCTTGTCTTGAAACCAGAGGCAGTGTATCCAAGGGTGTGTGTATCAAGTGAAGAAAAGGAGGGGGGTGGAAGAGTGGGACAGATATAGAAAGGAAAGGAAGGAGGGAGTGAGAAGGGGAATATTTAGCAAACCAGATTAAAAGAAGAGAAAGATGTTTTTAAAAGGGGTGTGTGTGTGTCTCAGGGGGTGGGTTGGGGAAGTGTCCTGGGACCTCTCGCCCAAATTCTGTCACACAGCTCAGCAGAGTTTTCCAGAGCAGCCAGCCATGACCGGCAACATGGCTGCCATTTTGCAAAAAGAGCAACAGTGAAGAAAACACTGTAGTTGAAGCAATATGGGCCAAATAAAAGAGAGAGAGAGAGAGAGAGAGAGAGAATAGAGACGGGAGAGTTTGATTTTCAGGGGACACTCCCAACATCATTAAAGAGAGTGCAGGCTAGGTTATGCCCAATCAAACTTTAACTGCTTTCCCCACACACTCCTCTCATTTGCTATGCACTTTACATCAGCAGTGTGAATATTTCCATTTCAAGCAAATGCAGGCTTATTCCCTGAAAGGAACGGGAGAAGAAAGATTCTGCTTTCAGCACAGAACTCCCAGGCATCTGAATCACTATTCAAGTGAGAAGAAACAGACCTCCGAGTTCATTAACATTAACCAAGGCTCCAAAATTGGACAAAAGAAATCGCCTTTTCAAAAGTAATACTAACAGGCTGCCAAGCGAGGCTTCTAATAAACATCTCATCACGACCAACTGCATCCAAAGTGCCTAATCTCATTTTGGGAAATAGAATCAAAAAATGCTAAATCATGCGATCATTCAGTGCCATTAGAAAAGGTGGAGTCGCTGCTTCTCCATTACATCCTTTTCAAGACTTTAATTTTTGCACATTGCAGCTCCTGGTTGGTACATTATGAATTCACCCTTGCTGCATTGCATGAATGCAAGATCTATTGGTTTAGCTGACAGGCTCCTTCACACACACATATTGTCAATACACGGTCCATCATGGAGCTTGACAAGGAGCCTGCACATGAGGTCCAGCAGAGGCAGGATTCATGGTAAGCAGGCTCCTCTGGGGGCAAAACATATTTTATTCTGTGAGGATGAAAATCATACATTTTCAAGGTCGACTGCGTAGTTAGTATCAACCCAAACAATTTCACATTGTGGCCGACAGAGTGGAGAGTAAACACAATGCCGTCCATGGTATGAATGAATAATTAAGGAGGAGTTGTGATGCTCCTTGCCAGCAGCCTACTTTAGGATTTCAAATAAGCTTTTAGGCATTTAGATGAACTTAAAGCTGGCCAGTCCACTCACTAACACACACTAGTATCCAGTTAATGAGGCCATTGCCTGAAGTCTATCTCCTTCCACTGATAAGATCTCTTCCTCGGTCAGAAGCCAATAATACAACCTGTTTTCCTGCCACATGGGAGGCCATGTTGTGCAGCGATACCGTCTGCTTTGCCTCCTTCAGCCTTTTTATTTTACAAGCAGATCATTTCTCAAGTTCAGTTTCTGCAGCTCAGAAACACAGAGAGAAGACGGCAAGACAGCTACACTTCACTTCTGCTGGCAGCTGAGGGCATCGGGGGGAGAGCAGCAATCTCCAATAACTAAGTAATGTCATGCCTGCCTTAATCCTGTCACGCTCCCTGAGACCACATCGCTCCGGTGCAGTCTGAGGAGGTGAGGTGCTCGTTAAACGGCATAATTGAGTGTACAGTGCCCTGTCCGTGAACAAGAAGTTTGAGTGGGGAAATTAAAAGATTCAAGCGCACAAAATGTTCCCACTTACTGACCGTATTTCCCAGCTCGACCGTAATGTTCTGTTCTGTAGAGGGACACTGTCCTCCCTGTCTCTGTGACAGCATCACGAGTGAAATATTTCAATAAGCTATACGTCTTAAATCATATTGAATTGAATGGAATGGGAGATGGATAGCTGAAGTCTTCGGCATTCATTTTGTTAACTAGAGATATCTTTTTTTAGTGTGTTTGTGTTGTATATTGTTGTTTAATGGCCTTTGTAATGAGCGCATTGTTGTATTGAGGTCTGGTGGGATGCATTTATAAATATTTAAGTCTAAGAGTACAAATGTGCACATGTTTAAATTCATAACCATATAATATAATTTTTCTTGTGCAAAAATGAAATGGATATATTTCTGTGTTTAGGTATAATTTTTTTTTTCTCTCGTTAACGTTAACCTCAAAACTAGACTCTGGGTTTGGTACATTTTGTTTGGAATTCATTTCAACAGATCAAAGACAGATGAATGTTAGGTTATTGCAGATATATTGTCTTAGTGAATGTCAGCCATTGAGTAAAAAGAAATAACAGTCAAGAAATGCCGAATCAGGTTTGGCGTCACCATTCCTCAGTTTGTCCACCAGAGAGCACTGACATGTTGGTGTTATTACTGGAACTGACTTTCTTTTTGTATCTTGGTAACAATTAAAAGGAAAATACTAAAGAAAAAATATTTGTCAGTAAAAGAAAACCCAACTACAATAGTAAACTACTACTACTAATACTGCTTTATTATTATCCTACACTAAGCCTACTGCATAATATGTCGCAAACAGATACCTTAAACCTCCAAATATGGATATCAGTACTGGCCAGAATTGGCTGGGCTATCATTTGTGACATCTGTGGACTACATTATTAATCACAAAATTAAAGATTGATCTATAAATCCATAATTAAAAATATAAAAGCCTATATACAACGCACAGTTAAGTACAATATAATAACATAATAAAAAGTATAAACACTATATCACTGATAAAGCTCGACCCATAATGGACTTTCATGGCCAATATAAAGTATAGATGATGAAATATTGCCAGATATTAATTTTCCCTACACAACACATATTTTGATATAGCTTCCTTAGATTATTATAATTATTTTTGCAACTGTAATTAAAAGATTGACCAGGCATGATATTTGATAGCTGAAAACCTTGGTAAATGGAGACACTGTTTTAAATCATATCTGTGATGTATCTGTGCTGTTTTTTCATAATAGCTGTCAAACACAAAAACATGAATACAGCTCAAAAAACGAGCTAATATCAGCTGATATATGGGCCGATGGGATTTATCCAGTAAAAACTGGTCAAACTGTCATATTGTTTTGTAGTACATACTAATGAAATTCAGTGACGGCATACAGAGAAGGTCTGAAGGTCAGTTTTGTTGGTAACTTTCATCAGATACTCCCTTCAATTATCCACGAGTGTTTCCTTGGCAGACGTTGACAAAACAATAAACTGAAATTATGATGTTGATGTTTGCGAGTGTCTGGCAATGTTGAAGTAGATCAAGACGTAAACGTTCCTCATGGTGCTCACACCCATAAAGTCCATCAGACAAGGTTACACTGAGTGTACAGCAGAATGAATGAGTAATGCTGCTGAGGTGTTGTGCTTTGGCTTCAGCCTAGAAAACTGTTTTGGACTTTGATGAGTTGCTGTGAGAGGCCCCGTGTTCTGGCCCCTTTCCATCCCAGCGTTGACAGGAATATTTCCAGACGGAGTAAACATCAGGTCAATTTGCCTTCATGCATAAATGCCCCTCAAAGGCCTCCTCCTAAACGCCAGCGCCCTCGCTTTGGGCTGGTACGACAGTTGTCACCCTGAGTGCAGTGAGCGCAGAACTGCAGCAACATAAATGCAACATCTGGCACAGTTTATGCTTGTACATAACTAAAATAAATAATAAAGTTGCAATTTTGCAGTAGAGATGTGTAAATGAGCTCATTAGAGAAAAGATCCGACAATAATGTGTAGCGAGGAGGTCGTAAACATTACACTGCGGTGCAAAATGCTGCAACAATAATACATTATTCAGGTTTAGCTGTGTGCTGTGAAGTCCCAGACACAGTTCAGATGAGGCAAAACAAGGCTGCGAAAAGCTAGAGAACTTCAGCAACCTACAGTCTGATAACTGTAGCACCGTTGCCCACTGACAACCTATCAAATTTTTGTAGAGATATTTTGGATTTTATTCAATTTGCCCATGCAGACTGACAACATCCACAAATCAGGCCCGCCTCAGTAATGAAGAGGTTATTGAGGCGATCAAAGAAGTGGACAGCTCTAACTGCCACGACCCCAAGCAGCCAGGATATATCGACCATAGAGCCGCCATTATCTCCGCTCGCCCGGGCCGCTCAGTCGTGTAAAGCAACACTAGGCAGCAATACGATCTCCTCAGCGTGGACGCGAGGCATTAGCGGTGCTACCTGAGCCTCTGATGATCTGGCATCATAATGCAAAGTGTAGTGGAAAGGATTTTTTTCCACACAGTGAATTATGAGACGGCCAGGCTCGTCAAAACTGGTACTACTTTCAGCTCTTGGTAAAAAGGGCTATTTTGTAAAAGGGCTGTATTTGGTGTGAACTTCTGTCATGTGTGTTTGCTGTACACACCTTTACGAACGCTACCTGAACACTGTCTCATAATGCAACTACATCAGTGTGAGTCTGTTTACAATTAGGGAATGTAAGGAAATCAAGTAATTCTATAATTAATCAACTATTTCTCTCATTTTATTGGATATAAATGACAGCTTGACTGATTCACTGGCATGTCAATACCTTCAGCTAGCTTTTCAGTTTCCATTTAGAATTGGTTGACAATGTAGGTCATTGTATGTATAGTATAAAATAATGATTCTGTTAAAAATGCAGCTTTTAGAGTACCCTTGTACAAACATCTTAGAGCAGAATTTTGAGTATCAATCTAGTCATAAAATCTCCATCCATCCACCATCTATATCTGTAATAATGTCCTATTTTTCCAACTAAAATATACTTCAGTGAAACATATTAATGTATTTCTGTACATCTGAGAGTATGTTTGTCAAAATACCTATAAAAGCAAATTCTTTCGTAAAATAGTAGCGAGACAATCTTTTTTTAATGGATGCTGTCATAAAGGTATGTGATAAGAGTGTGTGAGGGGATGTGCGTAAGTTAATCAATGAATTAATATTTGTTAATAATCCCCCCCGGTGGACTGCACTGAATCAGTGAAGAAAAGTTGTAAAAGTGATTCATATTATGTAGAGCAGAAACAGAGCAGAACACAAACAACGGCCTGGAACATTACTGAGAGGATAGCTTATGCCGATACTTAATTGAGAGGCTTGGAGGATGCCATTAATCCTGCTAACAATAAGAGGATTGTTGTGGGAAAATGGTGAAGGAATATAAAGAGGAAACTGTGTTTTTTACTGCTTTTTTATAACTCTGCTCATTCATTGTTTTTGATGCTGTAACCTCACACACCATAAATATTCTCTAACCTTCAACCAGTGATGATGGCTGTGGTACTTCCTGTGTGTCTAAAGCAGCAGAGTGTAACAAACTGAGGGATTTCTGAGAAAACGTCTTTGCTCCAGGAATAATGTTTCACTGGTTCAGTGGCGTGTTGTGTTTGTTTGTGTGACGGGACGTCTCCACAGAGCCTCGGGTTGGTATTTGAAGACTTTGTAAGAGGAGGAGAGATGCAAGCTGAAGGGAGACAGATCTGCAGCTTGTACCTTCTATCTGAATCTCAATTTCCAAATCTCCGCCTCTTGTCTTAGTCCCTCAGCTCCTCAGCTGTTTTATCCCCATCTTCTTGTCCTCTAATCTCTTCTCTCTGTGGCTCAACTCAGCTCTTTATCTACATCCCAGACAAAGCATTAAAAGTGCTGAATGGAGGGGTATATTTAGTTGTGAATATCCAACGTGATAACAACCACAAGACAGGATTTGGAACCTATATATATCTATATACACAGATTTAAGGCCAAGTGGAATATACAGCATGGAATAATGCTTATATTGGGTTCAATATAACCAGCAGAAATGAGCTGCAGGAGAAGTGAACTGGACTTATTAAACTGCTTTGGCTGTTTACACGTACAAACATATTTCCATGACAGTCATTGTGTTTGCTGAAGGTTTGTGTTCAGGCAGGGCTGAAATTGCACAGTGTCCCCCTCAAGGCAACAGGTGGGCTTTGAGTTGACACAACAGCAACATCGTCTTTGTAGAAGTTCACCACAGTCAACAAAATCTTTCACAGTCGGTACTGAGGTTTGCATTCAATCAGATTTGTAGCTGTGGCTGCAGCACAAGTACAAACTGACTAAAGTCGAATAAAATAAAGATATATTG
>JAOWBC010001714.1:19485100-19495502 GCA_028566105.1 Hypoplectrus providencianus
AAGTGTGCATTTGAAGAATGATGCCACTCTTTGCATTTTGTTTAACTATCCTGTGCGATACACTATATTTATGAGCTCCTACATGCAGATGAGTCCGCACAAAGTTTGTCTTCTCTACATTATAAGTGCGACCTTAGATATTTGTGTCACTACGATGTAACTGCCATGTCTCCAAGTCTGCATGAATACCAAGGCAAAATCTTCTGCATGATTCAGAAACATTTGTGGTGATTTATTTATTAAAAGCCACTGAAAAAAATCATGTTTCTGGATAACTTGAAGAACAGCAACGTAAAAAAAAATCTAATCTGCAGCATCTGCAGGCGCCAGAGTTGCACACAAAACATTTGTCTCTAAAGTGATTTAAAAAAATAAAAAAATAAAAAAAAGGCATTAGGGGAACCAAAAACGGGTAGTCTGACTTCAAAGTAATTTTAGCAGACCGATAGCCCTGCAGCAAAAAACAACAACAAAATTAATGTATGATTTTCATTGCAACACTTTCATATCCTTATATAGGGAGTTTCAGCATGACTGTAAAAGAACAGGATCTCCACTGTGATCTACCACAGGAAGAGTGAGCAGTCAGACAATCACAATGAGAAAGCTCTGACGGCTATTACACAAAATGTCACCAATGACCAGCAGCCTGGCTGGGTAAGAGATTAGAATTCATGTGGCACAGCCAAGACTTCCTGGACAGTACATGTTTTTATGAAAATCCGTCTTTACAGTGGCGCTGCAGTACAGACGGCATCAAACGTCATCCTGATTTAGACCTCAGTGCATGTCGAACAAGAAGAGATTAAGATCTCCACCGTGGTCTGCGGCTGCTGATTGATAAACCCTGGCCTAACCAGGAACATCTGGAGATTATACTCCATTGTGTTCGTGCTGCAGAATATTCAGGGAGCGGGGGGAAAGAGGCGCACAGTGACGGAGAGAACAGAGGATGTTATGATTCTCACAACCTGGGGCCGGGAGATGGTAACGCGGTTTGACTAGCGACCTCTGTCACGTGACGTGCAGGCTGGCAGCGGAGCGAGGCAGCGGTTACGTCACCCTGGCCCCTGGATGTGGTAGTAGTAGTGGTGGGAGGTGGTGGTGGTGGTGGAGGAGGAGGAGGAGGAGTGGGCTGAGCAGCTGTTGCAGCTTGTGTGCCAAAGGGCTGCCCGTGCCTGCCGCATGCCCATGTCCATGTCCACCGCCACTATCTGACATCCTGATGCAAGCATACTTAATAAGAAGCAGTATCTGCTTACAGTAGAATTACAGTTTGATAGCTTATAAGCTGTCTATAAATATTTACAATTAATCTTCATTTCAGATAATTATTTTCATTTAAATTACTTTGACATAGCATATTTTATACAAGAAAGGCATATATATCGTGAAATTTTTGGCACACATACACAAACAGTAACAGTAATAAAATGCTTTAATTAATGGAACATAAGATAGTACGATAGAAATTAAACACAAATAAATACAAAAAGGGAGGGTATAGGCAGTGACAGTTACAGTAGTTAAACTTTTATCTATGCATCCTTTTGCATTTTTTAGAGCTGATTATTATTATTAGTCGACAAATAAATCAACATGCAGAAAATAGTCTAAGACTCTAGAAGACTCTAGATATAATATAATTGTTTAGATTATTTATCAAGCAGAAATGCCAAAAAATTTGCTGCAGGCTTCTAACTTCCCCATGTTGTGTTTCGCTGCTTGTTTCTGTTTTCAGTATTCATTTTAAATAGCTTATTTTGGAGTTTAGGACTGTCGGTCAAACAAAACAGGGGATCTGAACATCAGATAAGCATTTTAGTTTATATTACAGAAAACAACAACAGATGAATCAATAATATAAGTAATTGTTAGTTCCCCTAGTGTTTTCCCATTTGTCAAGAGCCTGTTGGTCTTTCAAATAAATGAACAGCAACAATAATATAATGGCTGTCTCTTATAGTGGATTATTGTTTGGACACTGTCACGCATTCCCCTGTTAACAGGGCTGGCAGTCCTGTAATGAAATGAATGTCTCACTGGCTTCCTGCCATAGACTGTAATTCTCTGTCCACTGGACTCCTTTTACTGTAAACGTTAGTTTCCCCCTTATATTCCCCTTAATTAAATGGGACTTTCCAAACATAACTAACGTCAAGCTTTTAAGATCTCAGATAGCATCTCTTCTCCTACAGCGACAAGACACACCCTTAAATTTGAAAAAGTGAATGCATGACAGTGGAGAATTCCTGGTCCTTCTTGTTAAATAACAACACGTCCCCTCAAGGACCACTCAAATGTGCTTCAGCCGTTTCTTGGCACGACAGAGACGAGAACGAGTCCTGGAGGACGAGCAGAGAGCAGAAGGTAAAGGGAGGGGATATGATGGTGTTGTTGAGGGAAGCGCTGGACGCTGAAGTGACAGACAGGGGGGATAAATTAGCGTGCTGGCAGACTGCGAGCGTTGTGCCCAGAGGAAGGAGGGGAAACTCTGCATCACTGATAATGAGGTGACAAGTCAAGTCCGTAGAAATTACTTCTGCTGCTGCCATCAGAAACTTTTCCAATGTCAGCCCTCTTAGATAAGGCTCTGACAGAACAGTCTGAATATAAGCACACAGCGCCCAAAATACAAAAATATCCTTCATTAGAGATCTCTCTAGCATCAGATTTATATGGTTTGTGCAGGGAAGCTTACAGTGCATGCTGAAGTCCACATTAATGGCAGAGCAGCACTGACATCTGAGCCCGGGTCAGAGGAAGTCATCTAAACAGATATTGTATTAGACATGTGACCTATATAGGAAGATGAAGCGATGGTGAGAGGTAGCATGAGATGAGTCGGGGCAGACTAGCGGCTATATCTTATTATGGAGTATACACAGAATGTATGGTAATTAACAAAAAAGAGGTCAATGAAGACAGCCATTAAAAATGGTTCATATGGAAATCAGAGTTTCTATACAATAATTTACAAATAGTTTTATCACGTCAAATTACACTTTCATTAAAATCTTTTAAGGCTACGATAATTCACTGAGCATGCAACTGTACAGGTAAGATAATGAGATGATAATAATGATGAAATAATTCAAATGCCCTCATTTCCTAGATTGTTCTTCATAAAAAACTTAACATTTGGCACGAGAAGGAGTAGACTAAATCTGCAACAGATTATGTTTTCTTTATTGATAAATCTACAGTTTGTTATTATTTATCTCTTCTGAAAGAAAGAAATTTCTTCTTTCAGTTCAACACCCAAATATATTCAACTAGTAAAATAGTGATGTAATGGGGAGTAAGAAATATAAAATATATGTACTCTAAAAAAAAAAAGTCTGTTTGCATTTAGCATTTAAGGGTTTTAATGTTGATCAGATAAGAAGGGCAGTTTCATGACATCACTTTGAGTTAAATTGTGATGGTGTTTTTACAATCTTGATTTATATCTTAATGCTCAAATCCAGGAAATAATCTATTTAATCTATGATGAGAATGTTCAGACCTAAATTTAAAATTAAAATAATTTTTCTGTTATTGTTTCTGCTATCTACTATTTGCTTTTTAGTACATTTCTATCGTAGTGTGTGCTGAACCTGAGTAACCTCAGCACTCAGATGGTGGGGTCAGTCCAGGTCAGGCCCAGTGGATACGGGTCTGGTCTCCCTACTGAGGTCCTGAAAACATGAAAGCAGCCGACCCGCCCAGGAAATGATCAGAAGGGGAGCGTGCAGAGACACAATGAATAAACATTAGTCTGGCAGTCTGGCTTTCTGGACGAGGATGACAGAGAATTGGACCAAGTCCAGGCTGACTCCTCCAGTGTCCCTTCAGGGGACCACATGAGCCCCGGACCCCACTTCAAGCCTCATCTCCCACCGTTCATGTCTGGCTAGCTCAGTCTGCAGAAACACCACATCTCTACACTGGGTCACTCACCACCACTGTACCGTGACACCGTTACTATGACAACGTCCCCACCTCTTCCTCTCCTCAGCAACGCGAGCACAAGCTGGGAGGAGGAGGGGCTAACACACCCATTTACACACTCACACAGACAAGCATGGCATGGAAATCTCTCTTTGATGCTGATGCAAAGAGACTGGTACATTGAAAACCTCCCATCCTCCTCCTCCTCCTCATGAGACGGCTCTCTGGTCCTGGAGTGTGATGAGAGGGGAGGCAGGAGGCGCCCCGCCCACACAGTCACATGATGCCATCAACCATGACCACAAGCATCCACACAGCACACATCTCTCATTTATTCATAACTGGACTTCAATTATTCAAACTCGTGACCAGGTAGTGGTCCCCAGACCGTCCTGAAAGTGTTAAGACATCAGCGATAATCTCAGCAGCAATGTAAAATCCATCAAAGAGACTAAATGGAAAAGACAGGAAGAACCACTGCACCAAATAAATTCACACTCAATGCATAGCAGCATTAAAGAAAGCCAGCCTTCCCATCCAAACGCTAAGAAGATTAGTCTAGGGGAAATGCGACAATGTTCAAAAATAGTGTAGAGCTTTATCTACAGGCCTGGGTTGGTTTCCAGCTCTGCCAGCTGAAAACGCAATCATGCAGCGACCAACATGTTCGCAGCACTCACTGCTCTGACTGTGAGGGTGACACTGTGGGAGACGCTGTCAGCGCTGCGGTGTCTGCTCCACAGCCATCCTACTCGTGTCCACACGCTGTGATCAGAGCTTCCCGGGGTTACTGAATGCAATGACGATGGTGCGACAGTGAACCATAAAGACACCTGATGGAACAATGTCTGTGCTGTGGATACGAGAGAAAGGGGAGCCCCTTGTTTGCAATCTTAGTCTGATTCTTCTTTGAGGTTAATTTAGTTTAACCTTTAAGGTGTTATTTTATGAATGTTTGATTCAACTATCTAACACAGCCAAATAGTACACATCAATTGATTCAACTTAAAACAGTCTACAGTTATGCTAGCTGCTCTGTGCTGCTGTGCATAGAACTCATGGGTGCTTTCAACATGCTCACATTTGCAGTGCTAATAAGCTGTTGTTTAGCTAGTAATGGTAACTGTGTTCACCATCTTACTTTAGCATGTTAGCATGCTTACATTTCCTAGCTAATAAAAGTGCAGCTGAGGCTGATAGAAACAGAGCTAGTCTTGTCCGTTTTTGGTTAGATGCCAAACTTTTGCAAACTAATTTCAAAAAATGAGTTAACGATGGTGCTTGGTGGGAGTCATTTAAATGTATCCTGGGGGAGACATGATTGTGTGTACTAAATGTTATGACAATCTATCCAATATTTGAAAATGCATTTTGTTCAAAATGGGAAATATCAGCCACACAGCTGCACTGGATGAGGTGGATCATCAAGCCAACAGGATTCCTCCTCTGAGGAACATAAATGTCTGTATAAAAATGATGGCAATCAATTCAATAGTTTTTGAGAGATTTCAATCTGGACCAACAAGGTGAAGTAACAATAAAACATAATGAAACAGATTGTAACAATCTGCTAATCCTTTGCAACCCAAATTCAAATGAATACAGTACGAACACAAGATAGCAAAGACTCAAACGGGAAAAAAAAATTGTATTATGTGAATGTATATATATATAGTATATACACCTTCTGAAATTGAGGAGTTCTCTTTTTATTTAAGTTATGTACATTCACAACTTTTTTGGAATCCATAGTTTAACCCCTTTTAGAGCCAATATGCTAGCATGGCTAGGAATAAAAAATATTTTTCTCCAACTTTACAAATGATTGCATTGCATTTGTGTATTATAATCAATTGTTAAGTCATTAACTCATGCTCACCTTTAAAGGAAATGATTTAGTAGGTTTTATGGACTTTAATACAGTTATTAAAACTGTTAATCGGAGGAGGAAATAACAATTAGTTGCAACATGGCATAATTCATCTTTCCACCTCTTAATTTGTAATAATACATAATCGCCAGTAGCCAGCAGCGAATATTGTTTCAGAGGACTTCCCGTAAGCAACTCCATTTGTCAACTTTCCATTGAAGATTTCTTTAATACCTTAATGGATGTTAGAGCTTTACTTGATAATGTGGTTTGCAATCAGTCAATATTTTCCCATACCTCTGGTTGTGTGGTGCCAACTATTGCACAGCTTCAGACTGCATTTTTGTTTTCATTACAAAGTAGCTCAATTTTTAGAAAGCCAAGAAAGAAAAACTACATCCAGAATTATAAATCACCTACAGTGGCCCTCAAAAGACAGGGATTTATTTAGCTTTCAAGGACATTTGTCGTCTCAGGCCCGGATAATTCCAGACATGATCAATGGATAAAAAGTAGATTATATTAATATGTGGTGGAGGACATGTTGTAATGCAGTGTCACTTCTGTATATTATCTCAAAAGAACTAGAGATCACAAGCAGGCATGAGCAGAAAGCCAGAGGACAGGGGTCTACCCGTAGTTGGTGAAATTAAAAGCCTTGTCATATCTCTGCAGCAGAGCGGCCCCGCAAGCAACAGCAACAAACCAAAACCAAGCACAGCAAGACAACAGCAGTAAAGCAAAGAAGCACTTCAAAAAGGACATGTTGTTTCGGGAGCTCTGTGTACACACCTTGGCATTAATATAGGGGTCAAAGGGCCCACAGCGTTTGAACTCTTTATGGTCTACAGAGCTCTGGGAGGGAGGAAGAGAAGATAGGCCAGTGGTTTGGGTTCAGACAAGCAATGAACAAATGAATGATGATCACAAATGAGTCAAACTAAATAAAAAGGAGAAAAAAAATCAGAGTTGAGTTAATGACATCATGAACAGGCTGGGAGAAATGACACAAAATGAGACGGAAATTGTTATTCATCGTGTGGATTTTTTTTTTTTTTTTTTGGCTTATTTGATAATACTTAATGATTCACTCTGAATTACTTGGTGCCCATAATGGGTCATTTCTCCTCATCCCAAACAGAACAGGCCAGAGATGGAGCCGGTCTGGAGGCTGACCAGGCTGTGCACTATGCAACCAAACTAAATGAGAAAACAGTTAAAACACTTGAAATGGTTAGGGACAAACAAGCACTTCTCACACGGGCATGGCGTGAAAGCACTTCAGGCTCATGATGCACTGAGGTTAATGCACTCTGGTCACAAACGTTTTTAATATTCACTTTGTTCAAATGTAGCATGCCATGCGCAACTATTGCTATTACCATTACCATTTAGAGATAGCTCCATGTGGTAAAATTACATCCTTCTCAAGTGGAAAAATGATGCACTTCCTATGGCTGCTGACTAAAGCATTACATGTGTAATTGCGAAACTGCTGGACGTCAGCACATGCTTCTGTTTCTGGGAATTTATTTTTTTTCAAACATTCACTTTAAAAGAGGATTTCAAAAGCTATTGAGATTATACTGTTCTCAATGTCAAATTTGAGCCCTTTAAAAGAATTTTAGTGCATTTTCAAGCTTTTTGGTTAACTTAGACTTGTGACATAATCCATATTTATATACAGTACAAAAAGAATGTAGTATAGTGATTTTTAACTTTTCATCCTATTGAATGAGATGTTATTATACTACAAGCATTACAATGAATTAAAAGTTTGATATTTCAAATGTGCAGCATGATTTTAAGTAGATTTGACATCCTATACAACCTAAACTTTAAGCACTTTAATAAAAAGCAGCACATTAAATCTCAAGTGTTTTCAAGGACTTATTTCTGTCTTATGTTGCAACTAACCATAACAAGAATTAATCGTTTTAGTTCTGGCATTTCAAAACTCAAGTCATTATCAGGTAATCATCAGTGTGACTGTGTTTGAAAGTGGAAACTAAAGTGCAAACAAAAACAACGAAAGCCAAATGCAGCGGCAGACCTGCTCGTTGAGCTTGGGGTGTGAAGGTCCTTGGTGAATGAGCAGTTTGACGATATGTTCATCTCCCTTCCACGCAGCCAGGTGGAGAGGGTAGCAGCCCTTGTTGTCGGCGATGTTGGTCAAGGCCTCGTTTCGTAGCAGCACCTCCACCACCTCGCTGCAGACGAGGGAAGGGACAGAGCCGAGAGTTTGAACCACACTAATGAATACACACAGCTTTAGCAAACAGCCAATCAATAGCTTTATTTCCCCAGTGGGACACTTGTCTGTGAGGGCAGATGTTATTTAATGCAGAACATAAACAGGGGCTCTAAACCAGGCACCCCCCCTCAATTCCCAGAGATATTTATCACTGATCTACCTGTGTCCATTTAGGGCGGCGTGGTGGAGAGGGGAGTATCCAGTGCTGTCCACACAATTCACATTGGGGCCTCTCCAGATGCTGTTAAGAATAGAAAGGATTGTTAGGCTTCCATAACACACAGCACACACACCAAACAAACACCAGCCTATCCCTGTGTAAAGTCTCCAAGTGTGGGTGTGTCTGGTTCTGTTGTGATTGCTATCTCAGGGCCTCAGTTCACATCACAGCCCAGCCCCACCCACGCATGCACAGGTGGGGGCGTACCTTCATGCTCTCTACCTTTCTCCTTCTCTTTCTTTATAGAAAACATGCGAGACAGCAGGAAATAGCACAGGCCTGCTGCAACGCAGAACCAGGAAGTAAAGGAAAACATCACCACCGAGCTAAGATGAGCTCATTGTGTCTAATTTACAGTAACTCCATGCAACCTCAGCATGATTAGCCAACACTGAAGCAGAACAGGCTTTTGTGATGCAGAATAAGTGACAACAAACAAAGGATTGGGACGGAGCCTAAAAGGACTGGAGGGGGACAGAGTAAGGTAGCCCAGCATTAGCCCAGCACTCTCATTCACTGGAGCTGAACTCAGCTGTCAGCTCAGATTGGTTTGTTTCTTTTAATTTGCAAAGAGCGCTGTGGTGAAGAGGAAAGAGAACGATGATAGAGGGGGGCGCTGAAGGGAGATGGAGGGAGTAATTTAAGAGGCTAAAGCATGTCTGGGTGAGACGGAGTGCCTGGACTCGGATGTGAGGCTCTCTGAAAGACCTTAACACATCCTAAATAAATCATGCGACACAGAAATCCCAGCACTAGTGAACCAAATATCCAAGAGTCATTTGCCAAACAGAAAGAGAATGGGAGCAAAACCGCTGGGCCTCACAGAGAATCAATCATGAATAAGAGATCTTTGTATATATATATATATTTACTTAGCTTTTGATTTATTATAGAAAACTGTCTCGTAACTAATTCAAACTACATTTTACATTAGGATAGCTTCATAAATTATGACCGGCTGTGATTTCGATGTGAGCGAGTTATTTCTATGAATAAAGCCTTCTATGAATTAAGAAAAGGAAAAGAAGAGTGGTGCAGGGGCGATTTGGAAATCTTTTCAGGGCAGAAAAACAAAACAAACACTCAAGGAGTTGAACACTCTCACAGACACAATGTGAATTGATCCATGTGTTGAAGGTGTGGCAGCAGGACACTCAGCTTCCTCGCTTCAGCCTCAGTGCTACTGTGTGACTTTGGTTCACACACATGCGGCTCGTTTTTGTCGCAGTAATGGCTGTTTTGCCCCCCTAAAATACATCTCCCATAATAGCTCCGTGAGCAGCCTGCAATTACACAGTCAGAGCCGTCTCATTAAATAAGTGTCTTGAAGGGCTCTATAGCCTGCAGAACAATGAGCCTGACAGAGCACAGACACACAGGGATGCACCACTCTCCCAGTCATAACCTAAGCTGTTTATGTCCTCCAGCAGGACTTCTGGGTCTCATCTCACCAAGTCAGGCAGCCATGAAGACTTGTGACATCAAAAGCAGGGCGCGCTGGGAGGAAATACTCGAGTGGGAAATTGTTGTTGGAGGAAATGCTGGGGATTGATAAATTCTCAAAGAGAGGTGGCAAAATGTGCAAGTTACGATTATGCCGGCTCTTAAGGCGTCGCACTTCCTCCCCATTCCTCCCCAACGAGTAGCCAAATGTGTAGTTAGGAGTACGGCCACACTGCCTCATGCATGGCCGCTGAACACATCAAATAGAAAACTGAGACTGAAACAGACCTCTAGTTGCTGTCCCAGATAAAGAGTTATGTAACGGCTTACAGCAAAAAAAGCCCATAAACAAATTAACATAAACATGAATAGAGCAGCAGCTACGACTGGAGAATTTCACGAATTCGGGAAGAGTAATGTAAGACGGCATGCCTGGCTTTGGGAACATAATTAACATGTGTGAACTTAAGGGGATTTACTCTGCTTTAACCGCAGTGTCTGCCTGCATGGTGTTATATATTTAGTAGATCCAAGTTAAAACTGGGCAATATGAGCAAAATCCTCGATCCCCATTTAGGTCATTTCATATCTCCGTGACAATATAAAACATTATACAGCATATAACATTATACAGCATGTTTTCTGACAATTCAATTAATAAATACTCCGTATGAAAAAAAAA